>CM076573.1:288494949-289029350 GCA_034641835.2 Pinus albicaulis
AATGCAATAAGATAAATGATCTCTGACGGAGGGATGTAAAGACCGACTCTAACATTGGCTCCAATGGGGATGGTGGCTCCTGGGAGGTGACAAGAACTACAGAACTTTGGGCGAGCAGACAGTGCCTTCGTCCATTGGGCTATGGAGTCCATTATTTTGACAAATCAATTCAAGACTGTTGAATAAATTTATTTTACTGAAACTTTGACTCAAACTGACTCAATAAGAAAACTGAAAATTGACTCGCAAATGATTCAGGAATTACTTAACTAAAACAAGTAATTACAAAGCTTTTTAATGGCAGCAGTCCATCGAGATTTGAGGGCTTCAAATCATGATGACAACCAACTACCTGCTGATGGAATATGTACAATCATGTGTAGTGTGCCTTCCAATGTAACCAATCAAGCAGATGCCTTCTTGATTGATTTTCCTGATCAGATCTTCTGGTCAACAATAGATACTGGTATCTGGGCATCCAAAAACATAATTGACCATGATCTCCTTCGTCACTAAATACTGCAATAATCACCTTCACTGTTGACTGCAACAGATTTTCCAGTGGATCCTAAAAAACATGAAGATTTACCTCCTGCTGAAGAAACAAGGTGTCTTTTTCTTTTGATTATGATCTTTCTTCATAATGTACTTCAGTAAAAGTATGTTCCTAGTCCTCAAAACATTCTTAACAAGTAGATGAGCAGATCTCCTCTTGGAAAAACATTTCAAAACATGAGACATATGAAGAAGAATCTGAAAGGCAGTCCTGAGTGTTCTGATCTTCTGTAGTCTGAATATTATTTTGATCATCTTCAAATGATATAACAGCCAGATAATCATGTTTCTCATTACATTCATCAATCATAAGAAAAGAAACTTCAGATGATTCTTGATACTCAAACATGACATTTCTATCATCTACCAATGATTCATCCAAGGAAATTTTTTCACTTACTTGAACGAAGATCTCGTCTTGTTTTTCATAGAGGGAATGAACTACCTCCTCGTGAAGATCTAGTTCTGGTGGAATGAGAGAATTTAGGTCTGTAACTCTGTTTTTTTCGTTTGAGGCAGCCTCAACAATACAACTCTCTTTTATGAGATCCGGAACAACATGTTTTTCCTCATCATGATTTATCTCTCGATCTGATTTATCGTCATCACTATCTGAGATTGGAACATCATTTTCCTGCGTATCATCCTTTATTTCAGCCAGATCTGAAATAAAACTTCTTCTTTCATCATCTTCAGCCATATGGAAATCCTCAACCTGTTGATCTTGACAAGTATCCTCTAAGATTTCCGTGTGCTGCTGAAACGAATTTTCATACAATGCTTCCATGATTTCTCCATCCATCAATTCATTATCTCCATAAAAATTCTCAAGATCTTCAATGAAACTACTAACGTGTTCACAACAATTCTGCACTAATATTAAGGATGGACAAGATTCTTTATACCTTTCAAAGAATATTGTATGAAAATCTTTTAGACAATAAATAGAAGCAGGTGGCAAACTTTCATACCAAGATCGGGCTTCATCTTCCAGAGTAGCCATAAACATTTTCATCAAACAATCTTCAGGAAAATATATCTTTAATTTATGCACATGAATGTGAAATTTCACCAGATGAAGAGCAGCGTCATTACCTTCCACATTTCTGAACATAGGCAAATTCCGAAGCCAATCCACCTTGGGCATTTTATTTGGAAAACCTGGGATGTGATCTCGGCTCATGGGAGCGTATCTTCTTGCAACTCGTTCCATCTTGAAAATCTTAAAGCTACTGAGCTTCCTGCAGTGGAGTCATCATGAAGCATTGATTTCGGGATTTTTCAGTGAATGAAGTTGCCAGGTGAATGATGTCAGCCTTCTTATGTCTGATCGTTGTCCACCATCAACCATCAGATCTGAACTTGATACATGTACTGGGGAAATTCACAAGTTAAGTGTCACGTTCACAAGCTATACCAGAGATTGACTGAAGCAACGCTTATCTACTTCCGCTAATGCAAAGCAAAAGTGTTTCAAAGGCTACCTGGCATAACTTCAGGCTCCGTCTGTAACATATAAAAAAATTAACACCAAAAAGAAAACCATCTTCTTCCCCAGTATGGTCGCCACTATGTTATTGCCCAAATCCACCTTAGGCTAAAGGAAGGCGAGATTCAGGGTAACACCAAACCACGCTCAGTCTGGTAGCTAGCCCTACAAGAACAGGAGAGGGCTCTCCCCGGGTCAATCTCAGGAAAAATGTATCAATAGGCCTTAAGATGACTGAAATGAGTGCTAATTTTAGGCTAGGTATATTAATCAAGGAGTTTGAAATGATTTTTAAGGGTTTTTTGTTGGAAAAAGGGAAGGCAATTTTGGGCTTGGGGATTAGGCCAAGTCCTTGCAGAGTTCAAGTTGGGGCAGGGAAGGCAATGGATTTGATGTATTAGATTCAATGAATGGATATAAAATACTACTGAGGAGCTAAAGAGGGCAAGAAGGTGCAAGGATTCTCTTCAAACGGAGGAAAACATTTATATAACTAAACAAAAGTTTAAGGCAGAGCACCAGCAAACTAATGAATTCTACCTTAGTTACTCATTTGTTTAATTCAGAAGCAAAGAGAAGGAAAATGGCATACATATAAAATTAATGAAACTTACAGATACATGGATAAAAACATCATCAAAACTCAGAGCCACAAGGATCCCAACAAGTGCTGCAAAACCCTGGTCTTTCCTTTGCCAAAAATGTAGAAGTGTATGTACAATGAAGTGCCAAACTTTTCCCAAGAGTCCAACCCTGAAAATGTCTCAGAAAATACACAATATATACCATCCTAACCCCTTCCCATGCCTCTAGGGGTCGATCTCATCCTTATAGAAGGTGTTTCAACCAATTCTAAACAAGGAGCTGAAATCTAGGCAATCAAACAACTTGCCTCTATATGCTAGGAAACTGATCCATTCACTTAATTTTCACTTTTTAGTGAATGAATCCTCTAGAACAAGTAAATATGAGCCAAAATTACATCATAATTATAAAATTACATCAATATAGATAAATATTTACATAAAAAAGTAAACTAGTCAAAACTGGGCGAATTTCTGAGCTGAAGAGTCAAAATGAGGCCAAATTTCTCTATGCGCCGTGCCCATAAACTCAATGCATCGCGCCACTTTGAGCCTATTTTTAGGCACTTATTGAAGTCCAAATTGAGCTCATGATAGCTCGTTGGAAAGCCTTGTCTGTCTACTATCCAACCGAAGTGGAATTTTTCAATTTGGAGCTCATTTGCCCCTCCAAAACTGCAATCTCCCAAGACTGGTTCCTGTTGGTGCAAAAGGTGGCTGAAAGGTCATTTTTGGAGTGTTTTTTACCCTTAAGACCATCCAGAACTTGATGAAATCTCTCAGAAATTTTTGAACATGCATAATTTATCATAAAAAACCCAAAAATATCAAGTTTTCCTCCAGAAGATCTCTCAAACGTAAGCGCGCGCCAAGTGGCGCGACGCGTTGGGCGGAAAAATCTGTTTTGTGACCAAAATTTCAAAAATGACAAAATTTACTCCAAATTTGCTGAAATTTGGAGTGAAGGTTCCCCATCAAGTGTCATGTTCAGCCAAAGAAGCTTCGACCAAGATTTGAAGTGGATAAGGCCTTTTGCGCCTCCTTAGTGCCCTTCTCATCCTCGATTTCAGGATCTTCATTTTCGCTTTGCAAACATGTGTGCGGGCCCAATAGTGGTTCTTCATATGTCTGAGCATGTATTTGTCCCTATTGGCCTTTGCCAATAGTTTCTCAAGATGAATGTTGACTCTCGTAAGGAAAGTCTCCCGCTCAAACGGTGTCATGTCACCTAGTCTTTTTCGGGCCAATTCGCGGTCTTCACGGATTTGCCGCAACTCTATGAGTGTCTGTTGATCCTCCAATTGTTTATTCCGCTGCTCCAAGTAATTTATAACCCACTGAGTTCTCTAAAATTTCTCGATCAATGTGTCGATCTCAGCTTTCTGCTCCTGGATGTTTTCTTTCAGCTTTGAGCTGGGAGAACTCGAATCAAAATCGATCAATATAAAATTAGTATCTTGGCCTCCTGAGGGGCCCTCATCCTGCATAGGCTTCTTGCCTCTGTCCTGCACTTGTGCTGATGTAGAAGGCGAGACCCCTTCCACGCCATGTGGAGATAGTACTCACGCTGCTGATGAAGGTAACGAGACCCCTTCCACCCCGGGTGGAGATAGTACTCGTCGTGCTGCTGCAAATAGGGTTCTGGTACCTCTCTGATAGGTAACACACACTGGAACACTGATAGGCTCTGTCTCAGGAACCTCAAACTGATGTGAAGGCTCACCCGCATCATGAAAAATCTCTGGAGGAGGCTGAGGGGTTGTAAAGAAGTCACGGGAAATGAACTCCTCCCATGCAATGCCCTGCAATCCAAGATGATGTACCACAATCATCTTGATGAGCGCATAACGATAAATGCTGTTATGCTATTGCTCTGGAGTCTTCTTCTGCACAAGAGTAGTCATCCTCTCTATGTTCGGCACATAAAACATGGAATGTTCATCATCCGTACTCTCGTGAAATGCATCAACAACCAGATGTGGTATGCATAAAGGCGTGAGAATCTACCCTCGCAACTGAAGTATCTAATGATGAGTTTCATTAATGGTGCATAGGACTCCTTCAAGAATCTGAAAGGAAACACCCTGCTGAGCTGCCTCATATAACCAGGCCGGATGTAAGGTTCATAATATGCTCTATCCAGCTGCTGTCTCTTGTTCCACTCTTCACCTATGTTCGGTATCCCTGTTGCCTGAGAAATGGTTTCTGGTGTCAAGGTGAAGTTTACTCCAACAAGGTTTACATGACCATCACGCAAACGTAAAACAAACAGGCGAGCCAACTCCTGATGATGCTGAATCTGAGAAATCATCTCACAATACTGAAAACATGAATGTTGCTGAAAGCATGCCATTGCAAGCGAGCAGGCCTGCAGTTGAGTCAAGGAAGTGGGATCTTCTCTGACGTGCTTGCCACTTTTATGAGGCCTTCTCGGTACATTAAGCTCGGTGGTTGAGTCACTGTCTTGCTCATATTATTGCTCATATGATGAATCCGTCTCTGTCATGGTGTTGAAAGCAAGGTGTATGCTTGGTGTGTTGAAAATGAGAAATTTGACTTAGTGTCTTTGTTTTCAATGCCAAATGTGCTAAATAGGAATAAGGAACTGTGAGGAAAATGGGACAGTGGGAAAAGTGAATTGGGGGTTTGTCAAGTGAAATAAGAGTGCAATAACAGTCACTTGACTGTTTGGGAATTGAGGATTTTATAAGTGATATGGGAGGGGGAGGGCTAGTAAGGTTTAGTGATAGGGAAAAATGAAATGACATGATATATTTAAGCTAAGTGAAATCAAGTATGTAAAGACAGTCCTTGAATATTTTGGGAATTGGGAATTTATAAATGATATGAAGGAGGGAAAGTGGTAGAAAGTGGTAGGGTTTGAGGATGAAAACATGGGAATAAAGGGTATAAGTAGTTTGGGACAGAGGGGAATAGGAGAAGGACTTTGATAGTAGTGTGACAGCAAGGAGGAAAGGAAACACAAGTGGGAATGGAGTTTACAAATTGGCACCAACAACCACACTTTAAATTTCAAGCATAAACCCTATGGAACAGTTTTCATCACATGAGAGGGCTTGTAATTTTCCCAATTAAACTTTCAAATTCCTTCCTCCAAATAACACTCAATGCAAACTAAAATTAATGGCAAAGAGCTTACAAACTTACTTGGAGCGACCAAGATGAACTATTTTGATTTTTTATGGAGCCATGATGAATTTTTGCCTTGGAGGCTCTGTGTGCCGCTCCCAAGCCCAGAGCGCCGTGCCTCGTGGATGCGCCGCGCCAGTTGGAGAAAAGTACTGTGGCAGGAGGCCTAGTGCGTCGCGCAGCCTATGTGCGCCGTGCTCTTACCCAATGCGCCGCGCGCACTCTAAACACAGTCTTGGCTTCAAAATTACAGTTTCGCCCTCTCACCACTAAACTTCGACTTTCAATCGATCTCTTGGATGAAAATGGCTATTAAAACAATGAAAATATCTCAAATAGTGATGGATTTAATTTTTTGTTTCTCAAAAACCCACTTTGTAATGTTTTGGCTTGGCACTTTTTCACTTTTAATACAACTCTGTTTTTTCAAGTTTCCTCTTTGATTTTTTGGCTTAAAATGATGGCTTCTTGGTTGATTTTTTTTTTGCAGGGATGGTGGCATTAGATTTCGGCAAAGGATGAACAGGGCTGCATTTGAAGTATTTCATGACAGAATAATTTAAAAATACATATTTATTCCAAACAACAAATGTGATGATTTCTTCCTCAAAACAGAGTTTTGAAGAAGAAACATCCTTGAGCATTATTGGTGATGAAAATCTTGAAATGAAAACTTATTGAAGACATCCTCATGGCCTGCGGGCATTATTTCACATTCTGAAGACCAAAGCCTAGACCTAATGACTGAAATGACTCTTTTTTGACCAACATACCACCTATGACTGTAAATGGCTGAAATCAACTTTAATGAATTTTGATAAATTTCGACCAACCCAGCAGGTACAAACATGAGGGAGAATGAGAGAACAAAGCCCTTCCGTCTGATGATGGCATGCCCCTAACGGAATGCAGATGAATGAGTAGAATGAGACACCTAAAAATGAAATGCAATAAGATAAATGATCTCTGACAGAGGGATGTAAAGACCGACTCTAACACATCCCATAAGGCATGAACTAGCTTACTGTGCCATGATTTATGATTCTGCTCCACTAGCTTTTTAATGATATTGATGAGGCTCTTATTAGAGGATTCATCTAATCCATTTCCTTGGGGATAATAGGTAGTAGAATGGCTCAAGGTAATGTGGTATTTGTGACAAAAATCAACCATTCTTTTAGATTTAAAGGGAGCAAGATTATCTGTTATGATTTTTCTGGGAAAACCAAATCTGGCTATGATATTTGTTTCAAGGAACTTGATAATGATCGATTCAGTAGCATTCCTGGATGGTATGGCTTATATCCAGTTGGTAAAGTAGTCAGTGGCAGTGAGGATCCACTTATGCTGGTCTGAGGAAGATGGGTGAATTTCCCCAATGAAGTCCAAGCCCCATTGTTGAAAGGGTGTCTCAACACTGATAGGATGTAATGGTAAGGGAAGGAGTTTTCTTTTTCCATCAAAAATTTGACACTTATGGCAAGACATGACTAACTTCTGAGTATCTGGGAAAAGGGTGGGCCAATAGTGACCAGATATGAGAATTTTGTTTGCTGTGGTCTTCCAGTAGAGGTTTCCTCCACATTCTCCTTCATGTAGCTCATGCATTATTATTCCTGCATCATCTTCAAGTAAACATTTAAGAAAAATTCCAACAACATTTTTCCAATATAATACCCTATCTAAGATGCAATAAGTTAAATATTTCTATTTCAAAAATCTAGCTTTAGTTTTAGACAAAGGAGGGGCATTCAAATACAAAAGCACATAAATGATGTCAGCATACCAAGGAGAATTCAGAAATTTTTCTTCAATGAAAGGGGCAGTGAATTCTTCTACTTCTTCCAACACATCTACCATGTTCATATCTAGTGCTTGGAAGTTTGATTCAACCATGATTTTGGCTAATCCCTGCCCTTTAATCAGTTTGGTGGGCCTGATTTCTAAGTCATATTCAAGAATAGTTGCAATCCATTTTCCCCTTGTACCATCAGGGTCTTGACTTAGAATATCATTGACAACAGTATGTGGAGCAAAAGAAATTATGTGAGAGTGTAAAATGTAGATTCTAAAGTCTTTTAATGCTTTCACTAATGCTAAGGCTTGCTTCTCCATGATATCATATTTGAGAGGAGCATCTCTTAAGGCCCTACTAAAGAAGGATATTGGTTGTTCTTGCCCCAAGTCATTCTTTTGAAGTAAAACCGCAGCTATTGTATGCTCAGATGCAAAAGAAAAGATATAAAAGTCTTTGGTGAAATATGGACTAATCAAGACTGGTGTTTGAGTAAGAGCTTGTTTGACCAGTTCAAATGATTGTTTAGCTAGTAAAGTCCATTTTACACCTACATCTTTCTTAAGCATGTTTGTAATTTTTTTTAATAGCTCAGCAAGGTTGGGGATAAACCTCCTCAAAAAATTAATCTTTCCAATGAAAGATTATAATTCTTTGAGGCTACTTGGATGGCTGATTTGTAATATGCCATCTATCCTTTTAGGGACTATTTTGATTCCCTCTTCTGAAATTATGTGACCAAGAAGTTTACCTTCTTGGAGACCAAAGAGTGTCTTCTTGGGATTCAAAGACAAGCCAAATTTCCTACACTTCTCAAAAACTTTTCTTAAGTGAATCAAATGTTCTTCATCAATTTTTGAGAAAATGGTTACGTCATCAAGGTAAATGTTTATGAAATAGGAAATGTCTTTAGGGAAGGCTATGTCCATGGCCCTTTGGAAGGTGGCCCCTGCATTCATCAAACCAAATGGCATTTTGACATACATAAAGGTGCCCCAAGGTGTAGTAAAAACAGTTTTGAGTTGATCACTTGGGAGCGCTAACACTTGGTTGTAACCTGAGAACCCATCCAACAGTGATATCCTTTTTGACCCAACTACCCTTTGAAGTATATGGTCCATCTTGGGCAAGGGGTAGTTGTCTTTTAGGGAGGCTCTTTTTAAATTTCTGAAGTCAATACAGAGCCTGATTTCTCCTGTCTTTTTTCTAATAGAAACTAAGTTTGATACCCACTCTGAATATCTAATTGGTACTATAATCCCAAAATCATGTATCTTTTCAATTTCTACCTTAACTAAAGGTAATAAAACAAGGTTTATTCTCCTTAGTTTTTGTTTAAAAGGCTTTTGATTTTCCTTCAAAGGAATCTTGTGTTGAATGATGCTAGTATCATAAGATTTCAGATCTTTGTATCCCCAAGCAAAAACATCTTTAAACTCTTTGAACAACTCTATTTATTGCAATTTTATGTGAGCTGGGAGAGTGCTGGACAGTTTAATCATCTTGGGTTCTGCTAGGCTACCTATGTTATGTTCTTCTACATCTGTTTCCACAGGCTCCATTCTTGGTTCTTTGGCTACATCATTAAAGTCGAAAAGGTGTTCTAAAGGTGTGATACCTCTTGGAATTGTATCACTCTTGCATTGTAAAACTTCCAAGTCTTCCTAGTTTGTGTTGTCAATTAATTCTGCTTCAAAAGGATTCTCACAGTGATTCATATCATCAGAATGTGTTATTTCAACTTCTGGGATTTGTTCAATATACAAACAATTTTCTTTATGGCTGATTTCTGATATTGGTATGGAAAAATCATTTTCTGATTTTAAGAAATCATCTATGTGTTTGTCAGAATCAAACACTTGCCAATGATCTTCGTTATCAGGCACTGCAGGCTTGTGCTTTAACTTTACACTAAGCTGTTCATTTATCTTAGGTATTTGGCAGTTGCTGGCATTGAAAGAAAGTTCATTTGCTAGATGATTTTGTGCTCTAGGAATGAAAATGAGTTCATATTTTTCAAAGGTCTTTAATAAATCAAGGGCAGCGTTTCGATACTCTCTAAGTCTTGGGTTTTTAGCTGAATATTCTCCTTTGATTTGTCTTATGATAAGTTCAGAATCTACTAAGATTGATATTTTGTGGGCTTGTAATTGTTTGAGCAACTGTAAGCCAAGGAGAAGTTCTTCATATTCAACAATATTATTGGTGCATGGAAAATCTAGTTTATATGAATAAATCTGATTTGTATTTTGAATCCATACACCTGCCCCTGCACTTATTTTATTACAAGATCCATCAAAGTTTATTGTCCAAAGTATATTTTCCTCATTTTCATTTTCTTGTTGCTGTTGATTGCCAATGTTTTGTATTTGATTTGAGGGAAGTTCTGATTGTTCTGGTAAACTGATTAGGTCTATGTTTTCCTTTTCTTGTTCAGTGATTTCATCTTCATTGTACAAGATAAAGGAATCTAAACTTGATTGAATAGAATAGATGAGAGAGTTATTTGGTTTATCTATGTTTCTCACCATGTATTTCATGTGAGATTCCCTGTATAATCTTCTGTTTTGGTTAAAAACAAGGATGGTGGCATAAGACATGTCCATTTGAAGGCTTCCCTGAAGTTTGGCTCCCCATGATCTTGATAAAAGCATGCCATAATTAGGGGGAATGTCAGCTACAACTATGTCCTTAACTAGAATCTTAGCAAGGATTTGAGATAAGTTAACACATAAATATTTGATTAAACCCAAACATTTGACTCTACTTGAATCGAAGGAATAAAGATCCTTGTATGGTTTAGTAATTTCTAAGCCTAAGCTTTCCATTACTACCTTGGGCATAAGATTATGTGAAGCTCCGAAGTCTAACATGGCATTGTGTAAAATTTTCTAATGTATATTCAAACTGACATAGAAGGGAGGAACAACTCCTTCTTGGTATTTTCCTTCAACTTCTGGACCAAATAACAATTCAGGTTTGTCATCTGTCAAGTTTAATGTATCAGTATCACTTCCTAAGTTCAAAGCTTTCAAAACTTGGTTTTTGCACACTTCTTGGGTTACTAGTTCAGCTAAGGGGATGGTAATTTTTATCTTTGAAATCTCTCCCTCAAGGCTGAAAATAACAATTGATTTGGTCATATTTACATCTGCTTTTTCAATCGAATTCCTTTCAGCAATTTTGATTTGCTAAACTTTATTTGGACTGGTAATTGGTATAGTTTTATTAGGTCCACTAGCTGAAGTGCTACGGATGCTTTGGTCAACATTAGGTTGGCTACTTTTCTTTTTGTTTGAATTTGTTTTCTTAGCCAAAATGTTGGGTTTCTCTGCTGTCTTCTTAGGCTGAATTTCTGTGTTTTTCTTGACAGCAGTGCTAGTGTTCTTATCTTTTGAATTGTCTACGTTCCCTTTGCTCCTAAGATCATATTGTTTGTGCACCTCCATGATTGCATTTTCAAACCCCAATCTATAATCATCTGAATCTTCATAGGTGTTTGAATTTTGATCAAAGGAGAAGAAATATTGTTCTTATTTAGTGAGGAAAACATCATCCCCACTGTCTGATCCAATCAAGTTCACATGGCCTTCTCCCAACCTTTCAATCTCCCTATCTTCCTCATATTTATCTACATAGTTTTGTTGGAAGGGAGGGCTAATCTGTTGGTCATTTTCTTTTTGCTTATCTTGATTGTTTTCTCTTCTATAATTATGATTTCTGTTTCTATTTTGGTTTTTTTGAGGTTCTCTTGGTGGCACTCTATCATTCAAGTTGATCTTTTCAAGCATCCTCTCCATTACCTTTACTAGGTTATCAATTTTAGTGTCAGAGGTTGAGGTTGAGGGTGCAATGTCATCTTTATAAGTTACCCTCTTCTCTGATCTCAACCTATTTCTTTTCTCAATTATGTTTGCTTCTACACTCTCAACTCCTCTTTGTATGTCTTCTAGAGTTAAGTAATCTCTCTCCCTTAACTGATAGGCCATTTTAACATCAAAACTTTCGGGGTATCTTACTAAGGCCATGCCTTGGGGAGGTTTCATGTGAGGTGGAAGAGCATTGTAAACATTTTTAAACCTAGTGGAATAGTCATGAACGCTCTCTCCTTGATTTCTTTTAAGGCTGATATACTCTGCTAGTATTTGGAGAGGGTTCTTTTTGAGTTCCCATTTGTTGATGAATGTTTGATGCAAAGAAGGGAGATCATTGATGCTGTTAGGAGGTAAGTTTTTAAACCATTTATTTACATCTCCTCCTAAAATTTGGGAAAAGATCCTCATCTTAATAGTTTCCTCCTCTATCTCCATGTAATCAAATGCATCTTCCATCCTATCTACATGATGCTGAGCTGTTGTAGACTCTTTTGCAGTAAAATGAGGGATTTTTGATTGATAATCATTTGGTAATGGAAGCAGAGGTCGTGGTAACACTAATGGGGCATACCATGTTGCCATGGCTGGAAAGAAGGGTGGATTTACAAGAGTTGAGTTTACAAGAGTAAAACTGGGCTGAAATGGAGTGTTTTGAACAGTGGTAGTATGGATTGGAGTGGAAGAAACACTTGGGCCAGCAAACTGGTTTTGAGCAGATTTGTTATGGAAAAGGCTAAAGTGGTGAAAAAGCTGTGAATCAAGAGGAGTGGAAGGTGAGGCTTCTCTACTAAAGCTCTGTTGCAAATCTGCAATGTCAAGATCAATTTGGCTCAAATCACCTTGAGATCTAGTTTTAAAGATGTTCTTTGTACGACGTAAATCAAAGTGTGAATCCTCTAAGACAACAAGGTTTTCAGGGACATACTTTGTTCTTAAGAGGCTCTTATCAGTAGCTGATTTTCCAGACTTAGAATTCTGCCACAGAATTCTCTCTAGATTGTCAACTATTGTAGGAGGATTAGGGTCTGGATGAGATCTAGTATTGATCCTATGTGAAGCGAGTCTGCTTTTCAAAAATGAGAGAGGTTAAAGTTTTAGGGATTGTTTTTTGGAAGTTTTACTTCTCACAATGTCTTATATAGTATGGGGCTAGGGTTCTAAACTTCTTCAAGGCTGGTTAACACAGTCCTAAAGAGATTTGGAGACCAAGATGAGTAATAGGCCTACTAGGGCTAGTGGATTCGCCAGGTGGAAACTTTTTAGCTTCTATGAAGGTAAAATATTAGATGGTTCCACCACCATGTTTATTATGAAGACAAATTGAAATGTTTTTGGGTTTTTCTGAGTTTTTTCGGTCTTATAGGTTATGAGAGTGTCCTAAATATGATTTAAAACTTAGCTAAGGTGTTTAAATCATACAAAGTTCACTCTTATGGCTTGGTAACTAATTCCTTCAAGGTTTGATAAGGTTCTATGAGAATCCTAAGATTTTCTTAGTTTGTCACTGATTCCAATAAGTCCTATCATGATTACCATTGAGCTTGGTAGTGCTTGAAGAAATTTACTTATATTGTACTGGACAATGAGTGTTTTGTTTTAAGGATTTTACTCAGGTCCCCCCATGATCGCCATTATGTTGTTATCCCGTGTTTTGATAGTTTGGCAAATCAAAAGAAAAGGAAACATCAAACCAATATTTAGAGTTCCAGGATCTAGTCCTCCTGTTCTCAGAGAGGGATCTCTCAAATTATTTGTTTTTGCAAAGGTTTATCTTGTGTGCTTTGGGTATTGGTTTTAGACTAGTTATTAAGTGAAAGTGTTTGTTTGTTTGTTTGGTTGAATGACATAGCAGAACATGGAAGGTATAGGAAAGATAGATAGAAAGGGGAAATGTCTGATTCATTGGGAAATGGAGTCAATAAGAGGTCATGACAAACTAATCAATGGATATGGGATATCAAAGGGAAAATCTAACTTGGCCACCAGATTCTTTGGTTTTGTGAATGAGATGGACATCAATGATTTGCAAAGAGAGTTTGAATTATCAACAAAGGGAATTTGAAATCATAACTTGAAAAATAAAGAGGTATTTGATAGACAGGGCTAACCATGAATTCTACAAACCACACTTTAAGCAAATAATGACTTCAAAACAACTTTTAAAATGAAATCTAAGATTCGGGAGCAGATCTTATTTCCTCAAAGATTTTATTTCAAATGACTTAGAAAACATAAAAGGTTCACTGATAATTGCAGTCATAGAAGAGGGAACCCTTAAAAACATCTATGATTAGAACTATAAGGACATTAAAAACAATTGTTCAAGCAAGGACAAAGGGCATGATCAAAACAAACCTCCTTGGCTAACTTAAAACAATGGTACTTCAAAGGGAGACTTCAATAACAGCTTTCAAGTGATAGCAGACAAGCAGGGAAAACCATAAATCATGCTGAAACCAACTATTTGAACTATTATAGAAATAAACAAGCATGAGGACTAAAGAGAGAGATTGAAGACTTTAAAATACCTCAGCAGAAGAAAACATAAAACAGTGAGAGATGAACAGGTCTAAGGTGCTTCTAGGAGTCATTTCTTAACCTAAAACTTTCATCCTACTGTAGTAAGCATTTAAGAGACAGAATGAAAACAGGAGAAAACATTAAACAATTCAGAATACTTCACCAACAGCCAAGCTCATGGATCCAATGATAGAGCCTTCTCAAGAACAAGTATGTAACAACATCATTAGTGTTGGGCCGTTAATATGCCATTATTATTATCACTTGTGAATGCTTATTCCACCTATTTCTACCATTCTTCATCACGTCATTTATTATAATTTATTATTTAAATCCATTTTATAAATGATTTATGCTCTTATGGATGAATATTATTTATCTTCCTTTATTTCTAATAAATTGATGATTATGAATTATTTTATCAATGATAGTTTTAATAAGTTTGTTATAACATTATTCACCATTTTTAGCCTCCAAGATAATTTCCAGATTGAAGATTTGATCATTAAAAGTGCCAACTCAGAAACGCGCTGGAATAAGGAGTGACAGTTTTGCGGTTGAGATTCTGAGCAAATGAAGACGAATCTGGAAAATCCGGAACATGGGTTTTGTTCAGAACGGACCCAATTAACTTTATTAAAGAACGGTTTGCCCAAATTCGGCTTTTACTGAGAGAAACACAGGGTTCTTTGAGCACGATTTTCTCAGATCTGTGGTTGCGACCGTTCTCCAAATCTCAGCTACAAAGCCAAATTCGACTTGCTGTTGTTGAAAGAGGGATGTAAATCTATTTTATTGTTGATCAATTGGTTGGAAGAAATTCAATATTATTATTAGAGATCCTATTTTCTATTTAATTTCTCCACCTTTTGATTATAAAAGGAGAAGCATGTATTGTGTATGAGGGGATGGAGAGACTTTTCTTATTGTAATTTGCAGAATTGTGCATCGGCTCTTGTTAAGAGAGTGTGAGCTGTTTGTAAACATTATTGATGCCTGATTAATAAAAGAGTTCACTGTTGTTCCATTTCTCAAGCGCTGGAGTAAAGCACAGCAACGCTTCACCGGTGGTTGAGGCCCCGGCCCTGGTGGAGCGATCTGCTGTTTGTATTTCTGTTAGTTTATTTCTGTTGTGTGAAGTTCGTTTATTACAATTAAAGAATTGAGTTATTGCTAATTGGATCAAATACAGAGTCATTGTTATTCCATTCTTTACAAGAAGTATGATTCATGATTCAATTGTTATAAAATGTTGTTTTTCTGTATCTAATTCCAGTTGTTATTCCTTTTGTTTATGAATTACGATAGTTGATTGTTGCGTGGCTGTCGACAGGATTAAAGAGTAGAAATCTAGTTTGCTTGGTTATGAATTGAATTCATTGTTTATTTTACGCTGCTATTCAATTCCTGTTCATTGCTTTTAGATTGTTGTTCCTTTCCAGTTTGCGTTTTAGATTTCATTTCCTTTGAGTTGTTTTCACTTGCTTTGAGATCTCTAAACTGTAGAGGGCAGAGTTAATCATTCCAGGTCCTCAGATTTGGTCATCTCACATCGATTTCTAGGGGAAAGAGTTATTACTACTGCATCCCTAATCGATGTCTAGCAAGGTTGCTGTAGTGTAGTCTTTACATTTCTGTCATTTGTAATTAGATTTCTTTTCAAGCAGATCTCTTTTCAAGCATTTATTATTTCTGCATTTGTATTTCTATGCTACATCTTCACAAACATTACTCTTGAGTAAATAGCCGCCTCAGACTGAGTACACTCTTGAAACAAAAAGTCGTCCCTGGGTTGACAATTAATGTGAGGTAATTAGGAGTTACAAAGACACCTTTTTATCGCTCTGAGAATTTCAGCACATTTTCTCGTATCCGTGGTTGCGGTCAAGCCCAAATCCCGCCACAAAGCCAAATTCAAACTCGTTTACTAAAGTTAATTTGGGTCCGTTCTGGAACAAAACATATCTGGATTTTATCTGCCTTCATTTGTCTAATCTCGTTGATAGGTTGGGTCTCTAACCCGCTAAGCCGAAAGGCACTTTTAATGATCAAAACTTCAATCTGGAAATTATCTTGGAGGCTAAAAATGGTGAATAATGTTATAACCAACTTATTAAAACTATCATTGATAAAATAATTCATAATCATCAATTTATTAGAAATAAAGGAAGATAAATAATATTAATCCATAAGAGCATAAATCATTTATAAAATGGATTTAAATAATAAATTATAATAAATGACGTGATGAAGAATGGTAGAAATGGGTGGAATAAGCGTTCACAAGTGATAATAATAATGGCATATTAACGGCCCAACATACCCCCACACTCAATATGTTGTATGTCCTCATGCAACGAAAACCTGAATATATTGCATGTCCTCATGCAACTCAAAGACAAAAACCCATGTGTTAACCAAGCAATAAAAAATATGTTCATCTTAGCTCATGAAATGGATAGAACAAATGAATTCTTCCTTAATTAATGAATATTCACTTTTAGTAATCTTGATGAAGGCATAAAAATTTTTATATTGACATTCAACTATATGTATGAAGTTGCAGCAAAATATGATATAAGTAACAGCAAACTTCATTAACCATTTTCTCAAAAACTACAAACCAGCTTTTGTTGAAATTTGGAAAGTAAATTTATAATATATGAATGCCTTTATGATCCAAAAATCAGATCGTTTTGATGCACGGATCATGAGATATAAACAAAATGGCTGTAGGTGAGAGTGCATGATTTCCGAAATTTTATGAACCAATTTATCTTGAAATTATCTGGGTTTGTATTAATGATATGTCTGTGTTTTCCAGAAATCACAAGAATTGAGTTCATGGTTTTTTTAAAATATTATGGAAATCAATTTCTGCATTGTGTAAAAATGAAATTGTATGTCTTAAATGAGAAAGAAAATTGAAAACATCCATCATGCGTAGCAATTCCTCCCCCTCTCTGAAGAATTAGCATGCCCTCATGCAATGCTAGAAAATAAATAGAGGTGGTTGCCACCATCTGTTGAATTCTATGCTTGGTGTAAAACAACATGGAATAATGGAGGTGTTGAGAATGAATAAGAATAACAATGGATGATAAAGAATATGGATGACATGGTCATAAGAAAGAAATGAATGAAAGGAACACTCCCCCATACTCAAAAATGATATGCTGCTGAAAAATAGGGAGTGGTATAGATGTGGACTGAAGGATGATAAATGATGCTCAAAATGGATTTTTATGAAATTCTCCTAAATTCGTAATAAATCAGAAAATTATGATATTTTACCTCAAGTTTTACCTCCAAAAAGAAAAATGTGGAATGACATATATGGACTGGCATTTGTTGAAGCTGATGTAGGCAGAGTTGGTGCTGAAAGTGATGCAAAAGGTGGAATCCAGGTAAGCACATCATGTCTGAAGAATTGTTCACGTGCGCGAGCCTCTTCTGTTAAGTGCAATAGTGTGGTCATGCTATGAATATATTTCTGCCCATACTTGTTGTTTTCCTGCAAACAAAGCACTATTTTGCATACAATGTTCTTGAATCCATAGTGTTAGTTTTGAATAGAAATAGATAAGATGCATGCAAAACTTTCAATCAGAAAAACTTTTGTCAAATCAACAAGTTATGGCAGAGTGTAGTAATCATATCGCATGCTATCCCATAATGCATACATTCCCCCTCCAATTGGAAAAGGAATTCCATGACCATAAAGCATATGAGAGGTGTTGTGCTGATGGCAAGGCAAGGGAATGAACAATATAGCAGTGAATGAAGCAGAGTACACATATCAATGATAGGATAGCGGGAGTTATGGTTATAATGAGAGCAGAGTGTGTAAAGATAGTTATGAATAAGAGATAGGACGCTTTAAATTGATGATAGGTGATGAAAAAGAGAAAAAGAACAACAATATGCCAAAAAGATGCTTTACTGATAGTATGCTAGCTGAAAATGATGCGATTGATCATAAAACAATTTCTCATGCATAAAGGTTCAAAACAGGGAAAAAGTTAAGGAAATAACTTCTCTGATAAAAAGAAAAAAATAAGAAAAGGGTATTATAGTAATAATTGACGATAAGATATAACTTCAATACCATAAGCAGAGCCACTGCTGCCAGCAGGCGTCCATAGCCTCGGCAGGGTTGCTTTTTAACCCATATGAGCCAGAATCCTCAATTTATAACTAGAGAGTTACATTGTTGTTCTATAGAAGAGATCAATGTGCTGGCGTGGTAACCAGACAACCACACTGCCATTCACTGGGATGTAGCAAAAGTGATCAGGCCGGCTCGTGATGAGACCTCCTGTTCCAAGGATAATTGGGCTATCCAATGGATCATAACCCCGGTGTGGTGGCCATAATGGGAATGTCACTTTGTTACAGCCTTATGAACATGGTAGGCTGGCTCGTAATGAGACCCCCTATCCTCCATCTATGAACAAAATTTTGTTGTTATTACACAATTTTATGATAAAAAGAGGGAGGCTCAGTACTCCTTAAGAGCAGGGATGGTGGAAGAAGTTGAACATGTCAATAGAAAAAAATATACCCATAATCTCATTTATTATAGACAGAGAAGATTATAACCAGGAATGGTGGAACCAGCATGGTATTAAGATGATCAATCAATATCATGTTCAACAGAAAACAATGCAGTAAAGTAGTATATAAATAATTGTGTCCCTTTTGAAAATAATCTATCATCAAGGAGTTGTCCTGTTAAATATCATAACATGAATGATATTAACTTGCTTCAATAGAATCCATAATTCTTGTCCTCATAAGTAGTGTACTTCATGCCATGAAAGGGAATCAGTAAAATGTGGTTGAGATGAACTAGGAATAATCCCACAAGAGGAAGGAAGGGTTGCTCCCAAAGTGTTGCTTCTTTGAAGGAACAACAAAAACACTAAAAAAAAGTGTTGTTCCTTGTAGGGAACAACAAAGGAAATGCACACCAAAAAGCAAAAAATGCAAATGTCGTTCCTTTGGAAAAAGGAACAGCAAAAACTAAAAGTGTCGTTCCTTTAGAAAAGGAACAACAAAATGGACAGTCATAAAATGCAAACATGCAAAAAAACAAATTAGCTGTTCACGGCATTGATGCTGAGGATGAGTTACACTTTGAATGAAGCAACACCTGAAACACAAAATATAAGAGAAATTAGGAAAAAAAACAACAAAAACAGTATGTAAATAAATAAATTAAGTTACAACAGCTATGATGTTATGTCAAAAAAATGATTTATTCGAAAAATGTTTTGGCAGCAAAGACATGACATGAATCTTCAAATGGAAATCAATTCTTCATTTCTTCTATTACGAATCCGTTGGGTAATGAGTTAGATGAAATTCCTTTGTTTCATAAAATTTCTTTCAAAAATCACTCGTCCATAAATTGACTTTCTTTATTTTCCCAAGACCTGCAAAAAACGAGTGTCTACCTGCAAGAAAACATTAAATCATGGAGAAAGAGAGGTGCGCGGACTCCCCTAATCCAAGAATTATGCAAAAAACTAACAAGTAGTTACTCTGTAGAACAAATCCACGGAGAAAATAACAAAGTAAAATATATTTGTTACCTGCGGGAGAGCAGTGGCCAATCATGCTAACCTGCAGTGTTTTAGTCACAACTTCTTTGTTTTTCGTCCAAATTGAGTGATTCCAAAGCCAAATGAGATCTAATTCAAAGGTTAATCTCCAATAGCAACAGGTTTTAAAAATTCAATGATATGATATGTCAATTTTACTTAGAACAACCTGCATAACAGAGTCATTTTTGCTTACCCCACTTAGAACAAAAGTGAATGTTTTAAGCATAGATTCTTCGTTTGATGTCGGATTCGAATGATTCAAATTGGAAATGAAAGTAGATTCATTTATTTATCTCCAATAGAAACAGGTTTTGAAGAAAAGAATAATTGATAGGTGAAATACTGTAAGGAACATCCGGAAAAACAGAGTTTTAAGGGTGCTGATTTACGATAGACAATCAGTATTTTGATCATAACTTCCCCATACGATATCGAAAATGAGTGATTCAAATTGAATTGGAAACTAGATTCATAGAGGAATCTACCATAGAAATAGGTTTTAAAAATTCATTCATTTAGGCCTTCAAAAACTGACTGTCCCAACTCTGTTCTTGAGCTGCCCGCTAGACATCCGGTCAATGTTTTGGTTCTAACTTTCTCGTTTCAAATCCAAATTGAGTGATTCAAATTGGGTTGGAAAGTAGACATCAAGGGCTATTTAGGATAGAAAAAGGTTTTTAAAAATATGGTCATTTAGGCCTCCAAAAACTGACTGTCCCAACTCTGTTCCTGAGTTGCCCGCTAGACATCCGGTCAATGTTTTGGTTCTAACTTTTTCGTTTCAAATCCAAATTGACTGATTCAAATTGGGTTAGAAAGTATACATCAAGGTCTATCTAGGGTAGAAATAGGTTTTAAAATTATTTATTTTTGGTACCTCAAAACATGACTGTCCCGACTGTTTTTCCAAAAAGTTCATCAAGCCCGCAAGCCAAAAAAATGATATTCAAGCATTTTTTCAAATTGGTGATAAAAAATGAATATGAGTGTTTGTAGAGCTATTATTTCCATTATAATTCATCTACATACACAAATGAATTAAAAAATTATCACCAATATTGATTTGCATAGCATGTTGCAACAAAAAAACAACTAGTTTTACATAAAAAACAAAATGCATTTATTTATTCCCTTATTTATTTTATGTTTTATACCAACCTATTTTGATTTGAAAAATGAATATGACTACGTATATGAGTACTTCCAGTGGAGCCATTTTCGAAATAAGGCTTCATGTATACACATACCCAAATTTGAAAAATGCATATTAATAAAAATTAGGGTATGAGAAGCCAACTTCCCTTGAAAAAATGGTATCAAAAATTGTTGAAGCATAGAGTGATGATGCAAATACGTGATGGAGTAAAACCAATCTTCAATATATCCGTTACTTTCTTGATTTCCCATCATACCATGAAGTTCTTGAGCTTTTAAAATGGTTTGTTGGTGCAACCTAGAAGAAACCTCATTTGCTTCCATAGCTTCTACAATTTTTGAATTTGAAACATTCTGAATATCATTGTAAGTTTTCTCTAATGGCGCATGTGAGATAGAATGGGTGGGAAGGGTAGGTAAATTTGGCAGTTCAACATTGTAAGCATGTTGTACTGGTTTATTGTGGTGAGGGTGTGGAATTAGTTGAGCAGGAAATTGTGTATGGAATGGAGCATTGTGATGATGTGGTTGGTTGGGTTGAGTGGATAAATTTGATATGCAAGCAGCATGTTGTGAAAGAGCTGGTGGAGAATATGGAGAATGTGCTTGTGCTACAAGATGAGGGAGAGTAGTCATGCAATCATAAGGTGAACCATGCCAAACTTGTAGATAAGATTGGTGGTTATATTGAAATTGACATGGCTGCCCTAGAACATGAGTATTCCATAATGGATTATGCAAGTAAGAGAATGGAGAAGAAGTGTTTTGAACCATACCTGTTGACCTTGTTGTGGCTTCCTTATCTCTTTGATATGCTACTTCCATCCTAGATAAGGAAGAGTGAGTATCTATGGGCTGCTCCTTTCGGTCATGAGGGAAAAACACTTCATCAAATTCTTCATTTTTATGAACCTGCAAAACGTCCAATTTTGAGCTTAGAGAGCTAATAAAATCAACTTTAAAATTTTCAAATAAATCATTGATTTCAACTCTTATGTCTCCTATTCTTGTAGCAGATTTGGAAAAGAAAGAACAAACATCTCTAGAATTCTTACCAGCCTTGGAGATTCCTCTTGAATACCTTATGCACAACTCACAAACATCATCATATGATAACCGAAAAACATCACCTTTTCCTATCAGATTTAAGAGTTCTAAAAATTCATCTTTGATTCCTTTAAGAAGGAGTGTTTTTAAGATCTCTTTTTCCAAATGCTTATGCTTTGATTTTTGAAGGTTATAATGAAATCGATCTACATAATCCTCCAAACTTTCATCTTCCCCTTGTATTATACCGAAAATATCTTCTTTGGATTTGCAATAGTCTTGGTACTTTTTCAAGAATATGTTCTTCATGTCCTCCCATGATTGGATGCAATTCCCACCTAGGCTCATGAACCATCGGAGAGCTGCTCCTTTTAGAGTAAGAGGAAACACTTTCAATCTTTGATCATTAGTACAATAATCATATCCTCTACAAAGTATTTCGAACTCAAATAAGAATGTATCCGGATCTTCATTTGCTAAACCATGAAAATTTGGTAAAGATGGGGGAATTATGTGCATTTGTGTCACTCCTCCTAGATCTTTGATAGGAAATTCAAAAGTAGAAACGTGAGCCATTTCTTACCATAATATAAGATGTTCTTCATGTGTTTCTTCGAGGCTCCTTCTTCAAATGTTCCTGTCAATCGGTTAGTGAAATGGGTGGTGCTTACATCACCACTTGAATGAAATCATGTGATCCATTTTTTAAAAATTTCTATCTTTTTCCTAATCATTCACACAAAAATTCAAACATCTATTTCTACCCAACAAAGCAACAACAAATCTGTTAGGAAAGCAGACAGTGGAGCAGGGCTTTTACATGCTCCGCACGTAGGTTCTTACCTTCCGTTTTTAAGATCCAACTCTTCCCTAGCAGGCACTCATCAGATTCACACTACTCTTTAGAAATGGCTACACTCTCCCCGGCAACGGCGCCAAATGTGGAGCGATAAAAAGGTGTCTTTGTAACTCCTAATTACCTCACAATTAGGCTTCCAAGACTTCAATTTCTTCTTCAACTTCAGACAGACTATGTATTATTTCAGAGAGTTTCAGTATTACAGCAAGTGAACAATCAACCAACGAATTCTCATATTCTTCAGAAGTATTTATAGAAGAAATGAGGAGGTGGAAGAGTTTTAGGATTGAAATGCAATAAATGATACATTAAATGCAACTCCCAGCCTTGAAAACCATGCAAGGCCTAAATCAGGAGAGCATTGAATTATGATTCTCTTTCATGTACTCTGTTTCTGCTATTTTTAGGCTAAATGGGAAAAAAGATTGACTTCGGGGCTTACTTATCCCTTACAATAACTTCCCTGATAGTTTCAGAATTTGTTCTTTCTTTGGTAATAACTTTTCAGATGTCTTTATGCAAATATCTTTTGTTTAAGCAATAAGTAGGCCTTCTCTTGATTTATTTAGGCTGGAGGTGGCTTTAGGTAGCTGGAGAGGATTCAATTAGCCTCTGATGTGGCAGTGGAGGCTTCTTGGACTGATATATTTCCTTGTTTTGTCCTAAAACATCTTTAATTTACTTTAGTTCTATGTTTTAGGCCTAATTTGGCTTAATCTTCATCTTCGGGTCTTCATACTCTGCTGACTGTGGATAGGCATTTTATTTTATGAGTTTATGCCTTAATCCTCTTAAAAACTCTTATTTGAACTTTAAACCCTGATACTCTTTAATCTTCTATCTTCAATGCTGATTTTCTTCAATAAATGGTCTCTGACTGTGTCTTTCAGCTGTGTTGCAGGTGTGCGAAGGGTTTTCATAATATTACCAATGTTCATGAGACATGGTAAAAATGGCTGTTTGAACCCTGTATATTCATGTTCTTAATTAATAATGGCCTAGGGGATTGTCATCCCCGGCCTTTGATTTCTTTTAAAACTTATGGAGGAACCTTGAAAACCTGCACAAAACACAGAAAAGTTAAGAAAATCCGTGAAGGAATGGGTTAAGGCTGCTTTGGAGGTTAGGATAAATCATGGCCGTTGATCTGGACTAATCGACGATCAAGATTGCTCGATGGGTTGATGGGGAGGTAGTTGGATAGACGGTGGTTGGATTAAGTCTGGGCCGTTAGATCAAATTGATCAACGACCGAGATTAATTGGGTTTTTATAATGTAGAGGGGGCAACATTATAACGGAAATGGAGGAAAATATAATGAAAAGGGGCAAAAAACCTTTGGCGGAGGTGAAAAGGGTTTAATGAAATTTGGGGTTGCGAAACAATTCTGGGCCTTTTTATTAGACCAACCAACAGAGATCGACGACAGAAATTCTTTGATGAAATCGCTTGGAAGAAGGATGGAGGGCGATGAACTAATGGCGAGATTAAATTGAGACCGTCAAATCTCAGAGATCAACGGTGGAGATTTAAAATAAGAAAATTTAATGTAAATGGGAAAGGTGGTTTCGCCTGTAAAAAACACTGGTGTTGTGCTGCTCCAAAACAGTTTTCAAAATTTCTAAAAAAAAACACAATATAGGTTTCCATTTGACACGTGTCCTTTAAAAACCGCTCATATCACGTAATTTTTAGGAATTAACTTTTGGACTCAAAATCACGCGATATGGGGTCCTAGCTGTCGGATGAAAGGTGAGTAGATCCAACGGTGGAGATGAGAGCGTGATAAGATAAGTTGCGCGGGCGAAAGATGGTGGGCAGGGCCAAGGTGGTTTTGATCTGGATCGTCGGATCACAGGAATGGACAGTCAGGATTCATCGATGGGGGAGGTAGGTCCCAAAGGATTTGGGCCTACCGGGTCATATCTGGACCGTTAGATCCTAGAAATGAACGGATGAGATTAAATGATGGGGCGCTAAAAGGAATATGGGGCAGGGGTTTTGGGCGGAGATTGGGTAAATGTGAACCGTTGTTCTGCAAAGATCAACGGTAGATCTTTGCCGAAGAGTTTGAACTGCAGGGCTTTATGAAATAAAAAAGGGGTTCGGGTTTGATCTAGATTGTCGGATCTATGAAACGGACGACCCAAATTTGATCGCAAGCTCATGAATCGGCGGAGGAGAGAGGAAGGCACAAAGAGAATGGGCCGATACGATTAAGCGCGGGTCGTTAGATCTTAGAGAGATCAACAGTAAGGATGAATCTGTGGGTTTTAATGTCGGAGGGCTATGGCAGAGGGTGATTAAATCTGAGCCGCCAGATTTGTAGGAACGAATAATCAAGATTGGATCGGAGATCGCATAATTGGAGGAGGCAAAGGGATGGCGCTTCACATTTTGAATGGTGCGATTAAGCGCCAGCCGTCATATCTGGGAGCAAGATTGACGGTGGGGATTTAATCGGAGGGGTTATGGAGGAAGATTATGGGTGTGATGTGACTTTAGCACTGGCCGTTGGATTTATAACGATCAATAGCGGAGATTGGATCTGGGGTTGAAAGGGAGAAAACTCATCGCATCGGGGATTTTTAGAATAACCAAGGCAAAACGTTAATAGAAACTTCGATTTGCGATTTGAGATTGGGCCTTAGCACTGGTCGCAGCTCCAGGTTTCATGCGGGATAAAGGAGCTGGGGCTAAAGCCAAAGGGGCTTAAAGCCTTAATGCAATACGACTGCTTTTAGGATTTTTTAAGGATTTTCAGAGGATTTTGGGGGTTCTGATAAGAGTGAAAAAGGGATTTTAAACCTTAGAAATGGATTTACAAGGCTTTAAAGGGAAATTTGAAAGAATGAGAGGTAAATGGAAGGGTTTATGGATGAAGTGAAGAAGGAAAATGGAGAAGTGAAAATGAGGGAAAATGAGGCCTCTTGAGCAATTTTTTCTCTTAGTAGACAACATATTTTTCAGGTTTATGAGGGAAATAGCAGTGAAGATTAACTAAAAGATTAGTTATCTTCATAAAAAATTCAAGGATGATAGGTTCTCAAAGGGGAATTATCTCTTGGGGTTTGTGAAGAACAAAATTAGCCACTTCTCGGTATAACATACTTTATCAGTGGCTAACACGTCCGGCCCTGTGATACCCAGATCGCCTCTTTCTGCACAGGGTCTATAGGTCTCTTTTCACATCCACGTGCGCAAGATATACAATGTTTGATAATTATATACTTCTATGAAAGTAGCACAATATTGCATAAAACAGAACAGAACATATCCAGATACAGTAAACACACTTACATAGAACTTTCGCAGCTGAATATAGAATACACATAATACAACAATTACCAATGATTCACACAAACAATATATATGGATTCTATTCTCAAACAACCTTTCTTACTCATCAATTCATCAATTCCTTCTTACAATACCTGTCCTATCCTGCACACACAATAGCAGGGTTCGCACACAGCAGGACTCTGGATCTTCGTGCACACAGCCAACAAGAGTCCTTCCCCAAAAACCCAAACAGATTTACTAAACTACAATTCGCATCAATAGCTCTTCTTTTCTCTGCCTTAAAATTCAAAATGTTCCTCTATTTATAACAATCTATCCTAAACTTTCCTATGGTCCAAAAACCATGGTTTTCGGACCCCAGGCTTACCCTTTGACCTATTACAATTCTTTCGAGGCTTTGACCCACCCCAAAACCCCTGCACTAGACTAATTATAATAAAAAATATACAAAATCGGACCCGTTTTGCAGCTTGTAGGAGACCCTGTTGTTGAGCCTCAAATTTGTGTTTTCCTTCACCTCATTTTACCTCATTTCTCCCTTGTCCATTTCTATTTTGAACCCAATTGATCAATAAAAATAGTTAAAATTACTTCTAGAATGGTTTACATGACTGAATTGTTGAATTTTGTGATTGTTGCCATTGTTAAGCATTTTGACCGGAACTAGCTGCAGAATGCAGGCATTCTGTAGCTAACCGGCGATTCTGCAGCTACCTTTATGTTTGAGCATGTTCCAGGTGGCCTCTTGAGGAAAAACGCATATGGGCATGATCCACGTCGTGCCCACATGGTGTGTTGCTCGTCATGGAAGAGGAAATGAATTCTGGGTACGGTTATGCACGTGGGAACACATTTGTGAAGGAAGACTCCTACTAGGACTGTCACAGTCCAGGTGTCTTTTCTCCTTCATGCAGCCACCTCAAAGACTCCTAAGATGATTTGGATAAGGAAAGACATCATTCCTAAATTATTGTAATTATTGTTACTTGCATTTACTTTATAAACTCTTGAGTAGGCCGAGAGCTTAGTTAGAGATTTTGTATTAGATTTGCTGCTAGATTTTGTGAAAAATCTGTGTTACGTCTTTGAAGACACAGAGCATTATGTTCAAACTATTGCATCGTTAATGGAGCAGACAAAATTATCCTGAAGGCGTGATTTAATTTGGAGTTGAATGCCGTCAAGTGGTAGAGGGCCCCTGCCCCTTGCACGGATTTCTTTTGCGTAAACTAGATAAGTTTTTCCTAGCTGTCTTTACGTTCTGCATATTGAATTAGTAGTTGTTTTGTTTTATATACTGTAGTCGTACTCATTCTAGTTCTTCCATCAGAAGACACTCTTCCAACAGATTAAAATGATGAATGTTTAATGACTATGGTATTGTAGGATAGGAGTTAGATTTGTATTTGTTTTAACTAGCTACTGTAGCCATAATTCGTTCCAGTTCTTCCACAAGAAGACATTATTCCAACAGACCAAAATGATGAATGTTTAATGACTATGGTATTGTAGGATATCAGTTAGATTTGTATTTGTTTTAACTAGCTACTGTAGCCATAATTCATTCCAGTTCTTCCATAAGAAGACATTCTTCCAATAGATCAAAATGATGAATGCTTAATGACTATGGTATTGTAGGATAGGAGTTAAATTTGTATTTGTTTTTAACTAGATATTGTGGTTATATTCATTCCAGTTCTTTCACAAGAAGACATTCTTCCAATAGATCATAACACTGAATGATGAATAACTATAGTACTGTAGGAAGTAATTGTAGTTTTTGTTACTCATTATCACAGTTGCACTTGTCCTAATCATTCTTCCACAAGAAGAAATTCTTCCAAGACATCCTTAAGAAGTTCAAGATATGACCGTGATGTGATAGCTTAGTTTTTCATTTGTTTTTAGTTCATTTATTTTCAATTGCATACAAGTCCACAGTCAGAATTGTTCTACCCCTTCCACAAGAAGGAATTCTTCCAAGATATCATTAAATGATGAACAAACAGATTGTGTAAACTTCATAGGTCAATGCATGTTAGTTAGAACAACTCCGGAGTCTCATTTGCATTCCATTCATGAACAGTTACTTCATTTCAAGTTTGATGATGACTTACAGTTTGACATTGTTCTAGTTTAGAAGCATCTTAGGTTCATGCTTAAATTAACTTATTGCACTTGCATCTCATAGTCACATTGTCATCCTTTGCACAACAAGTTATTTTAGTTGTTAGAATTTACAAAGACAGCCTTCATTATTCACAAAACACCTTCTTGTTCTAACAAACTACAATAGATCTATAACCATAGGAACAGAAGGCAAAATCACTATAAGGCCTGAAACCTCTCTGCAATCTCCTTATCATTTCTATAAACAGAGCTCTTCCTCAAGAAAACTACTTTGAACCAGAATCCAATAACTTCTTGAGTGTAAGTTCTGTGACATTCAATTGCAGAATAGAACTAGGAATTAATCATAGAATAAAAGGACTTATGACAGAGTAGTGCATCATTAGTGTTTAATTGTTTAGGAAACATTCCTTAAGTTAAATTTGTGTCATCTGCTTAAAAAGTCATTGTCAAGCTTTTGTTTCTATTCAGTCATAGTTTAGATGTTGATTCAGTGTTTTTGATTACATTTGTCATTCCATACATTAGGCTCAACTGTGTTTTTGACCACCAACTCCTTTCCATTAGTTTTCTAGGCATTTTCATTGTAAACATAAAACTCCAAAAGACCAAAAACATCATAAATCAACATAAAAGACCAAAACATCACAAAACACTACACACAACGCATTAGGAAACAAGCACCTAGGTACATATGGTACATTTCACTTCAGCAGTTTACAAATCCTGGTTGACAATTAAATGAACTCAGTTTAGGAGACTAGATTGAGGCACAACATTTTGGCGCCGTTGTCGGGGAAGTGAAAACTAGGTAACCTTTGTTTCTTAGCATCCAAAAACAATTTTATGCGTAGGGAGAGAGATTCAAGGGGAAGATTTATAAGCAACAGAGGCAGAAGTTTGATTTCTAGAACACCACTTGTTTCATCTAGATCCAGAGCTAGTACACCTTCAACTCAAACCCATCTTCCATCCTTTACTGATCCTGGACTTCTAGAAGATCTAAGGTCACCTATTCTATTAGAGAAACCTTCCACTTCATCCATTGAACCTGCCATAGAAGAGGATCCAAAAACTTTTGTTGAGGATACAAACCTTTCTACTTCCACAGGAGAGTCAACCATGGCAGAAGAAGGAGGAGGAGGAGTTGTTAATGGAGAACACACATTGTTTGGAGGAGGTAGAGGTAGAGGTAGGGGAGAAGGAGGAAGAGGAGAAGGAGGTAGAGGTGCAGAAGGAGGAAGAGGTAGAATAGGAAGCTTTTTTGGGTTCCCTATACTTGATGAAGAAACCAATACAACCATGAAAAACATTTCACCTTCTGTCCTTCCAAACTTCTATGGACTTAAAACTGAGGATCCTGAAACTTTCTTATTCGAATTTGAAGTGCTGTGTAGGACTTATGACTATCTTCAAGATGCTCAAAAATTGAAATTATTTCCTTCAACTCTGAAAGGAGCAGCATTGAAGTGGTTTATGAGCTTAAACAATAGTTCCATTAGGACATGGGAAGACATGAAACATGCATTTCTAGAGAGATACTTGGATTATTGTATGCCGGTTAATCATAAGGAAGAAGTGTTCAAGATGTTACAAAAAGAAGATGAAAACTTAGAAGATTTGTTGGAAAGATTTAAATACAACATAACAAGGGCACAAATGGAAAACCTAGATCAAGACACTTTAAAATCTCTTTTGTTGAAAACCATTAGGGATGAATGGTTGGATATCCTTAACATGATGGGAAAAGGGGATATATCACAACTCACATTACCTGAAATATCTGAGTTCTGTATCAACCTTTCCAGAGGGAAATCCAAAACTGTCAAAGGTCCAAGAGATCCTGCTCTTGCAAGGGCAAGTAAATCTGCTTCTGGGACAGTAAGTAGATCAGAAGTAGGACACATGCTTGATGATTTTAAATCTGACATCTTAGGGAGTCTTAGTGAACAAATAGACACCCTCAAGATACAAAACAAGCAAAAGGCTGAATCTGATGCCTTGGCAATCTTTTGTCCCAAATGTAGAAAGAAACATGCCTTGAGAGAGTGTCCTCTAGATGTAAAAGTTGTAGAAACCTGTGCTATTTGTGCTAAGAAACATGAGACCAAGAGTTGTCCTTCTCTTCCTGGTCTCAAGGCTGTTTTTCAAGAAGAAACTCCTACAGATTCCACAGAATCTCTTAACTTTGTATCCAGAAGACCTTGGCAGGGATCTCAGACACAAGGATTCCATGATCAAATGTATAATCAACCTCCACCTTGGAATTCTTGGCAGCAACCTTGGCCCCAATTTCAAAATCAATCTCAAGCTTGGGCACAAGGAGCACAAGGTCCCTATGGAAGATACTCTCCATATTATCAGTATCCACCATCTTATCCACCATATCCACATCTTTATCCTCAAAATCCTCAACAAAATTTTCCTCAAAATCTTCAACAAAATTTTCAACAAAATCCTCAACAACATCATCTGAACCAACCTCATCAAAATCAACCACTTCCATTGCCATTCCCACAAAAATCTAATCAATTTCCAGCTCAGCCCATACCAAACCCCAATAATAAGAACCCTCAGAATACATATATGATAGAAGGACAACAATTTCCAACTTACTTAATTACTCCTCTAGACCTTAGTGATGTTCAACTTAGGTCTGGAAGGATACTTGAGAAGAGAAAACCTTCTGTGATCATACAAGAAAAAGATAATTCTGAGGAAGACTCCCTACGGGCTAATAAAAGTCTTGAGGAAGAAACATCCTTTCAAGGCCAAAACATTGAAAAACTGAAACAAAAAGATCCAATAAGCCCAACTCCAGTATTAGAGCAACCATCCACATCTACTTCTATACCCCCCTTTCCGGAAAGATTACAAATTGATAAAGGTGTAGAAAAAAAAATAATGGTGCCTAATTATGATTTCTTGGATGAATTGAGAAATGTTTGCATTAAAATTCCATTACTGCAAGCCATCAAAGAAATCCCAATTTTAGCCAAAACAATAAAGGAGTTGAGTATGAAAACAACAAGAAAAAGAATAAGAGAAACCAAGAAAATTCAACTGGTAGGACAAATAGCAGACATTATGATGGGCAAGATTACTATTCCAAAGTACCTTGACCCAGGAAATCCAGTTGTCAAAATTCACATCAACGGAATTGAAATTCAAAACACACTCATTGATTTAGGAGCAGCAATAAACATCATGAGTAGACAAATCATGGACAAACTGAAACTTCCTAATCTTCTCTTTACACCCACACTATTACAATTAGCAGATAGATCTGTGATCAGACCAGATGGGGTAATAGAAGATATTCCAGTGTCCCTAGACTCTTGGGAGTATCCTATGGATTTCATGATCCTGACACCCAAGAATAATCTAGGAGGCCATCCTGTTATATTAGGAAGACCTTGGTTGGCCACAGCTGATGCTTTTATTAGTTGTAGGTCCGGTGATATGTATATTTCTGATGGAAGTTCAACAAAGAAATTCACCTTATATCCTCCAGCTAGGACAATTACAGAATTAGATGACACTCAATGGATAAAGGATGAAGAATACTTACAACCACTCTTCACAATTTCAGAAATTAGTGAAGATAATCAAATTCTGAATACTCTAGAAAATTTTGAATCTTCTCCAGAGCATAAACATGAATCATTTCAGGAGGGATCCAATATTGAATTTTTGTCATCTAGGCAGATGTCTTTTCATTCTATGGATAAATTTGGCAGTTCTACAAGTGAAATTTTTCCAGGAAAAACCTTGAACATAAACAAAAACCTAGAAAAATCTCAACAAGAAGAGCTAGTCAAAGTATTACAGAGACATTCTTCTGCATATGCATGGGAATACACTGACATGAAAGGGATAAGTCCCAAGACTTGTACTCATCACATCTATATAGAGGCAAATTGCAAACCAATCAGACAGCCTCAAAGACGGATGAATCCAAATCTTAGGAAAATTGTCAAGGAAGAATTACAAAAATTGTTAAATGTTAACTTCATCTATCCTATTTCAGATAGTCAGTGGGTTTCTCCTTTGGTGATTGTGCCTAAGAAAAATGGAAAATGGAGGGTGTGTGTTGACTATCGAGAACTGAATAAAGCTACTCTTAAAGACCATTTTCCCTTACCCTTCATAGATCAAGTATTAGATACATTAGCAGGTAAAAAGTACTTTTCATTCTTAGATGGGTTTAGTGGTTACAATCAAATCCAAGTAGCACTTGAAGACCAAGATAAAACCACATTTACTTGTCCTTGGGGTACCTATGCCTACCGAGTATTGCCATTTTGATTGTGCAATGCACCTGCAACATTCCAAAGGGCAGTATTAGGAATTTTTTCTGATCTGATACATGACTGTGTAGAGGTGTACATGGATGATTTTACAGTTTATGGGGATACATTTTAAGAGGCTTTAGAAAACTTGGAAAAGGTCTTAAAAAGATGTCAAGAAGCAAACCTTTCTCTTAGTCATGAAAAATGTTTTATGATGTTCACTGAAGGTATTGTTTTAGGGCACCACATTTCAGGGGATGGGATTAGAGTAGATGAAGCAAAAGTTGAAGTTATTTCTAACCTATCCATTCCAAGTTGTCAAAGAGATGTTAGAAGTTTTCTAGGATTTACAGGGTACTATCGGAGATTTATAGAAAACTTTACCAAAATAACATCTCCTCTCTTCAAATTACTCACCAAAGATTGTGAATTCAAGTGGACTTCTGACTGCCAGTTAGCTTTTGAAACCCTGAAAACCAAAATTTCTGAAGCACCTATATTAAGGGGACCTAACTGGAAGTTACCTTTTCATATCTCAACAGATGCTTCCGATACAGCTCTAGGAGCAGTATTGGGACAAAAAGATTTAATTCCCTATGCTATCTATTATATCAGTAAAAATTTGACTCCTGCAGAGTTAAACTATACTGTAACTGAAAAAGAGTTTTTAGCTGTTGTTCATGCCATTAACAAATTTAGACACTATATAACAAGCTATGAAACTTTTATTCACACTGATCATTCTGCCATTAGATATTTAATGAATAAATCAATCACTAATGGTAGAGTTATAAGATGGTTGTTATTATTGCAAGAATTCAACATTACTATTCTAGATAGGCTTGGAAAACAAAACACTGTGGCTGATTTCCTGTCTAGAATCCAAAATATCAAAGATGACACTCCGGTTGAAGATCAATTTCCTGATGAATATCTTTTTGCAATCTCTACTCAAACTCCATGGTTTGCTGATATTGCTAATTATTTAGTTTCATGAAAATTTCCTTCAATTATGAATGCAAGGGATAAAAGAAAAATCATTAATGATAGTGCAAGATATTCATGGGTCGCTAATGAGTTGTACAAGACAGGTCCAAATTTGATCATTAGAAGGTGTGTTCGTGAAGATGAGATGCCTGAAATTCTCAAGGCATGTCATGATGAACCTTGTGGCAGACACTTTGCAGATAAGAGGATAGCCTATAAGATCCTTAACCTAGGATATTATTGGCCATCTTTGTTTAAAGATGCAAGGGAGTATGTCAAAAGGTGTGACAGTTGCCAAAGGGTAGGGAAACCTTCTCCTTCAGGTGAGATGCCATTACAACCTCAGGTACACATTGAACCTTTTGAAAAATGGGCCTTGGATTTTGTAGGACCTATTAGTCCTCCATCAAGACAAAAGAAATATATATTAGTTTGTACTGATTATGTTACTAAGTGGGTAGAAGCTAAACCATTACTTGTTGCTAATGAATCATCTGTAGTTACTTTTCTTTTTGAGGATATTTTTACTCGTTTTGGTGTCCCAAGGGAAATTGTTACAGATCAAGGAGCTCAATTTACATCAAGGTTAGTGGAGCAAATGATGAAGAAGTACAAAATCAGACATAGAACATCTACTCCTTATCATCCACAAGCAAATGGTCAAGTGGAATCTACCAATAAAGTCATTGAAGGAATCCTAACAAAGACTGTTCATCTACATAGAAGGGATTGGGTAGATAGGCTTCCTGAAGCCTTGTGGGCCTATAGAACTACATGGAGAAAACACAACAGGCCATACTCCTTATGAGCTTGTTTATGGGAAGCAAGTTTTGTTTCCTATAGAGTTCCAAATTCAGACATTCAAGATGGCAGTTCAGCTAGGACTTGATCTAACGGAGGCACAAAAGCATAGACTGGAGCAAATTAATGAGTTGGATGAGATCAGGCAAGATGCAGTTCAGAAAACAAGTCTAGTCCAACAACAAAGGGCTAGATGGCATGACAAGTACATCAAAGAGAAGAAATTCAAAGAGGGTGACTGGGCTCTCTTGTTTGATTCAAAATTCAGAGATTTTCAAGGGAAATTTCAGACACATTGGCTTGGGCCATATGAAATTGTTCGAATTTTTGATAATGGGGCAGTAAAAATCAGAACTATCGATGAAGAAGAGGTCACTTTTCTTGTGAATGGTCATAGACTGAAGCTATACCATAAGCCACTCTCAAGAGAAGAGTTTGTTAAGAAGTTCCAAGAAGACAATGATGTGAAGTTAATGAAGAAGAGTCTCTCTTCTTCATCAACTTGATTAAATTTTCTGAAGCATTTCTCTTTGTAAAAAAAAAAAAATAAAAAAAATAAAAAAAAAATAAAGGTATAAACATGAAAACCAATCACTGATTGGCATGTTTATGCAGAAAAGATAGGGTGAAAATCAGAGTTTCTCTGACACTCTAACTTTTCCCATTCTTGTTTTCATAAGCAGTTGTTATAAAAATCATAAGTACAGTGCCATAGTACTTATGATTCATTTCATCTCACTCCATTCATTTATTCATTCATACTCCATCTCAACCATCATTCATATTTCACTCCATTCCATTCCATTCATTTCACTCCATCTTCCATTCACTTCATTTTCATGTCAAAACACAAAATTTGATACCTTGCTGTAAGTGAATAAAATATGTCATGAACTGCAGTACAACCCTTATGTTCCTTCATTCCATGAACTGAATCCATCCCATTCCATTAACTACTTCATACATATCATCCATTTTCATCCATTTTCATCCATTTCATCCATACTTCAAAAACATTTCATTTTCATGATAAAAGTGTTCTACAGGGACATTCTGCAGCTCAGTGTACATTCTGCAGCTGATCAGCCTTTCTGCAGCCCGATAGTCTTTCCACAGCTACAAGTCCTGAAGGTATCAACTAACAGACATCAGAATTACAACAAAGTGATCCAGTGAATTCATGAATCAAAGACATCAAGAAAATAGTGAAAGATTCCTCCAAAAATGAGCAAAGAAGACAAAGGCTACGAAAACATCAAGGGCAGAGGTAACAAATTTAAAATTACGATGGCATTTCATAAGAATTCAGCATAGTTTAGTTGTAGATTATTCGAAAGGTTATTTTAATTGTTTTATTGATCAAACACCAAACAAACCCTTTACAGACTTTATGTTAAAATCTTCCATTTTAAACTTCATATCCGATAGAAAATAAGCGGTGAAACGGCCAAAGCATTTGAATTTCCCACGTCTCCTAACCAACACATTTAATGATGATGATTTCCCTGCCGTCGTGAATCTTCCGCCATCTCCTCAAATCATTAACACAATCCTGCCACCACACTTCACCACTCTATTCCATGACCATTGTCATAACTGCATTCCGTAGCCAGTATTCCATTCCGAAGGCAGATATTATTATCATTAGAAGCAGAGCAAGAGAGGTAAATTTGAAAGTATAACAGGTGAGAATTCAAAGCTACTTGACCCCATGGACAGATAGCATATCACTGTGAACAAAGTTTGGAGCACTTCCACTGTCAACACAGAATTGTGGCCGTGTAGAGTTTAAAGCCTGTTGCTACCAGAAGACAGAGGTGCTAAAATTGAAAACTTTTGCTACCAAAGACAGAGGGGTGGTAGTGATTGAGTTTAAAATCTGTTATTACCAAAAACAGAGGTGTGGTAGTGACTGGTTTTGAAGTTTGTTATTACCCGAGACAGAGTTGCTCTAAGTGTTGAATTTGAAGCATACCATTTGCTATCAGAGACAGAGGTTGAATTTGAAGTCTGTTGTTACTAGAAACAGAAGTGTTTTTCAGTGATTGAGTTTGAAGTTTTTCTGTTATCAAGGACGGAGGTATTGCACAAAAAGAAACTTGAAATCATCTACCACTGTCTATCACAGACACATTAGCTCAAAAATTAAAATTGTTTTCATATCATTCCAAAGTTCAATAGAAGTACATCAGTCCAAGGTTTCGAGGGCATTTTTCAAACAGAGGCATACCAGCCAGAGGCTTTGAAGCTGTTGCCATTATAAATTAGAGGTATGTCATTCCAAAATTAAAACCATTTCCATTTTAAAAGCTTGAAGCCATTTAAATCCGAAAGCAAAAGCCATTGTTTTGTGGATAGAGAAGAGTGTTAATTGATATTGAAAAATCATGGGTTTCATCGTAAGGATTGAGCCTATAGGATCAAAATATTTAGAAGGTTATCCACAATGCAAGGAGATGCTACAACAAATAGGATGGCTTCAATTCTTGGAAAAGTTTAATGGTTGCCATAAGGAAGTCACCAAAACATTTGCCAGATCATTCCAAGGTACTGAAGTTGAAATAGGTGATGTTAAGTTTACTGTTAGTGAAGTTTTTATAGCAGAGGCTACAGGATTATCCAAAACTGGGGAAAGATGGTTTAAAAATAGGGAATTCCATAATGACTCCTGGAAACAAATCTTAAAATCACCAAACATGGATGTTAGTGTGTTCAAGAAGGGAATTCCCAGTACAACATTGAAGAGCAAATGGAGGAATATACTACTTCTTTTACAAAAATTTGTTACATGTGAGGGTAGATATGGGACATTTTATGTCTATCATATTAGACTAATGTTGCATTTTATAGGAGAAGATTTGAATCTACCATATTTCTTGTATCAAAGTTTGAAGAAAATGGCTTCATGTGTTCAGAGAAGAGTTCAGTTTTTGGAGACAACCCTGTATCATCATGGGTTGGTCAAAATTTTGATTGAGCATCATCTATCTAAAACCAATGATACAGGGGATGATTTCTTAATAAGAAATCATTTTGAGGAAGCAAAAGAACTATCACCTGAACCACAGGCCACAAAGAGAAGTAGGAGATGGAGGACTCCAAAAGGTAAAATTGACAAACCGGTTCAAGAAAGCAGTGAAGAAGTCATTTTGGAGAAGTTGACTAGAATCAAGAGTCAACTCAAGGCATAGAAGATAATCAAGGAATCTGTTATAGAAAAAGGGGAGGGTTCCTCTCAGCTTAGGAGAAGTCACAGGTTAAAAGGAAAATTGAAGAAAACATCAATCAAACACACAGGGGTAATCAATATTGAGGATGAAGAAACGCCCATTGAAGGGGATGATGATGAAGATTTTTATGAAGGCACCCCTGAGATTGATCCTGCTCAACAGGAAATCTATGATTATGTGGAAACTTTAGAGAGAACAACTTCAGAAAGAGAAGAGAGAACCCCCAGTCCTCCACTGTCCGAAATTGATATATTGAGGAGGGATAGGTATGAGTTAGAATTGTTGAATAGACACATCAAAAATGAAAACGAAATTCTCAGAGATCAAATCAAACTTAAAACAGATATGAACTCTACCTTATCCCTGCATATAGACAAAGTGGAGAGAACCAATGAGAAGTTGAAGACAAGGAACAAAAAGCTGGTCAGGGCACTCACCAATCTCAGGTTCAAACTTGTGATCAGGAAACCTAGAAGGCCTCTAACTTTCAGACAAAGGAGAAGAAGGGGATTAGATGTCCTTGCAGAAGCCTCTGAATTCATGTGATGATTTGCATGAGGACATGCAAAGAAACATCAGTGGGGGTATGTTGAGCCTCAAATTTGTGTTTTCCTTCACCTCATTTTACCTCATTTCTCCCTTGTCCATTTCTATTTTGAACCCAATTGATCAATAAAAATAGTTAAAATTACTTCTAGAATGGTTTACATGACTGACTTGTTGAATTTTATGATTGTTGCCATTGTTAAGCATTTTGACCGGAACTAGCTGCAGAATGCATGCATTCCGTAGCTAACCGGCGATTCTGCAGCTACCTTTATGTTTGAGTATGTTCCAGGTGGTCTCTTGAGGAAAAACGCATATGGGCATGATCCACGTCATGCCTACATGGTGTGTTGCTCGTTATGGAAGAGGAAATGAATTATGTGTACGGTTATGCACGTGGGAACACATTTGTGAAGGAAGACTCCTACTAGGACTGTCTCAGTCCAGGTGTCTTTTCTCCTTCACGCATCCACCTCAAAGACTCCTAAAATGATTTGGATAAGGAAAGACATCATTCCTAAATTATTGTAATTATTGTTACTTGCATTTACTTTATAAACTCTTGAGTAGGCCGAGAGCTTAGTTAGAGATTTTGTATTAGATTTGCTGCTAGATTTTGTGTAAACTCTGTGTTACGTCTTTGAAGACACAGAGCATTATGTTCAAACTATTGCATCGTTAATGGAGCAGACAAAATTATCTTGAAGGCGTGATTTAATTTGAAGTTGAATGCCGTCAAGTGGTAGAGGGCCCCTGCCCCTTGAACGGATTTCTTTTGCGTAAACTAGATAAGTTTTTCCTAGCTGTCTTTACGTTCTGCATATTGAATTAGTAGTTGTTTTGTTTTATATACTGTAGTCGTACTCATTCTAGTTCTTCCATCAGAAGACACTCTTCCAACATATTAAAATGATGAATGTTTAATGACTATGGTATTGTAGGATAGGAGTTAGATTTGTATTTGTTTTAACTAGCTACTGTAGCCATAATTCGTTCCAGTTCTTCCACAAGAAGACATTATTCCAACAGACCAAAATGATGAATGTTTAATGACTATGGTATTGTAGGATATCAGTTAGATTTGTATTCGTTTTAACTAGCTACTGTAGCCATAATTTATTCCAGTTCTTCCATAAGAAGACATTCTTCCAATAGATCAAAATGATGAATGCTTAATGACTATGGTATTGTAGGATAGGAGTTAAATTTGTATTTGTTTTTAACTAGATACTGTGGTTATATTCATTCCAGTTCTTTCACAAAAAGACATTCTTCCAATAGATCATAACACTGAATGATGAATAACTATAGTACTGTAGGAAGTAATTGTAGTTTTTGTTACTCACTATCACAGTTGCACTTGTCCTAATCATTCTTCCACAAGAAGAAATTCTTCCAAGACATCCTTAAGAAGTTCAAGATATGACCGTGATGTGATAGCTTAGTTTCTTCATTTGTTTTTAGTTCATTTATTTTCAATTGCATACAAGTCCACAGTCAGAATTGTTCTACCCCTTCCACAAGAAGGAATTCTTCCAAGATATCACTAAATGATGAACAAACAGATTGTGTAACTTCATAGGTCAATGCATGTTAGTCAGAACAACTCCGGAGTCTCATTTGCATTTAATTCATGAACAGCTACTTTATTTCAAAGTTTGATGATGGCTTATGGTTCTAGTTTAGAAGCATCTTAAGGTCATGTTTAAATCAATTCATTGCACTTACATCTCATAGTCACATTGTCACCCTTTGCACAGTAGATCACTTTAGTTGATAGGATTCATAAGACAACCTTCATTATTTACAAATATCTTTTTGTTCTGAAAACCATCAGTGATCCATAACCTTAGGAACAAGGCAAAATCACTATAAGGCTCGAAACCTCTCTCGCAATCTCCTTATCATTTCTATAAACAGAGCTCTTCCTAAGAAAAACTACTTTGGAACTTAATCCAATAACTTCTTGAGTGTAAGTTCGTGAGGATTCAATTGCAGAACAGAACTAGGAATTAATCATAGAATAAAGGACTTAGGACAAGAGTAGTGCATCATTAGTGTTTAATTGTTTAGGAAACATTACTGTGTTTTTGACCACCAACTCCTTTCCATTAGTTTTCTAGGCATTTTCATTGTAAACATAAAACTCCAAAAGACCAAAAACATCATAAATCAACATAAAAGACCAAAACATCACAAAACACTACACACAACGCATTAGGAAACAAGCACCTAGGTACATATGGTACATTTCACTTCAGCAGTTTACAAATCCTGGTTGACAATTAAATGAACTCAGTTTAGGAGACTAGATTGAGGCACAACACCTGTTCCAACAACCTACACTCATCATAAGCAATTTATTTCCCAAATAGAGTTAGCTGTCTAAACACATATTTATTCAATTTCATTAACCCTTTGAGAGAGCCCTCTCAGACTGAAGAGGCTAAGCTTCAGTCAAAAGATTGGTTTGAAACAGTTACATGAGATTGTCTGATTAGCAGCCCATCAGGTGCAATTTTGTGGTAACATTTTGGTGTGTGTTCTGGGAGCTTGAAGATTATACTTTCCTGAAATTTTGAAGCTGAACTTCTGAAGGTAGCAGGAGCTTAGGAAGTTGTTCGAGGCTGCATCTACCTTGGTGACTCCATTTAAAATTCATATGATCAAAGACGGCTTTGAGAAGGAGATACACGAGGATTAATCATGACCCAGATCCACCTACCATTGTGGACAATCCAAACACCGTCTCCAGAGGCAGTCAAGGCATTTCTGCAATATCAGATACTCCATCACATACGAAATCCTTGTCATCTAAAATTTTAAGAAGTCCTGAAGACAAAATATTTGATGATAAAATTCAGGAAATCTTGTTTAGGTATGAAAGTGAAAAAGAATTAACTGAAATTGTCTTAGACCTACATAGGAGAGGTATTGATACGTCAACCTTAGTAACACAAAAAGATAAAGAAGAGTTTTGGGAAGAAATAACTTCTAATTTGGTGTTGGAAAGAGAGACTTTGGATAGGTTGGAGGAGCTTGACCCGTTTGAAATTTTGTTGAAAAGTAAAATTGGTTTTCCTCTTCCTGATTGGAGTTCAATTTTCAGTGGAAAAAAAAGACCAAACAACCCTCCTCCTAACAGTTCATCTTCCTCCACTACTGCTATCCCTAAAACTACCATAGTCCCATTCATCATGGCAGGAAATGTACCTCATCCACCTGCTACACTTTCTCGATATGCCCCTCTTGTCTTCCAGCTGTCGTACGTGCCCTTCCTAGCAAATACTTTGCTAGAACCAAAACTTGGGGAAGTGATGAAGAGATTACAGCTGAAGAACATGTAGACCAGTTTAATGACTTTTTAGACAGGGAGGAAGTTGACCATGAGTATGTCAAGATGAGATTGTTTTCTCAGAGCTTTACTGGTGAAGTTAGGAAGTGGTTCAAAGCCCTTACTCCTGGAAGCATTCATAATTGGAATGAAATTGAAGATAAATTTTTGAGGAAATTGGGAAATAGAACCAATCCTATAGAAGCCCTCACTAAGTACAATAGTTTGAGAAGAGCTGTTGATGAAACTGTACAAATTTTTTCAAAAATATTTAACAAAGTTTATGATTATATTCCTACCCATTTAAAACCTCCACAAGCCCTAGCTCAAATGAGATATGCTGAAGCTTTTATTATGACTTTTCAATATTGATGAGAGAAAGAGAATCCCCTTCACTTGCTAAAATGAAAAATGATGCACTGAAGGTGGAGGTCAATATGATAGCAGCAAAAAAGTCCAAGATGGGTAAGACTAAGTTGAAAGAAGGAGATAAGCCTTCCACCTCTGATGAAAAATTTTATTCAATGATGAAGACAATGGAAAAATTGATGGATAGAATTGCCCTTGGGAATACCTCTGCTCCTCCTGCACATCATGAGCCTTAGTTTAGAAATCATCAATTCAGAAGACCTCAAAACCAGCAAAGGCCAAGGGAAAACATAAATCAGCAGCCCAACCCTCCAGTGAGACCTCCTTTTTAGCAGAACTTATTTGATGAAGATGATGAACTTGAAATTCCAAAAGATTCCATTCATTGTCTAGATGAAGACATATCTAGAATTTTCTTGACTAAGGAGGAACATGATGAGTCAGACCATGAAGTGAATAAAGGTGAGGAGCCATCTGATTATTTTAAAGGGTATCAACATGCAATCTTTGAGAAGTAGAAACAATACAACCTCAAAAACATAAATGTGCCAATCATTACAAAAAAAACGCAGCCTAAGAAAGATGCCACCAAAGCTGTTGAAGGTAAGAAAGATACACCACCTCCTCCTCCTATCAAAGAGACTAAAAAATCTGCTTCTGTTTTCAGTTTGGAAAGTGAAATTTCTAAGATCAAAATACCAATACCTTTTGGAGAAATTCTTATGGTAAATGAATATAGAAGTAAGAGTGTGAAAATGTTGAATTCACAACCAGGAGCTACTGATATCTTAAATATTCAAGAGGATAATCCAACCGTATACTTGGGTCCAATATTAGAAGATGAGAAGAATGAGGAGGTGCCTCCTTTTTATGTTAGCCTTAGCATTCATGACATGACATTGCATAATGCCATGTTGGATTCAAGAGCCTTGTTGGGGTTCCCGTGTTTTGGCTAGATTGGCAAGACCAAAAGACGAGACAACATCAAAACCACTTTCATACCTTAGGATCTAGCCCTCCTAGGTCCAGAGAGGGATCTCTCTATTAAAACAAAGCATGGTATGTATCTTTGAAGCTAAAATGAGGTGTTAGGCTAGTTATGAAGCACAAATGGGGGTTTTAAATGATTTGGTTGGTGGGTTGCTGGGTTGGCCAGGAGACCATAGACCGAGAAAGTAATGGGAGAAAAAGGAGACAAAGCAGCAGGATGTTTCAGCAGGGAGGATGGGTTAAGAAGGTGCCATCCATTGGGCTATGGAGTCATGAAAGGAGAATTAATTGCAACAATTAGCCAAGGCTTTCAGAGGGCAAGTCATTTATACTAAAGGATATTTTAGATAGATGATGGAATGGAACATTAAGGAGAGAAGGTGAAAAAGGAAAGTAGCCCAATTTCTGTCTATAGATCAGGTCAGAGGTCATTTAACTCCATACCTGCTTGGAAATACTCAAAGGCAGCTCTCAAAGAGGAACAAAGGGGCTGCTTATAGATCGGACCAGAGGTTATTTAACTCCAGGTCTGCTTTAGCAACTCCAAATGAAAACAAAGATAAGATTAACAAAGGGATCTTAGGAAGGTCAGCTGGTTGCACAAGGATCCTAAAGGATAGGGCTAACTCTGATCCCTAGTGTTCCCAAATCTTCCAGCTTAAACCCAACAAGAACATCTAAGAACTGATTCATTTAATTCATACATCAGAGAGTAGGTAATATCATCCACTGCACTGGTTAAATCAACTGAAAACCATTCTCAGATAGCACATAAAGCAGAAAACATTAAAGGTAGGGAGAGCAGGGAACATAGGGCACCTAACAAGGGTGAATCCTATGTTATACTTCTGTTGCCTACTAGAAGAACATGAAACAGTATGAAAATGTAATAAACGAAGTTAGGAAAAACATCACCAATAGTAATAGACCAGGATCCTGTGAAATGTGCTTTGATTAATTGATGCAAAACCAGTCATGTACAATAAGCCCAATGGCTAGATACAGTCTAGACTTTCTCCTCCCAGCCTATTACATACAAACTACTCTGTAACTCCCTCCCAAGACTGTTCTAACAGTCAAAATGAATCCCTCTAACAGCAACAGCCGAACAACTGAGGTACAACATTACAATTCGTTCTTGGGAATTCTTATAGGAGAATGAGAATAACAGGGGTAGATACAAATTAAATGTGTTCATTAAGACAGAATGGTGGAAGAGCTCGAGCCCACTCTGCTTAATAGCACCTGCATCATTGTAAGTACTCTGTAGACCGGTTTGGAGATCTCTGTCAGGTCGATTTTGACCTCTGGTGTTTCGTGAAGTACCTCTTTGGCTATTTGGAGCTCTGCGCTAGCCTTCTGGAATAAATGACATGGATGGGAAAACTGCAAGTCTCTCCATACCTCATAACTGCTGTCCAGACAATCTTTAAGAAGCTCTGTCAGTATAATCAACCATTTCGGGGCTCGAGGAGATATGAGGAGTGCTGTAGGTAAATGTCTGTCCTGGAGAAATGCATTCTACTGATATTAAAACAAGGATATGACCCTTTGCGTGCTTAAGTCTTCAAACTGTGTCCTTTCCTTTGAATGTGGGGTTAAACATTAATTACCTCAATAATAGGCATCAACCCCCTTTGGAACTCTTCCACTGGTCCACTGGAAAATGCTGAAATGGTCTCTCTGTGCTCTCTGCACAATAAAATAAGCCTGTCACAAACCTAGGCAGTGGTGGAGGAATGCAGCGGAGGCGGAGGAATGGGGGCAGAGCAGTGGAGAAACAGTGGAAAGTGGCGAAGAAATGATCGCACCGTGTAAAACCCAAAGGTTAACGTTTGGGCGAGTTACAAAGGAAAACATGGAAAACAATGGAGCGGGGCCTTTGGATGTGGGACCCGTATGGAATCGCAATCGAAAATCGGAGCGGGGCGGTGGGATACACATATGACACAAAATTTCTAATGCGATCGGGAAAAACCTTTGTAAAAACCAAAATACAACAATTTCCCCATTTACAAAGGAAAAACACTTATATTATATGAACGACGGAGGTATGGTATGGTGGGCCCGAGGTAAAATCGCAATCGAAAATTGGGAGCGGGAGGTAATTGCAACGCAAACAGGAGGATGTGCGATGCGATCAAACGACGGAGAATGCAATCGGAGGATCAGAGAGAAATGGTGCGATTGGGCAGATCAGAGCGGTGGTGCGATCAATCGCATCGCAAATATTTGCGATGAGTGATCGGGGCATTCACAACAGAACATGCGATTTTGCGATTTGCGATTATGCAATCGGCCCCCAAGGCATTAAGCGCTTGGTTTTGGGTAAGGGTTACGTGGTGAAGTGGTTTAAAAGGGGCTGGCGGGAAAGGGGCTAAGCCCTAGTATAAAGTGGAAAGTGGGTTTTGGCCCATTTTAATGCATTTTAAGGCCAAGGAAGAGTAACGATAGAGGTAATAAGGGTGAATTAGACCGAACAAGGTGTAGGGGTAGAATTTAAAGGGAATTTTGGGAGGATTTAGAGGGTTAGAAGGGAAATTGAAGGGGAGACAAGGGAATGAAATCAGAGGTTTAGAAGGGATGATATAAGAGGGAAAAGGAGGCCTTTGGGCATTTCTTCACAAACAGAGAGGCTTTATAATGGAAATCAGCAGAGGGGACTTTATCAAAGGACAAAAGGCACAAGGAGGCTTCAAGGATGATGTGTTTCCAAAGGAAATGCATTCCTTGTAGGCTAAAAAACATTTAGCCCCCTGTTTGCTTGTCAAAAATTTATAGGGGGGATAACAGGCCTCTCACAATCTTATGCCAAAAGTAATCATGGAGAGGATGGGGTTAGAAATTACTAGACCATATAAGGACTTTTTTTCTTTTGATTCAAAAAGATTTCAGTGCATTGGTTTAAGCAAATATGTTGTTGTTGGTCTTACACAAGTCTCTGCCAAGATAGTGGTCATGGACATTGTGGTAGCATACATTCCACCAAAGCTTGGCATGCTACTATCAAGGTCATGGGAAGCAAAAATCAAAGGTACAATGCAGATGGACCTTACTTAGGCTACCATTCCTGTTTTTGGTGATCAAAGGAGACTTTATAGAGAGACAAGAATGGTTTACATGGTGAGTAGTAAAGATAAACCTCAGAATTTTCCAATATATGCTCTTGATACTGAACTTGGATATGCTATTCTTTTGAATAATGAAGCAGAGGATGAAAAGAAGGCAGAAAAGCAGCAATCTGCAATTCATCAGATAGAAAATCAGCAAGCAGAAGATCAACAAATCAGTAAGGAGAAGGCAGAAGGTTCATGGTTGTTGCACTTTGATGGATCAACAGGAAGAGAGGGGGCAGGAGTAGGGATTTGGATCACAAGTCCAAATGATGAAAGTAATTTTTTTTCTTACAAACTGAATTTTGATTGCACAAATAACATAGTTGAGTATGAATCTTTGATTTTGGGCTTAGAAGTTTTGAAAATAATGGGTGCTCAAAATATTTCTATTTGTGGAGATTCTGAATTAGTCATTAAACAAGTTGAAGGTGTTTATAAAACAAAGGATGTAAGAATGGGGGCATACATAAATTTAGTCATGGACATGTTGGAAAATTTCCAAGAACATTCATTCATAGTTAAGACTAGGGACCAAAACTCCATTGCTGACTCCCTAGCTATCTCTGCAAGTATTTTCATCATTCCCATACATTCCAATAGAAAATATGAGGTTGAGGTTTGCCATAGACCAGCTATCCATGATAACATTATCCAATGGAAAGTCTTTGAGAATGACCAACAAGTAAAGAACTTTATTGAGCTGAAAGAAGAGTTTGAAAATATAAAAGTAGATAAAAAAAAATGCTTGTTGAATCCAAAGGCCTCATACCCCTTGAGAAGCTTTTTTATTAGAATAATGTGTTCAAATATCCTAGGATACAAGCTGATGATGAAGAGGTAGAGAGTTGTAACCTTGGTACAGTAGTTATGCCAAAAATGATTAAACTTTCAAAGTTTCTTTCAGCTGATATGAAGCACAAATATATTGAGATGATGAAAGGATTTATAGATTTTTTTGCTTGGAGTTATGTTGAATTGAAGAATTATGACCCTACTATCATTCAAAATACTATTCCCATTAAAGAAAACAAAAATTCTTTCAAGCAGAAGTTGAGGAGAATTAATCCACTTCTCATGCCTCTGATTGAGAAGGAAATCAAGAAAATATTTGATGCCAAAATCATTGTTCCAATCATATTCTCAAAGTGGTTTGCAAAATTGGCTCCAGTCAGAAAAAAGAGTGGAGAAATCATAATATGCATTAACTTTAGAAACTTGAACAAAACCTCTCTGAAGGACAACTAACCTCTCCCAAAGATGGACCAAATTTTGCAGAACATTGTTGGTTCCCAAAGGATGTCTATGCTTGATGGGTTTTCAGGTTATAATCAAATACTTGTGCATCCGGATGATCATGAAAAAACAACCTTTACTACACCATGGAGCACATTCATGTATACAAATATGCCCTTTGGTCTGATGAATTCATGAGCTACCTTTTAGAGGGCAATTGAAATTGCTTTCATTGAGGAGAAGGAAATAATGGTGGTTGTCTATTTAGATGACATAACAGTCTTCTCAAGGAGGGAAGAAGATCACTTGAAGCACCTAGAAAGAATTATGCCGAAGTGTAGAAGGTTTGGTATTTCTCTCAATCCCACAAAAACTATTTTTTCTTTAACTTCAGGTAAATTACTTGGACATATTATTTCTAAATATGGGATTAATATTGTTCCAAACAGGGTCAATGCAATTCATAAAGTGGATTTTCCTAGAAGCAGAAAGGAGATTCAATCTTTTCTTGGAAAGGTAAATTTTTTGGGGCAGTTTGTTCCTAATTTTGCTGAGATTGTAAAGGACATAACAAGGATGCTGAAGAAAGGAGCTGACATCAAGTGGATAGCAGAAGCAAAGCACTCATTTGAGGAGTTCAAAAAGGCACTCACCCAAGCACCAGTGTTGATCAACCCATATTTCTCAAAAGAATTTTTGGTTTTTACCTTTATAAAAAAAAAAAAATCTTAGAGAAGCAAGCTTATGCCTTGGTTAAGGGCATCAAAGATTTCATAATTTACATTTTGCATTCTCATATTATAGCTTTTGTTCCTAATGTTGTTGTGAAAGACATCCTGACTCAAGCTGATCCTGATGGTAATAGGGGGAAATGGATTGCTAACTTGCTAGAATATGACATAGATATCAAGCCAAAAAAATTGGTCAAAGGACAAGGTCTAGCAAAGCTAATGGCATGGTCAAAATTTAATTCCAGAAATTTCAGAAATTTCAGATTAAGAAGAAGAGCTGATCCCTATTGAAGAAAAGTACATCATTTCAGATTGGTACAAGGAAATAATATTTGAATTACACCATCATAGAGCACCTGCTAAGTTGACAAAGCCCAAGGAAAGATTTGAAAAGTTAAAATCTTTGAGGTATTTCATCATTGGCAAAAATCTGTATTGGAAGGAAACTGGTGGTATTTTGTTGAATTTTTCTAGAAGAGGAGGCTGATAAAGTGATTGAAGAGTTCCATAAAGGAGATTGTGGAGGTCATCATTATTGGAAGGCTACAACAAACAAGATTCTCAGAGTAGGGTACTATTGGCCTACAATTTTTAAAGATGTCTACAAAAAGATTGCTGCCTGCCATTAATGCCAGTTGTTTGATGGTAAGAAGAAGCTTGTACCTTTACCTTTGATGCCTATCTATGTTGAGGCGCCTTTTCAGCAGTGGGGGCTAGATTTTATTGGTGAGATCCATCCATCATCATTAGCTCAGCATCGTTGGATTCTGACAACAACTGACTATTTCACCAAATGGATTGAAGCAATCCCAACTAGGCAAGCAAATGATTCTGTTATCATTTCATTTTTGGAAAATAATATATTATCTAGATTTGGCTGTCCTATGAAGATCATCACTGATAATTCTCAAGCATTTAAGTCTAAGAAGCTAATTAGTTTTTTTCATCAATATTATATTACACTTGGGCATTCTACTGTATATTATCCACAAGGGAATGGTCTTGCCGAATCTTCTAACAAGAGCATTGTAAGGATTATAAAGAAGGTGTTGGAGGAAAATAAGGAGTCATGGAATTTGAAGTTGAAGTGCACAAAGAGGTCAATTGGAACTTCACCTTATGAGTTGGTATATGGGGTTGAAGCTATTTTTCCTACATCCTTAGGAGTGCCTGTCATGAAGCTGCTACAAAGATTGGAGGAGGAGCCAAATGAAATTCAAAGAAGAATCAATCAGCTGATAGCTTTGCAAGAGAAGAGGGAGGAAGTCTATAATAGTAATCAACAATCTCAAAACAGAATCAAGAAGACATTTGAAAAGAAGGTCAAGGAAGAAAATTTTCAAATCCAAGTTGTGGTTTTTAAATGGGAGGCCAGGATTGAAGAGAAGGGAAAACATGGTAAGTTTGAGAAAATTTGGAAGGGTCCATTCAAAGTAGTTGCATTCCATGGGAACAACACTTACATTCTGCAGGAGATGGATAGACAACCATGTGCTGGAGGGCCTGTCAATGGCAGGTTTTTGAAGCACTACTCTTCTTAAAATCTGCTGATCATTCATTCCATTGTATATATTCCATTTTTATGTGTTTTTCTGCTAATAATGACAAGCTGAATCATCAAGCTTCAGCCCAAGGTGAAGGACATTAGATTTTGAAGAAAAAATCTTGGCAGTTTCAAAGTTTTTTTTTTTTTTTCAAGAAGATGGATAGAAACACTGGAACTACTGGTTCATTGGTGTACCACTGGGGCACACCATCCCAAGTGGAGCCACTGTTATCACCCAAAAAAATGAAGCATCTTTTGACGAGGTCAAATAGGTTCATGTGTCAAAAATTAGGTTGTAGATTTCATTTTTTGTGCTTGGTCAAGGGAAATATTAATTTTTTCTTGTTTAAAGTTTACACTAAGGTCTAAACCCACTCATTTTAAAACTCTCTCATGTCACATCACTCATCATTTTCTGACTGATTTCAATTTCTAAGGTTTTTGAACCGAAAATTCCATTTTAGCCAAGAAACCACAGTTTTGTAGCGAAATACATTGTGAAAAGTCACTTTTCGCTACGAAACTGCTGATAGTTTCGTAGCGAAAACAACCAAATTTACACTAGATATGCTATGAAAGTGTGGTTTCCTATCTGTCTTGTCAGTTTAGTTGTTATGTGTCATGGGAAAGGCTAAGTTAGGTGCCATTCGAGTCATGTAGGGATAAAACCAAGGTACATGGTCAGGTCTGAAGTCATCATGATCAGTTTAGGTATGTATGAGTCATCATAAGGTTATGAGAATACATCAAAACTTCAAAAACTTTCCTAATTCAGTCACTTCTCATTTCTCATTCCTTCTTGCATGATATTGAGCTCTGGAGAGCTAGTGCACTAAGCCAAAGTTGTGTCTGTTGTTTTCAAAGGTTTACATTGAGCATCATCAGGTGAGGATGCAATTCATCAAGAGAGGCTAAAAATTATCAAGCGACGCTGTGAAGACCTTAAAGAAACCATGGCAGAAAAAAGAAGAACAAACAAGGGTGGCCAATGCCTGAGATATGAACCAACAGACATGAATTTGATCAATGAAGACCCAACAATAGTGGAAGTCTTCAGAAGGACAGGTTGCCTGCATTTTTGTGAGAAATTACAAGGCTGTCACACATAGGTTTCCAAAGAGTTTGCTTTGAATTTCAGTGGAACAACCACCAAAGTGGGAATGCTCAATATTTCCATCACACTAGAGGTTATTGCAGCTACTAAAAGAATCCCAAGAGGACAGTAGAAGTGATTCAAAGGTTTCAATTTTAATATGGAGCAGTGCAAAGAATTCATGAAACTTGAAAATAGTGAAATGGATCTCACCAATGATGTTCCAAGGAGCTGCATAAAAGACAACTATTCAAAATTGCTGCTCATCATCCAAAACTAATTTACTTGTGAAGGGAGATACCACAAAGTATATTCATATCATTTCAAATCACTTATGCACTTTAAAGGTAATATTTCCCTTGATCTGTATTTCTATTTGCATAGAAGTTTGTAAAAAATGGCAGATAAAGTCCAAGCAAAGTCTGAAGGGAGTGAGACTTATTTGTTTCATCATAGTTTAATGAAGCTTTTGGTTTTAGATGAACTCCAAAGGTTAGGTAGAGATTGGTCATCATTTTTGTTTGTTAGTGGTTTTGAGTTGGATGCTCTTACTCCTTCAAGAACTCCTAAACCTAGGAAAATTCCATCACCATTAGCAGCAGAGAAGAGTGAACCATTGATAGCAGAACCAAGTGAACCTGCAAGAGTAGGACCAAGTGAGGTAATTATGATGGAGACAGAGCGATTGTGGAGTTTTTACACACCAAATATCCCACTTCCAAAACAGAATTCAAAAGTGGTCAAACCTGCAAAACAAAAACAAGATGTGAGTAAACAAGAAACAAAAAGGAGGACAAGGAGCCAAATAGTTTAGAAGAGAAAAAATGGCTATAGAGGACAGAGAAAATGTTAAATGAAATCTTGAAGATATCTTACATGTCATTTACATAGAAGAAGCTCCTATAGTCCAGGCTGAGGACATAGAGGAAGGTGGACAGAAGTTAAAAAAGGCTAAATCTGCAAAGAAATTAGAATTTGAGGGAGAGGATGCAGGTTTCATATTCCAAGAAAGAAAGCCTATGACAAGGCATGCTAGGAAGATTTTAGAGAGTAGTAAAGAGATTCCACCACCTACTATCATAGTCCAATCACCACAGGAGGTCATTGACCTTTCATCACCCTCAAAGAAGGATAAAATTAGCAAATCAAAGAAAGGAAAAGAGAAGGTGATAGAAAAAACAAATTGCAGCTCCTTAAAGAACAATTGAAATTGGCTAATCATGAAATTGTTGTTATGAAAAGAGAATCAAGGAAACACAGTGTAGAGAAGATTCATTTTGAAAATATGAAGGCAATTTGGGAAGAACAAGTTGACACTATTTCCAAGACTTTGGATAACACACATCAGCTTATCAAGTGGGCCATTCCAGCAAGGAAAAAGGCCAAACATGTCAGGAGGATGAACACACATCTGAAAGCCACCAGTAGAAGATTGAAAGACCAGGTTAAGGACCTCTAGGAACATCTTGAACTAATTCATGAAGAGTTAGAGAAAAAATGCCTTGAAATGACAGTGCTTGAAGAGCCACTAGCTCAACCAAATATAAATGAGGAAGAAATGACTCAAGGATCATAAGGTGAGTTGGTTTATGGTTTTTAAGGCTAATGATATGTTAAAAATAAGGTTTTGGCACTTATGAGGTTCATTTTGCAAGTTATACAAAAATCTGGAATTTCAGCAGTTTCATAGGATGCCTGGGCTTGAAGGAGAGCAAAACGCTACGAAACTATTGTAGCTTTTCTTCTTGCTTTTTGATCCAGTTTTTGCAGCTGTCAAGAGGTGAAATTGGTGTGGGAGATGTATCTAAGCATGATGAAGACCATGCCAAAGGAAATAATACATTTTTTTGAAGGTAAATGACATTTTTGAAGCGCTACGAAAGTACACTACGAAACTACCTTACTTTCGTAGCGTACTGTGTGGGAGCCTTTTAAGCAGATTTTTGAGAATTTTATGGACATCTGGGAATTATTCAAGTATTAGAGGAGCATGAAAACATTAATTCATCACTTAAATACCATGAAATAAAGATAAATTAGCAGCCAAAGCATTCGTGGAAGAAGAAGACCATTTTGCCTAAAAAATAGGGTTTTGTTTCTAGTTTTAGAGGAGGACAGTTAAGTGGTCATGTAGTGATGAGTCCCATCACCCCAATTCGAACATGTGAAAGCATACTTGTCAAAGATGTAATTGTTTTATAGGATAAGGTTGTTAAATGTAATAATGAGCAGTTGGAGCCCTAGTAGGATAAGGACTGTCAAGTAGGATAACTGTCATTTGGTCATTAAGTAGATGTTTTATGGTTATGCAAGTGTGATTAGGAAAAAATTCGATGAATCTAGCTAGGAGGCAGATCATCTTATGATGTAACAAGCCTATTAAAGGCCATAGAGTCGAATTTTTCAAGGGTTGGAGATTTTTTGGCAAAGACAACTTTATGTAATTTGACTGTTTCAGTAATACAAAGATTTGTTACTTGACCAACCCGAGATTCTGATTGAGTTTTTAGTGCCTACCTATCTTATCTATATCTTTTATGTATCCCATTTGTAGTGGCTTTCATTTATAATACTCAAAATTCATTCATGTAATGCTCTGACTTCGTTTATAGATGAATTGAATGTGTATTTTCCTGTTTCATGTATGTGTGTACTACTGCTAAAAAATCTTACATGCCTCAGCTTCCATGTCAAGTAAGATCACTACTGAATCACTGGAAATGTTGACTCCGTAAGACCAATGTTTGCATACTGATACTATTTTCAACCTACACTCATCATAAGCAATTTATTTCACAAATAGAGTTAGCCATCTAAACACATATTTATTCAATATCATTAAACCTTTGAGAGAGCCCTCTCAGACTGAAGAGGCTAAGCTTCAGTAAAAAGATTGGTTTGAAACAGTTACATGAGATTGTCTGATTAGCAGCCTATCAGGTAAAATTTTGTGATAAAAGGGGAGGTCACGGGGTTGAGCCCGACCTCTGCCCGTCCACCATATAAAAATTTTGTTCGACCATAATAACACAATTTCGACCTTGGAGGGGCACGTGGTGGCCTCTAGGTTAGCCACATGTCATGTCCTCATTAATCCAAACCAAACCAATAAAAAACTGACATGTAGTACATAAATTTGGCCCAACCATAATCTAATAAGTGTGAGCACACCATTGGCTAGAGGAAAACCAAATTTGACCCCTTTGACCCTGTTTGACCTTTTTTTGATAATTCACCTATTTGGCAAAGCGAACAACAGGCTATAAATTTCTCATACAAAGTTTGTTTTTGATGAAACAAAGTGCACCGGAATCGAGGTGATGAGCACTTCGTGGTCTTTCTTGTTTCGAGTGATTCTGAGAAATTTTAATTTTTAGCAAATTTTTGCCCCCAATTTAGTTTCTGATCAGTTAACCTACCAAATGCCTAACATGATTAAGTGAAAATGATATGGGGTGAATTGTGTTATTAATATGGATGTTTTTAGGCTTCAATACAAGTGGAATCAACTCGAAAGAAGGTGACATTAACATGTGCTAAAATTTCGCTGAAATTTATTACGATTTTGCTACATGATACTTCCAGAAATTCCAACATTGTGAAATAGTAAACCAATAAAAGTAGCTCAAATATGAATATGAATTTTTAAAGTTGTTATAAAGATGCATCATGTTTTTACCTATATAAATTACCTGCAAAACAACTTACTTCAATCATTTAACCAATCTAACCTATAACAAATGAAGCATGAATACTAGATGTAGAAATAAGAGATGCAAGTGAACAAGACATTCAAAGAAGATAAATAAATTTTATAGCATGGCTCTAAGGTTCCTTAGATGGCCAAGTCCAAGGATACAAAGAGTCCTATGAAGGAAAAAAAGCCTTAGAATCTGAAAATGACATCAAACTTAATTGTTAGAGTCAATCCAAGTACATCCTTGCTAGAAATGAAAGTAGAACTGCTAAATAATAAGTGTTCTTCACAAGAAGAATAGGAAATATATGCCCCAAGAGGCTAATTCGAATTGTTACTTATACAAATTGATGAGGAAGCATCCTCCTTGAAAGGAGGTAGCATTCCCCTACAAAATCCCTCAAAAAGTGAATTTAGTTCCCAACAATACAAATCTTCATTAAACACTGAGTTTTGGCTTCTCCCGTAGCAAGGAACACATTCCTAGATTTTCTTAATCAGTGGAGCTCTAAAATCTGTAAGTGATTTTATGATATTTTATTCATTTAATGGTCCATCCTGTAGTAGGGAGAAATTCCCTATATTATCACATCTTCCAAATATTTAGAAGTTGCTACAATATTCTACAAAAATAAATAATATTAGGCAAATAATATGCAATTATCTCTAAACCTCCCTAAGAACTCATTAAAGCTAAGAAAACATTATTAGATGTAGAAGAGGGATTTAATATAGCCTTTATATGCCTAAGAAAGGTTAGATGGGCCTTAGTTTGTATCTACTTTGGAGGCCCATCATACCCCCCTATTGAAATTGTTGCTCACCCTCTAAGCAATCTACTCATCTTCTTTCCTCTTATTTTCTTCATTCATTCCCCTGTAGTTGCCCCTACTAGATGAAATCATTTATTTCCATTTCCTTGTGTATTATAGGCTCTTCTATTGCCTCGGTTTTTGTGAATCTTGGCAGGGCCCATTACACTCTTCTACAAACTTCTACTACCTTCTCCCACCTTTAGGCCACTTTTAGAACCCTTAGATCACTCTTAGATGCAATACATAACATCCTGTATCATCTTGTAACAGTCTTGTAACTTTATTATATTAGCTTGTTTATATCTTGCAGCAATGCCTACAGGATCCTCCAGAAACTAGTTTTCATGTAAAGAGGTGGTGGGTCCGCCACTTTAATTTTATTTTTACATTTTTAAAAAAATGTTATTTCTCTTTTTTTCTTTTTTTTAAAAATAACATGGCATGCAAAAATTTGAGTTAAGTGAGCTGGCCCCACTTATATGTTTTCTCTTTTTTTTTCCTTAACAATATTGCATGCAAAATAAAATTGGAGTGCTTTAAGTTAACTGAACTAGCCCCCACCTACTTTTTGTACTCCATGATCACATCCCACTTTCTTAAGTCTTTTTTCACTTTTGTCTCATTTATCACCCACATCTGTAGGTGTCCTTTGGAGAAATGTTAAGTGAATTGCTAGATAAGGTCGAGGCTTCTTGCTATTATGTTTGGCTATAAAATGCCTTTCTTTCTCATACTTTTAATATTTTCTCAAGCTAGAATAGGTTCGAACGGTGAGGTTAAAGAGCTACATACATGTGTCTTACCATGAATGTTTTTTTTTTTGTGCAAGATGTTGGATGTGTTATCACCTTAGTAATTTCTTGAGTTGTGGGATTTCTTAAGGGGTAACCACAAACCTACTTGGAACAATAGGATCTATCCTTCCTATAGTTCATAGAGGGCTCTCTCTTTAAGATTTATCTTTGTTTTGATTTACGTTTTTAGGCTAGTTATGATAGAACAATTTGGTTTTGTTTTAAGATGTTTGGTGGGTAAAAATCACTTAGGATTAAACTAGAAAGAGATCTACTTGTCCATTGGGATATGAAGTCTAAATCTAGACATAAGTACTAGAAGGCAAGGCCAAAAGGGTGCAAATGTATTTAGGGCAAGGTAGATAACCTTCAGAGTTTTGGGGAAAAGTTTTTTTTGATGAAATAGTATAGTCAGGATAAAGGGCAATGAAGGATCCTTTGATCCGGACAATGGGAGAAGGAGGTAGGGGTCAAACGAGAGTAGGAGCAATGAAGAATTCCTAACACCAGAAATTAGCAGAAAAAATTTAAATGGTAACTTAGTTAAAACAGGGAGAAATAAGCTAATCCTGAAGTAATATTCCTAGTTACTCATTAAGACAGATCAAACAAATAATGGATTGCATGGAACTTCAGAAGTGAAACAATGACAAGAATAAATGCACTTTACTCTTTAACTTATCGCAACAATCCTAAATTATGATGCCCAATTAGCTTTGTCCAGTTTGCTACTTCGAAATCAACACATGTAAGCCTCCAATGTATCAACAAAAGGTCTATAGTAATCTTAGAAATTTTATTCCACACTAAATACTTCAAAGACTGAAGTATTTATACAAAATATTGTTTACAAAATATCCTAGAGAGATCTAGGAATAACTCTAGGAAATATAAAATATCTTCACATATAAAGAGGGACAGTTGCTTAACAGTTTAGCAAGCTGTCCTCTTATCCAAAAAATATAGAACAACTTAAACTAATCAAGGAGCCTTTACTGGCTAGCTGTCCTGCTTGTTGGAAAATTGGAAAACATCTTTATTGGAGTTGTTTTGAATGACACTCTTCCTCCTGATACACTTTCACGCTGTACTTTCATCATGATACACTTTGACTCTGTTTATTTAATCTTTTACTACTGTAAAAATAACATTTCCAGCAGTAAAAATCAAGTGACTATTTTATTTTTCTGTTTGACTATTTCACCTGTATTTTCCTCACTGTTTTCCCTTTTTCACTGCTATATCAAATCTATAAAAGCCTTCCATTGTTCTGAATTTGGTATTTTTACATTTTTAAGCTTCCTGAAGTTCTCATTAGTATCTGTATACTTGGAAAATTTTTGTTTTAAGACACACAGATGCTTTATTTCATTTTGAAGAAAAAATAAGTCTTCAATATATTGGAGAATAACCTTTCTTGTGGGAGAGCCCTGTGGTAGTGGCTTGTTGATTTGTTCTTTAGCATAATCCCTTATCTTCTTGTCACACTCTTTTTGGTTCATCAACTTCTCATTGAAGACATGAATATCTAGAATACCAGCTTGTCTTAGCATATTGTATTTTGTTAAGAACTTGGTTATTGAAAGATTCATGGCATCACATTTTTCCTCTAAAGTGTTCATCAGATTTCTCTTTGTCAGAACCTTCTTGATCTAGTTTATCTGCTAATTCTTCTTTGGTCCTTTGTATTTCAACTTGAGCTGCTAGGAGAAAATCTCTCTGTTCATAGATAATTTGAATTAATGGCCATTGGAGATGAATGGCATCAATTATATTGGCCCAAAAGTAATTTCTTATGTAAGAAATTTGTGCAGTGAAACTCAAGTATTTTTGAAGGCTTTTGATTTGCTCTTCAAGTCTCTTGGCCCTTTGCTCATAATTGTTGGCATTGATTAATGCTGCTTTGTTGGATACTTCCATATTCTGAATGATTTTCTTCAAACTATTAATTTCATTGTTTTTTAGTGACAATTCCTCCACAGCCTTTACTATCTCCCCTGCATCATCTGTGTGCTGTACCTGTGTGGTTGAAGAATATGTTGTTGATGTTGTAGCTGAATGCACTGGCACTGCAGTTTCCAATGGAACATTAGGTGCTAATTTTTCTCCCAATGTAGAGGCCACAGCTGTGGTAATTACTAGTGTGACTGAGGGTATAATTGGAGCTTCAGCTTCTTTGGTAGTTTCCTTATTTTTCACAAGTTGATCTAATTGTGTTTCCATTTATTTTATTTGAGTAGTTAGTTTGAGAATCAACTGCATCATGTCTTCTTTCTCTATCTGTTCTTGAAGAATTTATTTAGTTTGAGGGTGTTCACTTTGAGGAAGCTTCAACTATTTCCTCAAAGCTGCAATGTCCTCATTTTTATTTTTAATTAATATTTCTGCCGCTGGAACATCAGAAGGATCGACTCCCACGTGCAAAAATAAGTCTTCTAAGGCTTTTATCCTTAGATATTTGGCATACAAAGAGCCTTTGTCCAGTTTCATTTGATCCTGCATGTTGATAATGGTATTCTGTAACTTAGTGGCACTCATAGCCTTTGTTACCACAATAGAATATAACATCTCAAAGTTATGTCTGTGGAAATCTATTTGATCCAGTTCATGCACTTTTTCAGTATCTACTTCAAACTCAACCTTTTTGTAGTCTGCAACTATCTTAGGTGTTGAAGTAGTTGGTTGTAGATATGACATGATCATTTTATTTGTGGAATAGTCAAATTTTCTAAGTAACCTATTCTGATTCCCTGGCTTCTGTTTTAAGAATTGAGAATAAATCTCACTTTTGATCTCTTCATTCTTTTGTTTGATTTGCTTGTATCTTTCTTTGATGTCTAAGTCTTTTTCCTCCAGTGTATGTGAGGAAGAAGCCTCCCTGTTTTTCTGTCTTTCAATCATTTGAGTATCTTGTTCACCTGTTGTTTGATCTTTTTGTATGTCTGCAAGAGTCTCTTTTATTATTACTGTAGCCTCATCATTGTTTATCTCAGGCTCATTTGTATCCTCAACATTAATGAATTTTTATTTCCCTATGGAACTGAATTTGAGCCTTTTATTGTAAATCAACTTGAATTTAGTATCTGTAGTGGTTTCAACTATATAGGTTCCCTCAAGAATCAAGTTGTTATTTCTGATGTGCTAGGTGCTCAACATGTTAAGTAGGGGGAATGCTTAGCATAGTAGTTTGAACAATAGTAGCAAGACTTGAATAAATATATGGTCCTGCTATGCTTGCTGCCTCCTGCTGTGCCCTGCTGGCTGCGCCCTGCTGTGTCGTGTCAATGACTAGGTCGGGATCCGACGGTTCTCTCTGTGCATCCTGAGCTTTGCTAGGGCTTCGGCTGCGTGGCTGCCCCTGCGGCGGCCGGCCTCAGGCCTTCCCTATGGAGACGCTAGGCCCTTCTATGGATCCGCATTCTTTTCCTGCCATCGATGCCTTCAACCAGCTTCTTGCCGGTTTGCCTCAGAAGAAAAGAAGCGAAGCATCCAAATTTGTTAAGAAGCTAGATGAAATTCCTGAGATCTCTTTGCCTCCAGAGGCCCCCATTCAAGTAGCTTTATCTTTGGCGGATCGAGGACTCATTGGCCAATTTACGGGTCTGTGGCCTTCTCCGAAAACTACCGAGCAATGGGTTAACAGGAACTGGGCTCCTCTGATCAAGGAAAAGGTCACCTCTTACTTTCTGGGGAAAGGGTACTTCCTCTTCGAATTTTCCTCCAAAGAAGAAAAAGACTTGATCTTTCAAAATGGGCCATATTTCATGGGTTCTCAGGGCCTCTATCTGAACAAATGGACTCCAGACTTTGATCCGGCTGTCGATGTTCCCAAGGCTGTCCCGGTGTGGGTTCGTCTTCCAAATCTGCCAGTTCACTGCTGGAACTGGGGTTCCTTGAGACACATTGGCAACACTCTCGGGAAATTCATAGATCGGGCAAACAATAAGGATCAGTACGACTGTGCCAGGATCTGCGTGGAATTAGATCTAGAGGTGGGTCTTCCAGAGGCTATCAAAATCAAATTTGGAAGCTGGTCTCATGTACAGATCTTGGACTATGAGCAACTACCGTTCAAATGTAGGAAATGCCACATTCATGAACACTTTGCTAGAAAGTGTCCTTCCAACGCTGAGCCAGAGAAAGGGATTAAAGAGGGTTGGAACCAAGTCAAGCGAGCAAAAACCAATCATAAAGGGAAAAAACCAGGAGGACCCTCTGGAAAAGGCTCTCTTTAGGCTAATATTCAATGCCCTCCCCCCCAAAAAGGCGCAAGAAAACAAGTTTGACCCACTAGGCCAACAGTCAGAAAATCCTCCGGAGGTCGAGACTCAAAATCCAGTTTCTCCAAACAAAGGTTCTCCCTCAGTCTCCCTCAAAGGAAAAAGTGCCGAAGAATCCAAAGGCATGACTTCAGAAGAAGAGGAAGGAGAGCAGGAAACAAACGAGTCAGAGGAGGAAGGAGAAATAGGAGACACCCAATCCTCGGTACGAAGATCTACAAGAGGCTGAAAAACTGACAGGGAAAAAAGAGAGCAGGAGACTTATAAAGATAAGCTACAGGGTAGCCAGCCAACTATGGAAAAACTGCTAGCCTCAAAGCCCAGGATGTTGAAAAATCAGCCCTAAGGCTCCAAGGGAGCCCACCAGAAACATAAATAATGAAGATCATCTCCTGGAATTGTAGAGGTATGGGGAGCAAAGTCAAGGAAGAAGCCATGAGAAGCTTAATAAGAACAGAAACTCTAGACATACTTCTCATCCAGGAGACTAAGCTGGAAGACGTAGTCTTCCTGCAAGCAAGCAAGAAGATTTGGTTCAAAAGTGAAGCTAGAGAAATCTCTGCCCGGGGCGCTTCGGGAGGGATTGGCACTCTATGGAACGCCAACAAATTTGCAGTCACCTTTGAGGCTAGTAATACTCATTGGTTGCTGTTGAAAAATGCAGAATCTGGATACCAAGGAAATATTCTGTCTCTTTAATGTATACTCTCCAGTAAATGTCGGAGAAAAAAAGGATTGTTGGGATTCTATAAGGCACCAAGCAGACTTGAAAAATCTGGAAAATATAATTATTGCTGGAGATCTCAATCTCACTCTTCACTCATCTGAAAAAAGAGGAGGTAGCACTGTCCGAGATCCGGCAAGGGAATGGGCGGAGGATCTAATGCAGGACTGGGACTCGATGGATATCAAACCCTCTTCCGGTAAGTTCTCTTGGTCTAATAAAAGAGTGGGCCCTGGTCATATTGCTGCCAGATTAGATAGATTCTTCATTCAAAGATCCTATCTGTTTCTTGGATTAGAACCCAGAATGCAAATTATTACTAACAGCTTCTCGGACCACAAGCCTATAAAGTTAGAGCTCCTGGCCCATCTAGATCTGGGACCCATTCCCTTTAGATTTAGTCCCCTCTGGGTCAAGGAACCAGACTTCATGCAAATAGTCAAGGAAAGTTGGAGTCAGCCTGTCAATGGATCCCCGTTCTTTATCTGGGAGGAAAAACTTAGAAGGGTAAAGGGAGTCCTAAAACGTTGGGTCAAAACCCTGTCCAACCCTATCACAGAAAGAAAAGCCATTAAAGTAGCTCTTGCCTCTCATCAAACTCATTTGGAACACACTATAGTCATAGAGGAGCTGTTAGACCAAGAGGCTCAACTACAACAACGCTTTCATAAGGCCTGCTTAGTTGAAGAAAAATATTGGAGAGTGAAATCTTGAAATCTCTGGCTCAAAGCAGGGGACAGGAATTCTGCTTTTTTCCACAAACAAGCCCAGGCCAGGAAAAGCTTCAACACTATTTCTGAGATTAAGGAGGACAACGACACCCACAAGGATTTTGAAGACATTAAAAAAGCAGCCTTTTCTCACTTTCAAAACTTGTATAGTGAGGATAAGGACCCGGATCATATCCCAGATCTGCTTGACATTATTCCTTCTGCAATCTCTCCTCGTATGAACGAGATCCTTGAGGCCAAAGTCACCAAAGACGAAGTCAAAAAGGCCCTTTTTGATATGGAACCGGATAAGGGCCCTAGGCTGGATGGCTTTTCTGCCAGGTTTTTTCAAGTTTTTTGGTCGATTGTTGAAAAGGATCTGCTCAAAATGGTTCAAAAGTCCCAAAATACTCAGAAAATTGGAGGCAGCACAAACTCCGCTTTCTTAGCCCTCATTCCCAAGGAAAAAGGCGCCAATAATTTCAGCAGATTCCGCCCGATTTCCTTGTGCAACACAGGATACAAGCTAATCACCAAAGTAATTGCAAACAGATTGAAGCTCATTCTCCCCAAGATTATTTCGGAGAATCAAGGAGGCTTCATCAAAGGAAGGCAGATCGTGGACAACTTCACCCTTGTTCAAGAGGCAATTCATTCAAGCCTTCTTCGAAAAGAACAAGGTATGGTGATTAAACTAGATTTAGCAAATGCTTTTGATTGAGTTAATCATAGCTTTCTTTTAAAAGTCATGAGCAAGTTTGGTTTTAGAGAAAAGTTCATCAAATGGATCCGGGCTTGTATCTCGGAGCCATGGATTGTCCCTCTTGTAAATGGAAGAGCCACTGATTTCTTCAAAGCTTCGAGAGGGCTAAGGCAGGGGTGTCCCCTCTCCCCTCTGCTCTTTGTCATCCAAGCCTCTGTTCTCAGCTTCCTATTAGACAAAAAGATGCAAGATCAAGATATTAATGGACCGTGTATTGCAAGAGGGGTCAAAAATATAAACCACGCCTTATTTGCGGATGACATTTTGCTTTTGGGTGCTGCCTCTCTTTCCTCTACCTCTAAATTTAAAGCAGTTTTGGATGATTTCAGTGAAGCCTCAGGCAGCATTGTCAATAATAGAAAATGTCATATCTTCAGCTGGAACACTTCACCCAGATTGCTCTCCGCTATTTCTAGATGTTTGGGTTTTGCAGCCTCCTCTACTTGGACCTCTTTCAAATATTTGGGCCTTCCTGTGTTTCTTAAGAGACCTGCAAGCAAAGATTGGCTCCCTCAGCTTGAGAAATTCAAGTCTAGGATTCAAGCCTGGGGTTTTTCCTGGCTCAACGTTGCTGGAAAATCTGTCCTTATTAAATATGTGCTTACCAGCCTTCCTCTTTTTCAATTTGCTGTGCTTCTTGCTCCGGCAAACATATTAAAAAAAATGGAAGAGTTCATGCGGAGGTTTTTTTGGAAGGGTGGCAAACAGAATGATCACAAGATTCCTCTTATCAGTTGGGAAACCATCTCCAGGCCAATTTGGGAGGGAGGTTTGAATTTCAAAAACCTCTACCAGCAAAACGTGGTTATGGCAGCTAAGATTATATGGAGGATCATTGCGCCCAAGCCAGGCTGGGCCCAACTGGCTCTCTGGAAAAATTACTTCAGAGGTCCTCATTCTAGCTGTTTAGGCAATGCGACTCATTTGCCGAATTCGTCTTTTCTCAAACTGTATGCTAAAGCTGCTCCTCTAATCAATGAACACTCCTACTGGATCCCTGGAAATGGAAAAAAGATCAATATTTGGACTGATAAAATCATGAATAAGGACCCAATTGAAGACAGAGCCTCCATCAGAGCGCTGCGTTTTTGGATGGATAGAGAGGGGCTGTGTTCGTTGTGGGATATTTCCCTTTGGAGCAATTCTGTTTGGGCAGGTTGGAAACGTATTGAGGTGCCGGTTCATCTGGCCAACGAATGGTCCACGCTGCTCGACCTCCTCCATGGCTTGGCCCCCACGCGCATGAGAAAAATAGATTCAAAAGGCTGGGGGCCGAATGCCAGTGGCTACACTGTCTCCATGGGCTATGCCAAGCTGAAAGAAAGGCCATATGTCCCACCTAACCTTGCACCTTGGCAGGGTGTATGGCGTTTTCCTTCTTGGCCCAAAGTCGATTTTTTTGCTTGGTTTCTCTGCCATGGCAAGATCCTTACGTATGGTATTTTGTAGAGAAAATGGTTTACGGTCCCTCCATCTGCTCGCTGTGCAACGAAAATGCAGAGACAACAGTCCACTTAATCCTCAATTGTAATTTTTCTAAGCAGATCTGGTGCTCCTTTATTCACAATTTGGATTCCAACTTTTTGCTCCCTCGTTCCATTGTTGATATTTTTTCTAATTGGGCAAACAGATATCCTGGCCCTCCTCCCAAAAATCAGATAATCAAAACTGCATGGGCTGTCCTGCCAAAGGTTATTTGTTGGAAGATCTGGCTAGAACGCAACAAAAGAATCTTCAGAAATATTAAACAGAATAAAAAAGTCTTAGAAATCAAGATTAAATGCCATTTAAAGGAGTGCTTGACAGATATAAAAGACGACTCCAATCTCAGCCAACAGGACATTGCTTGGGGATCATTCCTTGACTTGCATTTTCAGTCAGCAGTTAGAATCGCTCCTCCTCTTAAAGACTGGCAAATAAGGAAACCTGAAACTGACTTTAAAGATTGGCTCAATTCGCACTCAAGGCACTCTCTCTTTTTTGATGGAGCAGCAAAGGGCAATCCGGGCAAAGCTGGTGCAGGAGGTGTTGTTGTAAGTCCAACTGGGGAAAAAATTCACTCCTTTGCTTGGGGGCTTGGACTTTCATCCAGCATCCAAGCTGAGGCTTTGGCCCTCTATCAAGGCCTCAAGTTCCTCAAAGATTTAAGTATAAGCGAAGCTAACGTTATAGGTGATTCCCAGATTATTATAAACGCAATGGTTTCCAATTCTCAAGCCTTGGATCTCAAACTAGCAAGGCTAATATCCAAAATTAAGGCTTTGGAAAACGCTTTTCAGAACTTGAACTACTTTCATGTGCTGAGAAATCATAACAAAGAGGCGGACACTGAAGCCAACAAAGTTGTCCTCCTTTCAGCCGGGGTCAAGATGAAAGACGAAGAAGAATCCTGGGAACCCATCCCTTAAGCTGATTGTTGACATGTTTTACTGCTTGCTCTTAAATAAATTTGTTTGTATCTTCAAGCTAGGAAAAATCTCTGAAATCGAATTTATAGATTTCTTATCAAGGAAGAAGTCTTCAAGTTTCAGCTGCATTCTCATTCTTAGCAGTGAGATGCATCAGGATTTAGACATCCTCATTGTAATCAAATTTTCGGCTTTCAGGCCAAGATGAATATAAATACAACATAACCGTTTCTGTCAAAAAAAAAACTATATAGGTTCCCTCATCTCTGCCTCTTTTTGTAGGGATTTCAGTGTGTTTTGCAACTACCATAGTTTGTATAACATCCATCTTTTCTGCTGGCTTTGCATTGATGACTGTATCTACCAATGTGTTTTCTACCCATTCTGTTTGATTTGCAAATTTTTCAATTTCTGGCTTGGACTCATGTATGAAAGGAGGCAGTTTGCAGTTGACCCTTATATTGTTGAGAATGCCTTGAGGGTCATAGTTCTAAGAGAGGCTTTCCTGAAATTTTAACTCTGATAATATTTTCTTTATTTCCTTTTCAACATTTCTGTTATTTACAATAAAAGGACCAATTTGATTTTTCAACTTGAACTGAGTTTTATTTTTGGAAGCCATGAAATTAATGGAATCAGAGTTTAAAACCTGTCTTAAGTATTCTAATGAAAAAACTCTGATAGTAAAATACTTAGGAAATTTGTAAGGCAGTAGATTTGATCCAAAGATCCTCAATTTTGTGTGCTTTTCATACAAATACCAATCTCCCATCTTGAACTGTTCTGATAACTGTAATATTCTCTTCATGTCTTCACTTATCCTAGGCTATTCTGCTTTATATAATAAACTCATTGCTGGTTGGAGAAATAGATCTGAAAAGTCTGTAAAACTGAAATCACTGCTTTCTTTCCTCAGTAAGGTGGTCCAGAAAACAATGGATAGAGGCTGGCCCTCTAAGTCCATTTTTTTTAATGCAATTGGAAACTTGTCAGACTGAAAATACAAGAACAAGTGAAATAAATATGATGAATATCTGAACACCCCTTCAGTGGGTAGTTTGGTCAATTGATAGTGGATACTATCAGCTATAAATCTGGCATAGTAAAAAAATATAGCAAGAGGTTGACCAGGAGATAAAGTAGATAAAAAACCAAGGATGGATTCATCAGTGAATTCATCTGTGAAGTATCCTAGTATGAAAGAAAGCATTGATATCACATGTCTGGACCCTTCAGGAAATTTGGAAGTGGAGTAAGGAGGATTTAGCTTTGGAATGTCCACATGAGATGGCATAAAGTTTTGGAAAATCATAAATTTCTTAGGGAAATCCAATCCCAAATATAACTGAGTTAATGCTTCAGTTGATAGGGGGACTGCCTTAAGGTCAAACTGTAGTTGCAACATTTCATTTATAGACTCTGCAGTGATAGAAAATAGAATCTCTCTATTAGCATTCACAATTGCTCTCTGATCTGGTACATAGTGTTTTTGACACAACCTCACAAGGTCCTGGCCAGGGTGTGTTACTGGGACTACATATTTAGGTAAATTTGTCTCCTAGATAGGCATGTCATCTTTATCTAGGAACTTATCAAAACACCAATTGTGATTTTCCACTAGATTTAATTCTACCACAACATCTACAATTTTATAATCCACATCAGTCAAGGGGATGATTTCTTCAGTAGGTACTAGTGGCTGAAGGGGATTGACAGACACAGTAGTTTTTGCAGTGAGTGCAGGAGTGGATTTGATGGCTTTTGATGCTTCTGACTTAGGAGGTTTGGATCCTCCAGGTTTCACAGGCTTGGATCCTCTAGCTTTAGGTGTCATTTGTTTCTTAGTCATTTTTTACAACTAGAGCAAGATTAAACAATTTGCAATAGTTCAATTTCTTGAAAATCAGACGGTTTATTCAACAATTCCTAGGGAAAGATAGTCTCAATGGGAACTTTATTGCTGAATTTAGGAATATGGGATGGGTAAAACTAGTATAAGACAGAAAACACAGGTTTTCTGAATGATCTAAACTGTAAAAGTGTCTTTGAGGAGATCTGTAGGTTTAAAACCTTTTCTAGCTGTGGAATTGATCTTTCAGGGATCTTTAGCTGAGGAATTTGGCTTTAAAAGAGGTTTTTATGAATACAGTGAATTTAGGAGAAAATTTGTGAAAGTTTTCCCTAGTTTTGAGCTTTTTTGGGCAAATTATATGAATGAATTATCTTTTTGCAGCTCAATCGGTTTAGTTGAAGGTTTAAACTGTGAAATTTGCAGGCTAGATTTGGGAAAATACCTTTTTTGCAAGTATTTTGACTGTCGAAAGCACTTTTGAATGCTTCTGCGGTTGAATTTGAGCTTTATTTTGATTTGTTGGAGCAGAACAAGTGTATTCTGGTCTTGAATCTAGAAATCTGGGGTGAAAATAGTCTTTAAATGGGAATGAAAGGCTTAAAACATAGTCAGAGGCTCAAAAAACAGTCGGGCGTGGATGAATACACAAATAACACATATAAATTTTTATAACAAAGGTTTTAACTCTTGCAATAAATATTACAAACGTATTAAGTGCTAATCATATCAAGGAGGGAGGCTTTTTTCTGTTTTCGAATGAGAAAATAGGAAATGGTTTTCGCGTGGGCTTTAGACAGTATGTGGTTTTCTGAAAAATGAACGCGATGCAATCAGAGTTCACCACGTCACCAGAGGAGGATTCATCAAAACAACCCATTCCGCGCTGCTTTTGGCTTGGAGTCATCGTTTATGTTTCGAGCACGAAACTCATTGTCAGTCGTTGGATCTGGATAATTGGAGCAAATGGTCGGGATCAACTGTAAAGTTGCGGTGGAAAGGTTGGGTAGGGCCCAGGCGACTTATGCGATGGTGCATGGTTTAATATAATAAAAACTTTATGAAATATGATTGATAACCAAAGTTTCTTTACAAAAGGTTTAATATATATGCGGGCATATGGTTCAAAAGGGTATAATGGGCGGTGTTATATATATAAAGAGAGTTTATATATATGGGAAAAAAGGCGCGTGAGGCGGGTAATAACAATGATACGAGCTCTTTGTAAAAGGCTGTGGGGATTCTAAAGTTTAGTTTAAATTAAACTTTATGATAAGCTCGGGGAATATATTTTTGTTTAGACATATATAAAACATGCCCAAAGCCCTTTTATATATTATTTTTATTATATAGTTATAGACTGTGGAAATGTCTATTCACTATAGGGGGCGAGATTTTTACATAATGTTAGTTTTATGCCAAAGGGGTTGTAATTGGGGCTTTTTATTTCTGCATGTGGATAATTACTTTGACATAAAAGCTTAAAATAGTGGGTTTAAAGGGTATTAATATAAAGGGAATTATATTAATAGGAAAAGGTCATTTTTAGGGATTTAATACATAAATTAGAAGTTAATATCACAAGGGACAATGAAATACACCAAAAATACATTTACATGACTAAGTAAAGTGAAAATATCAAAGCAAAGCCTTTATCATTTATAATTTCACCACTTTTAACTTAGGATATAATGCTTTTGGAGGGTTTTATGCTTTTATGAATGAAGGGAGTTAGTCAAATGTGGAATTTCATATTTCATTAAGTAAGAAGAGTTCTTTACTTAAGATTTTGAGCTGTGATGGATGAAATGAAAGGTAAATAATGATAATTAGGGAATAATATAGAAATTCAACAATTTCAACTAACAGTCATTGAGCCTTGGGTCCGGTCCCAACAGAAGTCAGAGAAATGCTCTGAGCCCCTTTGATTGAAAGTTTAGAATGCAAAATAACTATAAGGGATGGGGAATTAGTTATTTTTGCTCGGTGATGGATATTTACATGCTTCTTCTCACATATTTATACCTACCCAACTTTATTATTCTAACATTTTTTCTTCCATTTTGCAGGTGCATTTGAGCTTGCTACCTTGAAACATTTTATTCTTTTGAAAGCATAAAAACTATCCAAATCTACCTTATATCATCTGAGGGCTCAGATTAAACTGATGAGCTCCTCTTTATTCTCTACCTATCTACTGATTAGTCAGGGTTAAACTATCTGACTAATCTTTATTCACTATCTAAAACATGAAAATTGAAAACATGACAAGTCAAGTTTACACAGTTTAACTCATCATGGATTATGGCATTTATTGACACTCTGCCATAATCATCAGCAAAAAGTAAAAAGTAGTGGCATTTGGACTTGCACACTTTCATGTTTTATTTCTTTTCCTTTTGGGGTCTATATTTTTAAAGTCCTTTTATCTTTATTTTAGGACTTTTACCCTCTTTTTGATTTTCTATTTGTTTACAAAATATGGGAAAACAACTTGCAAAAAGAAAGGTATGTGCATATTTTACAAGACTATCATAAGTCAATTCCAAATTATGAATCCTATACTTATAGGACCCTAACAGGATGTGGAGGTTATCTTTGATGATCCTGAAGCTACATTTGATAATATGCTTGATCCAGGTGGATATTGGTGGCCACCCACCTATTCCACCTGAACCCCCATCACTGTTTCTTTCATTTTCCTTAACTGTAGCACAATTTACTATTTTTGGCAAGTTTTCATGTATTAAGCTTCTAAAGCCCTTTTAAGGCCCTAAACAATGTTTTTTTTTGAAAACAGGAAAACCAATAACATTTTTTTAAGGGGTTTCATTTGAAATTTGTAGTCCTCAGATAAATCTTTCTAAGGAGGTATCGTATGCGTCAAACGAAGATTGTATGCCAAAGTTACAACCTCAGGAAGTTGGTGTACCAACTAACCCCAATGGGGCCCACAAACGTTCGACGCCTTATCTCCTAGGGTTAGGCTTTCAGATTTTAGGGTTTTCCATTTTTTCTATATAACAAAAAATAACCTCATTGTAACATAGTTCATAGATGTGTAGCTGCCACATCTCTTCTCATAGATAAGATACCATTTCCCGAGCTAGTTTATTTCCATTTGTTATGTAAATAGTTTTTCAACATTTTTTTATTAATGAATTGAAGTTCAAATTTTCACTGTAAGCTTTTTGTTTTTGTTTAAATTTTTATTTCATTTTTTTCCTTCCTAAATTTGGATCAATAGTGGTTTGATCTTTCGCTGTTTCTTTGTGCATGTTCCCATATCCTTCAGCAAATGCCCACAAGTGATGCATCTTCATCCAACAGGCAGATTGGAGGTGCCACTCCCTTTAAGGTATAAGTCAACTTTCAAATTCACATATTTGAAGGCCATATAGATGCATATGCCATAAATAAATGTTTAAATCTGTTGGAAGGATATTTTTTAAGTTCATGATTTTTCCAACAGGGAAAATATTACTTTTCCACTCCTCAAAGTCACCCCCATGTCAAGTACTAGTGGGAAACCTACTGTGAAAAGAGGGACGAGAAGAAATCCTCATTGTTTTAAACCACACTCACTTGGAATTATTTTTGAGATGCCATCAAGGAATATTATTATCCTATCGGGAGCTATAAAGATAAATTCATAAAATGGACCACACTACAGCAGGGAAGGGACAAAAAAGTGTCAGAGTTCACAAATATTTTCCATACCCTTCGCACGAAGTGGGGTATCAAGGACACTAAGTGGCACCTGGTACTCAAATATTGCGGTTGTCTACACAAATGCATCCAGGACGAGATGGAGTTCCTCTACATCTCCTCGCTTGACACCACCTATCGATATGTTGTGAAGATCGAGCATAAATTTAAACAAAAGAAACAAGACTTTGGATCTGCGAATATGAAGCAAGGAAAAGGCACCCCCAAACCATAAAAAAAAGGAAAAATCCAAGGCGGGGTGACCTAGGACAACCCACCAAAGTTGCAAGCAAATAACAACACCACAAAGACAAAGAATGACATAAGAAAGTGTTGTGAGTTCCATAATAGCCCCACTCAGAACACAAGTGTGTGTCGAGCTAAGAAGTCACTAGTGGCTGAGCTTAAGGCTTTAGATTCAGTTGCATGTTCCAACTCTAAGTCAAAACCTGATCCAAGTAGATATCGGTTGCCACCCACCTATTCCATTTGGGCCCACAACATCAATTCCTTCAGTTTTTCAGCTATAGCACAACTTACTATTTTTAGCAGGTTTTCAGGTCCTACACTCTCGAAGCCATTTTGGGGACTTAATGATCCAGGTGGATATTTGTGGCCACCCACTGATTCAATTTGAACCCCCACCATCAGTTCTTTCAGTTTGTAAGTTGTAGCACAACTTACTATTTTTAGCAGTTTTTCGGGTCCCGAACTTCCAGAGCCGTTTTGAGTCCCTAAACGACAATTTTGGGAAAACAGGGAGCAACATGGGTTATAGTCAAATGTTTCTCACTCAAAAGTTGTAGTCCTCGGATAGATATTTCTAACAAGATATTGAGCGCGTCAAACAAAGATCGGATGCCAAATTTACATCCCTGGGAAATTGAAACACCAATTTACCCAAATAGGGCCCATAGTTTTGGCGCTTCATCTCCTAGGGTTAGGTTTTTGGACGTTTCGGGTTTTACATTATTTTTCAAAAATAAATATGCCTTAGAGCCTCATTGCAAGATAGTTCAGGGGCTGGTAGCCATCACATCTCTTCTTAGGGATACGCTACTAGTGCCCTAGCTCGTCCATTTCCATTATTTCTATAAGCATGTTTCAGTCAGTTGTTTTGTAACACAGTTCATAGGCCTGTAGCCGTCACATCTCTTCTTAGAGATAAGCCTACCAGCACCTATATGTTTATTTCCATTCTATCTGTAAACAACTTTCATTTGTGTAACACAGTTCAAAGGCCTATAGCTGCCACATCTCTTCTCAGAGATACGCTACTAGCGCCCTAGATATTCATTTCAGTCATTTGATTTTAATAAAATGAAGTATTATTTCTACTACATCTCTTCATTTATGGTTATTTCTGTATTTCGTTGTGTTCCTGCATAAAATCTAGATTAGATCCCGACAAGGAGAATGAAAAAGGGAAGTAGATAATTGATGCAAAGCCTAGAACCACCATTTCCACCACTAAGATCTAAAACATTGAGCCCGAAGATTCAAAGGAAGGGGAGCATATTTTCCACTCTTAGATGTGGACGAAGGGGTCTCCACTGCAGTTCATTGTCGACGAGAGCCAAAAGAACCTCATCTCTGTAGAGGTCATTAAGCAACTAGGCCTACCGACCATACCACACCCATAGCCAGACACCATTGGGTGGCTTCACGTACGATGATATCTTTGCATCAACCAGCAATGTCATCTTCCCTACAACATCAAATTCTTCACGGATGAGGTATTGTGCGACATTTCTCCTCTTGAATTTTGTGATGTATTATTAGGAAAACCATACTTGTGGAATTTTCATGTTGTGTATGAGTCGAGGAATTTCACTGTTATTATTACTTTGAGAAATATTTTATACAGGATACCGAAGGTAGCCTCGCCTACCACCATCTCTTTGATCTCTGCTAAGCAATGCAGTAAGATCATCTCCCAGTCGGGGAATTTTTTTTTCTTTTTATTAATTCTAAAATTACGGGGAAGATCATGGCCACATCCATGGCCCCTACGAAGGGTTCCACTGCACAAAAGAAGCAAGTGGATAAGGTCATGGAAGATTACAGGGACATCTTCTCCTCACCCATAGGGCTACCTTCACACTGTCAGGTATAAATTTTCGTCGATTTGATTCCTAGAGAATGTCTACCCAATGGGTCGATATATCACTGCTCTATTTTGGAAAATGAAGAAATCTATTGAGATTCAACAAGATGATGAGCTTAGTGAAAATTAAGCACCTTCACCAAGTGGGGCCCGCAGGCTATTTTTAGGTGTATGTCTATTTTTAGACATGGTGAGCATATTCTATAAGTTGTAGGATGCTATTTGTAGATGGTTGATCAAATGTGAAAAATAGATGAAATTCTATTTTTAAAATATTGGACGAAGTCTATTTATATATCGTCAATCTAAAAATAGGTGCATGTCGATTATTATTAGCCCTTAATAATAATCCGACAATAAATATCAACTTATTCTCTTGGAGCACTTTATTTCAGTGAATAGATTTGGAAAGTTAGTGGGCTGAAGGAATTACACAATTCCTAGGGTGGTTGGTGACTAATACATGGAGGACCTATTTAGAACTGAAGTGGCAAAGTTATGACAGAGTTGGAAGAGTAGTTATGGGAGTTGTTATTTAGTTTAACTCAGTTAAGTGAGTTAAACTCAGTTGTGCTAGTTGTATCTAGTTCTAACTAAAGGTACACTAGTGAGAGTTTATTGAATTAATTATTTAATTAATTCACAACTAATAACTCACTAACAACTGAAAAAATACAGCAGTTAACTACTTGCATGTTAGCTCTAGTGGAGACCTAGTGGAGAGATAAGTGAAAGGGTGAGATGGACTATCTGTTGTGACTATAGTGATGCATTCAATGTATCTGACACACATTGGAGATGCCAATGAGGATTGCGCAGTCAAGGGAAGGCCAATTCGAATTCATTCAGGGGTCTTCTTCAGCAGGGATTGTGCAGTGGAGGCAAGCTATTAGGAGGCAACAAATTGATGCATAGATATGCAAATTTCTGCATGACAATGTGTAATGATTGTTGATTGTTCTGAGAGCTTGATGTACTAATATTTGTATGAGATTATTACATGATCCATTGATATACATAATATATGATAGTTGGGGTTTTTAGCTTTAATCTTTCCCGTTAAACAACTGTGTTTATGTGCGATTGATTTTCTTCACATGTGTTTGCAATTGGCGATTTAATTTCCGCAAGATTAATAGTGGAAGGTTTATGTATTTAACATAAGATTAATTTGTTAGATTAGGAGAATCCGGTAATACATCAATATTAATAAACTTCTACAAAATCAAGCCACAAATCTAGGATTTGTTACAAAAAGGGCACATTCGACCAAGTTCCTCACCTTGTGGGAGCCTGATTATATTTGTACAGAAGAAGGGTAACACCAATCATGTTTTTGATTACCTTAGTCGGCCATTGATTGCAACATTGTTGGGCGCAACCAAAATTGGTCTCAATTTTGAGGAGCGGAGCGTGAAGTATACCATGCAACACAACATTTTGGAGGTAATGCATGGTATCCTAGGGGCTTCAGGGTGGGTTGAAGCCCTCCTTTTGTAATGGGCTTGGGTTAGATTTTCTTATATTTTTCTTAGCCCATGGTATTTGGACTATGGTTTTGTAATGATGTACTTCCATATAAAGTGATGTAATGCTATGTTGATAGTAACATATATGTGTATAATAATGGATGAATCATTGTAGTTCTATAGTCACGGGCTAGTTGTATCTGTCTTTTGTAGTGAAGGAAAGGCTCTGCATATAAGTGTGTAGAGACCTTGGAAGCGTTTGTAGCTTAGTGCGCAAACCACCTGGAGCTGTGTGCGTAGGTCAGAGAATTGATTGTACTGAAAAGATCCATCTTAATAGATAAAAAGAATTTTTGTGAATATATTATGTGTTCTTATGTGTTTCTGTCTATTTTCTTATTATTAGTTATTGTGAAGTATTTTTTATTATTGTAACAATGCAGTTTATGGTATTGTTAATATGATCTGTTGAATGTGGCGAAGCAAGTGAAGGGTTAATAAAGCACAATAATTTTATGCATGTTAAATGATAATAGTAGCACAATATAATAGGCACCTCTTGCAGTCCCTTAAGGTTGTAGAAACCTGGTTCTGCAACCACTCATAAGGCAACTTGGGTGAGACTGCGATATGCTTGCAGGTCGTTGCTGAAGGGGCCGATGATTAAGGGTTTTTTTGGTGTGAAGTATAGATCGAACCTAGTTCAAGCCCAAATGAGCCAAAAAATGGTTTTGATACCGGGACCGGGATCTATTTGAGGGATATGTGGACGTGGCACTCGTCGAAGAAAGAAATTCAAGATTGGATAGTCCAAAAGGAGAGAGAATTTGCAGATCAAGAGAACATAAATCCATGTTTAACATCTGAAGCTTAGTTGAAAATATATATTTTTACAGAACAATACGAAATTTTCTTCAGATCATTCCCTCGTGAATTGTACAAGCAGGTGTCGAGGTTGACTGAAAGGAAGGATTAATTTAAGAATGACGAACCTACAATGTGGACTCCTGAGTTGATACAACGACTCAAGAGTAATAATAACAAGAATTCAAGGGAATTTGATTTCTGGATCGATAGCATTTTGGGTGGGTTCATTATTGAGTTCACTATAGACTCGATTGTGTCCTACAATGAAGCATATCGAAGATTCTTCAAAGGACTGTGAGGTAAGTATCTGAATTCTTTGAAACTGTGGATTAAGATGCTTTTGTGTGAAAAAAGGAGTTTTGCGGATGCAATCAGATTTTTAGTTTACTTTTGTTTGGAGGAATAAGTAACTCTCAGCAAGAAATCCGTACAACGCAAAGTGGAAAAGGTATAAAGTAGATACCATAAAGAGATATCACAAAGAATATCTGAAGACCTTCAGAGAGATTGATTATATCCCTCTGCCAAGTGAATCTAAAGGTTAAAAAGAACAAAAATACCCAAAGAAATCCCAGGAAACTCCATAGTATACCCCCTACCAACCTGAGAGCTCGCCGAAGCCATAATCTAGCAGTAGTCAGGGTGTTGGTGATCTCCCTACTCCCTCTACCCCTCCTACTTGTTAAACCCTTAGTTAAACTGAGAGGGGGGGGGGGGTGAATCAGTTTAACACATTCATGGACTTTTACAAATTTTTCATTAACACTTGTTTACACCTTCATTTCATGTTCAACTTAACATGTGAGTAATCTTAGAATGTGAGGAAAAAGTATTAATATAAAGTAACAATAGACTTAATATGAGAGCAGCAAGTATTAAACAGATGATATAAACTAGATCAACACATAAACACCATGCACAGAGAAACCAGATATAAGTGGAAACCCATAAAGGGAGAAAACCACATCTCATTATTGTTGTGATTCAAAGGCAAGCTCCAACTCCCTCTCACCACTGATTTTATGTAGGCACCAACCTACAGGAGGCTCCTACCTCAATTCTGCAAGCTACAACTTGCAAGGAAGCTCCAACTCCCATCAATTTTCTGCAGGCACCAACCTACAGGAGGCTCCAACCTTAGTCATCTAAAACTGACAATTTATCAAGCTACAACTTGATGTGGAAGCACCAACTCCCATCTATTTTCTGCAGGCACCAACCTACAGGAGGCTCCAACCTCAGTCAGCTACAACTGACATCTATCAAGCTAAAACTTGATAGGGAAGCGCCAACTTCCTTACTCTTTCAAAAGGAAAACATTTGCTGATTTACCTTGGATATCAGATCTGTTCTTTATCATCTTCACTGCTGTGCATCAGTCTTCATATCTGCCTTATATCATTTCTGCATCTTCTGAGATTCACTATCAACTCCTCCTTCTCTTCTCAGATCCTCCTTCTTCTCTGCCTCACTACTTCATTTCTGCATTCTCTAACTTTTCACAACATCTTGTTATGCTCCTTCATCTTCTTCTCTTCTCTGCCTCAATGCCATACTCAACATTCTCTATGCTCACTCTCTCTCACCTCTTGCAGCTTTCTTATTTTCTTCAACTCTCTTCAATTCTGCTGCACACTCTCTTCTTCTCTCACTCTATTTTAGTCAACTTTCTCCCCTTGGATATTACCCTATTTTATAAAAAATAGCTTCATGGCTGTTTGTATTCTACCGGGAATTCGAAATGGACAGCCATGTCTCTTTGCCTTCTGCCTTCTCATCTCTTTTATCCGCTCATTCAGAAAACATAACTGTAGGTACCAATTTATCATTACAGTGGGATATTTTTTCTCTTCCGGAGACTTTCCAATGCATCACAAACAATAAAAATCAAAATCATTTACATTCAATTACAATGAAAACTCCAGCTTACTCATTCAGCCTCTTGGCTCGCTGCACATTTGTCTTTTCTTTAACTGTGTCTTTGTCCCTTTCGGCTCTGTTTGTTTCCTTGTTGACTGTCACAGGGTATCGGCCATATTCCATACATATGTAACTGTGATTGTGTGTCTGCTGTATATATATAACTGCTGATCTGGCAATCTAATTAAATACCCCAAATAAAATCAGAGTCTGGCGCATATAAAAATGTCTCTCCATTTTCTTTCCCTGCGCTGGCAATTTGAATAAGTGTATGCGGTAGCTTATCTTTTGACATCTTTGATTTACAATCAATCCCCAGTTCACATTCTTCATATACAGAAACTTTTCCTGTTTCAAATCTATGGTTAAACCATAGTCCAACCCACTTCATAAGCCATCAAATGAATATTTCAACTTTGGATTACAACTCAGTATATCATAAGCCCAAAGCTTATCCTTTGCATATAACAATAATATGCTCAGCAAACAGTTTCATTTATACAGGGTTCGGCTTGCGTTTAGAACTTGAAGTATAACTCATTTTTCCACATATGTTAACCTATGTCGAGACTTTATATTGCGCCAAATATCATATCTGACCCACGACACCTTAATTTTATTTATCAATTTCGACTTTGATTTAACCAATGCTTTATCAATCTCGACTTTGGTTTAAACGCAGACTTCAATATATATATAAGAAGTTGGACCCCACTTGCCGAACTCTTTCTATTCCCCGATGCGATGAGCATCCTCCAATGAATTCTGATTGTGATTGATCGCAATCGCAAGATTTATTAACTTGTTCCGCTATGTCGGCTTGTTTCGATTGCGATTACTCCGATCCTGCTCCGATTGTGATTACTCCGATCCTGCTCCGATTGCGATTACTTTGATGCGATGCGATTACTCTGATTGCAATTAATCACAATCGCAACTTTTAGTTGCAAGTTCCGTTGCCCTGCTTTCACTCTGATGCGATTGACCACTGTTCATTTAAATGTGCTGATGTGATTGGACCAGAACTTAAACCTATGAAATCATAATTTATAGACCCATCGGGTCCGGGCTTCAATCGCAATCACAACTTCCATTGAGATGTTCCAATGCTCCGCTTTAACTCCGATGCGATTTGTCACTGTTCATTAAAATGTGCCGATGCGATTAGACTGGAACTCAAACCCATATTGATCATAGTTTATACGCCCATCGGGTCCGGGCTTCAATCGCAATCGCAACTTTCTGTTCATATGATCCGCTGCCAACCTTTTTCCGATGCGATTGATGAGGGTCCCACCGTGTGGTACTTTTCTTTTGATAGAACCTTTGGTTCTTTAGATCTCGCGGTACATATAGATATACATACATACATACATACACACATACATACATACATACATACATACATACATACATACATACATACATACATACATATATAGATATATATATATATATATATATGCTTTGGTCCTTTGTATATAAAGCGCAATATATGTAACACGCTGCATATATAAGCTTCCGCTTCCACCTAGGTTATGATTCCTGGAATAAGGTTTATATATATACTTTTCCGCTTGGGTTAAGATTCCTGGAATTGAGTTTATGTATCCTCTGGCTCGGTAATGATTATCGGAATATTATGTAGGTTTGCACATGGTTCCATTCCATAAAAAAATGGCTCTGCCTCTACTGTGATAACGGCTCTGCCTCTATATTCGTTGCCTCTGCCTCTGCCTTAGCTGTGCTTTTTTCTCTGTCTCTGCTGTTGCTTCCGCTCTGCTTTTTGACTGTTACATTTCGACAATCTTCTTTCGCCTGTCTCCTTTGCTTCCTTTGTTCACTTCTTTGCTGCCTCCTTTGTCTGTCTCTGTCTTTTCTGCCTCCATTTCCTTATTGCTGGTTCAGGTACTTCTCCTTTGACACAGGGTTTATTCAACTCTGTTTATAAACCTTGATAGACTCACAATCATCCATGCACAGTCAATTGCACATAGAAGCCATTTATACTCCCAATTACAGAGTCTCATCATACTCATGTAATGTTGAAAAATTCCTCCCATAGATACAAATGAATCCACCTGCAAACACTTCTTGTTGTCTTGGCAGAACTTCTTCTTCTCTTAACTCTGCCCCTTTTTCAAAATCCAATGGCCCTCATTTTGTCCTCACTACTTTTCACCTTGAATATCTCTCTACTTCTTTTCTATCCTCTGCTCCTTGACTGATGCTGCTCCTTACTTCTCTTTTTGTTGTCTTTGCTACCTCTCTTTTTGCCTCCTCTGCTCCTTGAATGATGTTTCAGGTGCTCCTCCTTTGTCATCTCCTTTGCCATCAATGACAGCATTTCCAACAGTCTCCCCCTTTGGCATTGATGACAACACATCCACCGATAATCCAATGCTTCCTCCAAGTCTTTCTCTGGATGGCTTCTTTTAGAAGACCCTTTCTTCTATTACCTACTTTTCCTCCCCCTTTGACATCAATGGCAAAGGGTTGCACATTTCTCAGTGTTGATTCTGTCTTTGCATTTCCTCTCTCTGATTTGTGTTTAGACCACCTTCTTCTGACTGTGTACCCTGCTGCTCGAGACTGGTGTACAAGACTTGTTGAGAGAACACTTTGAGGATTATTGGACTTGAATAGACACTGTAAATTGATACAATCCAAAGCACTGACTCCTTCCACCTATATAAAGCTAAAAGTGAAGATAATGACACTTCATAGAACACATTGTATCAGCTTTATCTAATCAGAGATGCATCATTGGATTAAACCTAAAATACTGAGCATGCTTCAAATATACTTCAGTTTCTAGTATTATCTTCATCAGAAATCCACATCTGTTGAGGAAGTTGTCGTTGGAGTATGTATTCTTCTGCTATACACATCTGCAGTTCCACACTTGTTTAATTGTGATGATGCCAATATGTCTTTTATAGCTGTGGTACACCTTTCCTGCCTGTTGGTGATGATATGAGCTAGGATGTTGATATTATCCTTAATAGCTGAAGGTTCTTGTTACAGCTGTGATCAATGAATTAACCAAAATTTGATCTAAGAGATCAAATGCCTTTACTGCTTGCATAATGTACTTTCAAAACAAAACCTTGAGGTAGGATGCATTCAATGTATTTTTCAATCTCACTTATCAACCGTGCAATTCATTTATGACATAAGGAGGTATGTATGTCTATGATCAATCTCTCATTTAAAGGTGATTTACCAGCAAATCCTTTGTGCTAAAGTAGGATTTAGATGATTTAAAAAAAGAAATTTTTTTTTTGAGTTTTAGATGGTAATCACAACTAGTCCTTTATTCTTCAGATACTTTGACTGTTATATCAGGATGAAATTTCACACGAGCATATTCAATATGTTTAATTGAAAACTCAGCAAACAGACTTCACACAGTTTTGTAATTGATCTTAAGAAAGAGGCCTTGAAGATATACATGTACCAACTTTAGGAAGGCATGCAATTATATATAGAGGAAGATATTGCTTCAATGCTCAATATACTACTTCAAGTGTAAGCAAGATAATGTTATTTTTGCTCTGCTACTGACCTTTTCATGCTGAATGTAGATAATACTAGGAATATTACCTTGAGGTTCTTTTGCCATAGTTCTTTGATCCTGTGGACCTGTATCATATTGCTGCTCCACTGATAATGCTTGGTAATCTGTTGATAAGCATGCTGCTTATACCTAAACACCAATTGATATTACTTTGATAAACCATGCAGAGATTTTACTTCAGCTTGCACATTTACCCATAATTAAGACATCCTTCATAAATTCTATTATTGAGCTCTCCACTGTTTTCAACAACAATCATCAATATACTGAATCTAATCTTGGAATCATTAATATTTTTCTTTTTCTGTCATTTTATTCAGAGGAAGTCACAGCATTTTCTTTTCTAGGACTGCTCCAGAACCATTGCTGCTTTACATACAATTCAACTGTTCTAACATAGTGATATTTAGAAGGAAATCTTCAATTTCTATACTATGAATCTTCATGGACAGATTACTCAGAGATTAATCACTCACTTAACTGCCTACCTCCAAGGGGAATTTTCATAGATGAATGATGTCATGACATAATGATGATAGGCACTTCTCTTACTAATCCTTCTTACTGTGATTCATTTGTTAATTCTAGCAGTATGATGCACAATGTGATCATCACTTAATGTGCTGATTTTTCCTTAGCTTACATGTTTATGGCCAATGTTATCTCTAATCCCAAGGCTTCTTGCTGCTTTCTCTCCTTCCATCAACCTGTTTGGCTATTGTGTGCTTTAGGTGTTCTTCTTCCTCTATAGTTCTCTGTTGGAGAAAATTGTCCTGTGCATTCTTGATCTTATAGATGTCCTTATTCCCAGGAGCTCTTCTTAGATTGATTTTTGTGGGGACTACATATGAACTGCTCTCCCCCTGAGATGCTACTTCGTATCTATCACTGGTTGGATATTTTCTTTGTTTCCTAGAGCAACTCCCCTTGAGACTATGCTAGATTTATTATGTTATTGAGATGATAGGCTACCCTTTTCTCTTTTGTTTTTATACTCTATTGGGGTTCATCATAATGTCTGCACTCCTTTCCGATTCATAGTTTTGTTTGATTGGATTGGATTTCATCATCTGTCTGGAGTTATTTAATATATATGGTAGGTTACAATGTTTTTCTTTGTGACCACGATTGAGGCATACATAACATCTTATTTGACCAAGGTGCATTTGAGTTGATGTATAATATTTTGTTCCTCTTCTTGAATACATTTTACAATCAACAATTTTATATCCAAAATTATTGCATGCATAACAATAGCCATGGAAATGATTTGTGTACCTGGTGGAAGATTGTCTTTTCCCTTTGCTTTCTTGAGGTGTTCTTCTTGTTTGCAGCATCTTTTGCTGGTTGGACTAGATTTTCTTTCTCTTACAACATGTTGCAGTATGTCCTTGTTTGTGGTAGGTAAAACATGTGATATTTTTCATAGGAGGAAAGAACCTCCTTTGACATCTTCCAAATTTATTCAATTCATCTTCAGGAGCATATGAGCCTTTAGCAGCTGATTGTTTCATCCTCTCATTCTCTGTTCTTCCATGTTGCTGCTTGATTCTATTTGTTTCTTTACAAATCCTGTTCTTGCTGGTTTCTATTTTTGTAGTAATCTGCTGGGCTGCTTCACTGTGCTTTGCAGCTTTTACAAAGATGATTTTCTTATTATCTTCTGTTTTGGACTTACTAGTTTCTCCTACATATCCTAAGCTTGCCTTTATGAGAGGTGATCTTTGAGCATTTAGCATCTTGTCCAATTGTCCAGTGCTTTTCATTAGAGGTGTATTCATTAATATTTCTCTTTGGGATTTTTCTAAATTCTTTCTCAGACTCACTACTTCTTCTTCCAATCTTTCACATTCATGACTTTTCTCTCTCATTTGTTGCAGCAGAGTGTCTTCTACTTTCTTTGATTCTTCAAGCTGTGTCTTCAGGCCAATAATTTATTTCTTATCTTCATATTCTCTCTCATCACATATTTTCACCAATGTCTTAAGGTCTTTGTTTTCATTCTTTAGTCTTTCTATTTCAGTCAAGGCTATGTCTAGTTTGGCCTTTTTTTTTTCAGTTGCAATTTCTTCATGGTTCTTACTACCATTCACACTAGCAGGTACCTCATGTGTTTGAACATTTTCCTTTTGACATGAATTTTTCTTCTTCTTAATTTTCTTCTCCTTCTTGACAATTCAATCCTCAGTGTCTACTCCATGCATGAAATGCAATCTGTCCCAAATTTCTTCTGTAGAGTCTAGATCCATTATCAACTCAAAGTCCTTGTTATGAAGACTGTTATATATCACACATTTTGCCTTGGCATTCCTATGTTGTTCTTTCACCGTGGGGAAGTCTGAGCAGTAACCATCACAAACAAGCTTCCATACCTCAGGTTCATCAGCCATTAAACCTGTTTTAACCTTATCTCTCCATTCAGGAAAGTTTGTTGTATTTAACACAGGTACATTTTGATAGTCCATGACTCAACCAGATCTCCTTCAAGCCTTTAAGCTTACACCAAAGGAACCGGCTCTGATACCAATTTTTAAACCCTTAGTTAAACTAAGAGGGGGGGGGGGGGGTGAATCAGTTTAACACATTCATGGGCTTTTAAAACTTTTTCACTAACACTTGTTTACACCTTCATTTCATGTTCAACTTAACATGTGATTAATCTTAGAATGTGAGCAGCAAGCATTAATATAAAGTAACAGTAGACTTAATATGAGAGCAACAAGTATTAAGTAGATGATATAAACCAGATCAACACATAAACATCATGCATAGAGACACCAGATATAAGTGGAAACCCATAAAGGGAGAAAACCACATCTCATTATTGTTGTGATGCAAAGGCAAGCTCCAACTCCCTCTCACCACTGATTTTCTGTAGGCACCAACCTACAGGAGGCTCCTACCTCAATTCTGCAAGCTACAACTTGCAAGGAAGCTCCAACTCCCATCAATTTTCTGCAGGCACCAACCTACAGGAGGCTCCAACCTTAGTCAGCTACAATTGACATTTTATCAAGCTACAACTTGATGTGGAAGCACCAACTCCCATCTATTTTATGCAGGTACCAACCTACAGGAGGCTCCAACCTCAGTAAGCTACAACTGACATCTATCAAGCTACAACTTTATAGGGAATTTCCAACTTCCTTACTCTTTCAAAAGGAAAACACTTGCTGATTTACCTTGGATATCAGCTCTATTCTGTATCATCTTCACTGCTGTGCATCAGTCTTCATATCTGCCTTATATCATTTCTGCATCTTCTCAGATTCACTATCAACTCCTCCTTCTCTTCTCAGATCCTCCTTCTTCTCTGCCTCACTACTTCATTTATGCATTCTCTAACTTTTCACAACATCTTGTTCTGCTCCTCCTTCTTCTCTTCTCTGCCTCAATTCCATACTCAACATTCTCTATGCTCACTCTCTCTCACCTCTTGTACACACTCTCTTCTTCTCTCACTCTGTTTTCATCAACTTTCTCCCCTTGGATATTACCCTGTTTTATACAAAATAGCTTCATGGATGTTTGTATTCTACTGGGAATTATAAATGGACATCCATGTCTCTTTGCCTTCTGCCTTCTCATCTCTTTTATCCGCTCATTCAGAAAACATAACTGTAGGTACCAATTTATCATTACAGTGGGATATTTGTTCTCTTCCGGAGACTTGCCAATGCATCACAAACAATAAAAATCAAAATCATTTACATTTAATTACAATGAAAACTCCAGCTTACTCATTCAGCCTCGTGGCTCGCTGTGCATTTGTCTTTTCTTTGAATGTGTCTTTGTCCCTTTTGGCTCTGTTTGTTTCCTTGTTCACTGTCTTAGGGTAACGGCCATATGCCATACATATGTAACTGTGATTGTGTGTCTGCTGTATATATATAACTGCTGATCTGGAAATCTAATTAAATACCTCAAATAAAATTAGAGTCTGGTGCATATAAAAATGTCTATCCATTTGCTTTCCCTGCGCTGGAAATTTGAATAAGTGTATGCGGTAGCTTATCTTTTTACATCTTTGATTTACAATCTATCCCCAGTTCACATTCTTCATATACGGAAACTTTACCTGTTTCAAATCTATGGTTAAACCATAGTCCAACCCACTTCATAAGACATCAAATGAATATTTAAACTTTGGATTACAACTCAATATATCATAAGCCTAAAGCTTATCCTTTGCATATAACAATAATATGCTCAACAAACAGTTTCATTTATACAAGGTTTGGCTTGCGTTTAGAACTTGAAGTATAACTCGTTTTTCCACATATGTTAACCTATGTTGAGACTTTATATTGCACCAAATATCATATCTGACCCACGACACTTTAATTTTGTTTATCAATTTCGACTTTGATTTAACCAACGCTTTATCAATCCTGACTTTGGTTAAAACACAGACTTCAATATATATATATAAGAAGTTGGACCCCACTTGCCGAACTCTTTCTATTCCCCGATGCGATGAGCCTCCTCCAATGAATTCCGATTGCGATTTATCGCAATCGCAAGCTTTATTAACTTGTTCCGCTATGTCGGCTTGTTCCTATTGCGATTAATCCGATCCTTCTCCAATTGCAATTACTCTGATGCGATGAGATTACTCCGATTGTGATTAATCGCAATCACAATTTTTATTTGCAAGTTCCGCTGCCCTGCTTTCACTCCGATGCGATTGACCACTGTTCATTTAAATGTGCCGATGCGATTGGACCGGAACTTAAACCTATAAAATCATAATTTATAGACCCATCGGGTCTGGGCTTCAATCGCAATCGCAACTTCCATTGAGATGTTCCGATGCTCCGCTTTAACTCCGATGCGATTGGTCAATGTTCATTAAAATGTGCCAATGTGATTAGACTGGAACTCAAACCCATATTGATCATATTTTATACGCCCATCGGGTTCGGGCTTCAATTGCAATCACAACTTTCTGTTCATATGATACGCTGCTAACCTTTTTCCGATGCGATTGATGAGGGTCCCACCGTGTGGTACTTTTCTTTTGATAGAAACTTTGGTTCTTTAGATCTTGCGCTACATATAGACACACACACACACACACACACACACACACACATATGCTTTGGTACTTTGTATATAAAGTGCAATATATGTAACGCGCTGCATATATATAAGCTTCCGCTTCTGCCCAGGTTACGATTCCCGGAATAAGGTTTATATATATAATTTTCTGCTTGGGTTAAGATTCCCGGAATTGAGTTTATGTATCCTCCGTCTGGGTAATGATTCTCGTAATATTATGTAGGTTTTTACATGGTTCCATTCCATAAAAAAAATGGCTCTGCCTCTGCTGTGATAACGGCTATGCCTCTGCCTCTGCCTCTGATAATGGCTCTACCTCTATATTCGCTGCCTCTGCCTCTGCCTTAGCTGTGATTTTTTCGCTATCTCTAATGTTGCTTCCACTCTGCTGTTTGACAGTTACATTTCGACAGTCTTCTTCCGCCTGTCTCCTTTGCTTCCTTTGTTCGATTCTTTGCTGCCTCCTTTGTCTGTCTCTGTCTTTTCTACCTCCATTGCCTTATTGCTGGTTCAGGTACTTCTCCTTTGACACAGGGTTTATTCAACTCTGTTTATAAACCCTGATAGACTCACAATCATCCATGCATAGTCAATTGCACATAGGAGCCATTTATACTCCTAATTACAGAGTCTCACCATACTCATGTAATGCTGAACAATTCCTCCCATAGATACAAATGAATCCACCTGCAAACACTTCTTCTTGTCTTGGCAGAACTTCTTCTTCTCTTAACTTTGCCCCTTTTTCAAAATCCAATGGCCCTCATTTTGTCCTCACTACTCAACACCTTGAATAGCTCTCTGCTTCTTTGCTATCCTCTGCTCCTTGACTGATGCTTCTCCTTACTTATCTTTTTGTTGTCTTTGCTACCTCTCTTTTTGCCTCCTTGGCTCCTTGAATGATGTTTCAGGTGCTCCTCCTTTGTCATCTCCTTTGCCATCAATGAACAACATTTCCAACACTACTCCCCATCCCCTTCCTCCTCCCCTCCCCCCCTCCCCCTCCCCCTTACACGTGAAAAAGAGGTATGGATAATGGCATTAAGTCACCTGCTTTTATAGTAATTGGTTTAGAAGAGCCAAGCAATTTAGGTTTTTAGTCGAAGTTGTATGGAAAAAAAAGAAGATCATTGATGAAAATATAAAGAAGGCACAACTCATTACAATGTTGCGAGATAGAGCGCTGAAATGGTACATGAAATATTCAACCACTCACAATGGAACATTTGTAGATATTAAGCAAGCACTGATGCAGGAGTTTTAGAATACAAAGTCTCAATCATAATTCATTACTGAGGTAAAGGAGATAAAATAGAAAGCTAATGAGTCTGTCTAGGAGCTTGATCAAAGGTTTAAGGTGTTATTGGATCAAGTAAGTTTCAACATACCCCCAGATCAACATAAGGAATGTCTTATAGTTGCGTTGTTGCCACATATCAGGTTTCCATTAACACAACAGAAGATAGCAACTCAAGCTAAAGCTCTAGAAATTTCCATGAAGTTGGAAGCTTCGCCGATAGGAGACACTAATGTAGGTATGCAACAGATTTAGAGTCAATTGGAAAACCTAGCCTTGCAATTGTAGGATATCAAGAAGGGAAAATAATTCAGAGAAGAAGTATGGTGTAAAAAGTGCAAATCAGAAGGCCATTCGAAGGAACACTTCCCTGTTTTCAAAGATTACTGGGCTAGTGGAGAACTTAATCCCTTGAATGGAGGATCCAGTCAGTGGTGTGAGATAATAAGAACTACATGCCAACATCGCTGACAAGAATGTTATTTATTGTGGAAATATTTGCATACCCCAAGGAACCTGTTTTTCAAATTTTGTAAGTCAGTAGGACATGATGAAAATAACTGTCAAAGTTATGACATGATGATAGAGCACAATGTTGATACTTACATAATGTAAACAGAAGAATGTGCACAAGAGGAGAATGGAAAACACAGTCATCAAGGTCGTGGAGGTTATCAAGGAAGAGGTCAAGGTGGTGGCACTGGTCGAGGAATAGGTCAGATCATTTTTTATAACTAGGACCAGGTAGGTCATTATGCAAGATATTTCTAGAATCCTACTACGACATGTATGTATTTCAAATCTTTTGATCATGTAATTGAAGACTGCCCTGTACTTATGGAAAAAACACAAAAGAAAAGAAACCAAAAGGCCACACAAAACATCCAAATGATGAAGGCTAAAAGGATTGATGAACCTTGTGTTAATATTGTCACTAGAAGTGGAGCTACGACTGGAAGTGATAAGGATGATTAAAATAAGGAAATTGAAAACCTAGGTGCATGGGTTAAAAAAAATCCAGAGAAAGCTCATGTTTTGATATTCAAAGAGAAAAGAAAGTGTTTGTGGAGGCGAAGTGAAGTTTCATGGATGTAGGAGCTTCGAATTCTAATGCAGAGCCAAGGCCTAGTAACCACGACATGACAATAATTTTGACACAGAACCAAGTGGTGACAGGATCAAGCTTTGACATAGATTTCAACAAATCAAGCAGATATGTCAAGATATTTTTTGCAAACTTGTATGAAGTTGTTAAGAAATCAAAAGGTTGTAGAAGGAATTCAATAATTTATAGATTCTTACGCATCAAAAGAAGTGTCATGAAGTGATATGCACGCAGTTAATAATGTACATCGACATAAGAGGACTGGAAAAGAAATGAGGCATAGTGCGCAAATTGGAAAATATGAAATGGAGCAGGTTATTATTGATTTGGGCTCTGATGCTCATTTTTTGACAAAGCAGACATGGGAAATAATGGGTAAGCCAAAACTACAATGGTAAAATATTTAGTTAAGACTGGAAAATCAACAAAATATCTTTCCTATGGAATACTATCAGGTTTCATAGTAGATATTTAAGGAGTTCGCACCATTGTTGATTTTGAAGTGATAGAAATTGTTGATGATATTTACCCTTACCCTGATTTTCTTGGAATTGATTAGGAAATGGATAATATGGCCATAATAAATCTAAAGAAGAACAAATGATATTTGAAGGAAGAAATATAAGGGTGATTGTGCCTTTAGATCCATCAGAAAGAGGAAGATATACATAGCCAATAAGAGAAGAATACAACACATCAAATATTAATAACATCTATCGATTGACAGCCAAAAAAGAAGATTATATTAACCCCAATTTATATGGAAAGATGAGTTGGGATCATGATAGTACCTGTACATCAGATTCATAAGAAGAAATAGAGAATTGGCAGAAGAATTTGCATGAAATATCCACAAAGTGTTGTGCAAGAATAACAAAAGTAGTTCGCTGCATGACATCTGAGTTATGTACTCTGCCGTATTATGATGGTTTGGGTAATGTAGAAAATTTTCTTAATGATTATGAAGGAAGGGTAACAAAATATTAGATATTGCTAGCCTTGGATATAACCCTAAGATCTACCCCTGCTAGATGGTAGGGAAGATAATAAGAATATAGAAGATTGGCAGGCACGTCGAAGATTAATGTGGATAAGGTTTGGATAGGTGAAAATCGAAATAAAGAAGAAATATGATGGTGAAACTCACCCTAGAGAGAATATCCAGCTATGTATTGCATCATGGAAGGATATTCCATAACAGGAATGGGTGCATGGATTTATTCACATATTGGAGACAATTCCTATGAATTGGTACTGGGAAACATAGTTGCAACATGGTACTATGAACTTGGTCGACTTGGTTTATGTGTTTATACTAACATTAAAATTTGAGGATGAATGTCCATGCATATATTCAGCCCTGGAGATAGTAAAAGAGAATATATTTGAATGTGTATCCACTATGACATGGAAGCAACCTAATTGGACCATGAAGTTAGAGTGTGCACTATAATGCTAGAACATTACTGTAGAAGAAGAAGAAGACCCTAGAAACATCAACATAGTAGAATCATAAGGGAACCATGAAGTCCATAGAGCAAAGAGAGAGATGCTAGATTTCACACAACCATTAAATACTAAGAAGGTGAACATTGGATCATAAGAAGAGCCAGAGTTTTCAACAGTAGGAGACTACTGGGATGATGAAACAGTCAGCAAAACCACAAAATTACTGCATGAATATCAAGAATTATTTCCCACTAAATTTTCATATATGAAGGGAATACTAGGAGATTTGGGAGTCATGAATATTCCCCTGAAGCTTGATGCGAATCCATTCAGGCAGAGACCTTATAGGCTGCACCCCAAGTACAAGGAGAAAGTGAAGCTAAAATTGATAAGATGACAACAACAAGGATTATTGATCCTGTCGAAGAGTGAGAATGGGTAATTCCTATGGTGGTGTAGGAAAAGAATACAAAAGGAGAGATCAGGATATGTGTATACCTAAGGAAGTTGAATGATGCATTCTTACATGATCCTTTTCCAACACCTTTCATAGATGAAGTATTGGATAATGTAGGAGGTCAGGAAGCCTATTCATTTATAGATGGATTTTTAGGATATAATTAGATTATAATTGCACCTGAAGATCGACACAAGACCACCTTTTCTAGAGAATGGGGTTCATATCAGTATACCGTGATTCATTTTGGGTTGAATAATTCCCTTGCTATATTTTAAAGAGTGGTGGTCACAACGTTTAAGGAGTACATTCATAAATTTTTGGAAGTATAATTTGATGATTGGAAAATATTTGGACTGTTGAACAAACATGTCGAGAGATTAAGGCTTATGCTTGACACTTATAGACAACATCAGATCTCTTTGAATATGAAGAAATGCATATTATGCGTGCCTTTTGGTATATTGTTGGGACATGTTGTTTTCAAGCAAGGACTCATGGTGGACCCTAAGAATATTGTTGTCATTATAAATTTGGATCCACCTAAGACAGTAAGACAATTGCACACTACATTGGGACATACATTATACTAAATAAAATTCATTAAGGGTTATGCGCAGATCAATGTGCCAACAGAGAAATTGCTGAAGAAAGATGTGACTTTTGAATGGGATGAAGAATGCCAGAAGAACCTAAACATACTAAAAGAGAATATGGTAATTGCACCAATACTAGTATTCCCTGACTGGAATAAATGATTCCATGTCCATGTCGATGCTTCTTCCATAAATTTATGAGAGGTATTAGCACAACCTGGTGAAGGAGAAATTGACCATCCTATAACTTTTTCAAGTAGGAAATTATCTACAGCTGAGAAGAATTACACTACCAAAGAAAGAAAAGGTCTAGATATGGTGTATGCTCTGCATAAATTCAAACATTATTTGTTGGGATCACATTTTAAGATATTTACAGACCACTTAGCACTGAAGTACTTGGTTAATAATCCTGTCCTAGGAGGGATGATTTGTTGATGGTTAGTATTATTTTAGGAGTATGACTTTGAGATAGTTAATAAAACAGGAAGGTTGAGTGCATGACCTGACTATGTGTCAATATTGGAAACAAGAAAAGAACCAACTATAATATAAGATAATCTCCCTGATGCGCAGTTGTTTGCAATCATAATAGCAGATGACCACGTTGCAGACATTATTCACCTTTTTACCATAGGGATGCCTCCTTCAGAATACACTACGCAGTAGAAGAAATAATTGGTGGTCAAAGAAACTGATTTTTCATTGATAGAAGGCAAATTATATAAGATGGGACTAGATGAGATATTATGCAGATATGTCCCTGAGCATGAAAGGTCGATGATTTTAGTAGAAGCTCATGGAGGTGCAGCTGGTGGAAATTATGCAGGAAAGGATACTACGCAAAAGATCTCACGAGAAGGATTTTGTTGGCCCACACTACATAAGGACGCAAAGGAGTATTGTAGAGAATGTGATGTATGTCAAAGAACAGGGAAGCCCTCTAAAAGAGACGAGATTCCATTAGTTCCCCAAGTGACATTGTAGGATTTTGACAAATGGGATATTGATTTTGTGGGGCCTATCAACCCACCTAGAAAGAAGATTGGTGGGTGGTATATTATAACTGTGACTGATTATCTGAGAAGATGGGTTGAAGCAAAACCAGTCAGGAACTGTAGTGCAAACACTGCAATGAAGTTTATTTTTGAATATACCTTGTCTATATTTGGGTGTCCGAAGATAGAGTGACCAAGGATCACATTTTATGAATAAGACTATTGAAGCATTGACTGGGGAAATTCAAGTCTATCACCAGAATATTTCCCCTTATCACCCTCAGGCCAATGGGACAGTGGAGGCATTTAATAATATTTTGGATATTGCACTCACCAAAATATGCAATGTTAACATAGATGACTGGGATCTCAGAATTCCAGTTGTGTTATGGGCTTACAGGACCACACATAAGAAGCTGATAGGTCAAATACCCTTCAAGCTAGTATATGGACAAGAAGTTATGATTCCCATGGAGTATAGTGTGCCTAGCTTGAGAATTGCAGCCTTCACATATATGGCAGACGTTAAAACAATGGAGGAAAGGATGTCATAGTTGGTTTCTTTGGAAGAAGACAAATTTTTAATAGGATTCCATCAGCAGGTGCACAAATCAAGAGAGAAGGCTTGGTATGACAAACATATCAAGCATAAGAAGTTCAAGGAAGGAGACCTTTTTCTCCTCTATGACAGTAAGTTTGTAAAAATTCCCGGAAAATTCAAAATGCGTTTTTTGGGCCCATATATTAAAAATCATATTATTGATGGGGGCGTAGTTCAATTGGTGAATTTGAATGGAGAATTGATTTAGGGAAGGGTAAATGGTAGTAGGCTCAATTTTTATAGGTACAACATTGCTCCTATAGATTCGCACTAACAATGAAGGAAAGTCTTAGTGCCACCTGCAGTTGAAAGTGGGCACTGGACTATAAACTAATTTGCAGAAAAAGGACTTTGACAAGGATTTTCTTCACTACAGTCAAGATGATGTTAGAGTTCAGAGGGGCCACGACGTAAGAAGGGTTGTTCACCACTGTATAGGGTGCATCAAGTGTGCTAGAAAAATATGATCGTTGAAAGGGAAACTTGTCGTTGGAGGAGTGGAAAAGAGAATTTATGGAGACATGATGGAAAGGATCTAGGAAGAGATATGTAGTTAATGAACCATATCTAAGAAAGATATGATCTAATGATGGGGTTAGAATATCAGGAGCGCTATAAAAATTCACGTCCCGCCAAGATTTTGGCACTTTGCTGTCTGAGAGCTCTCAAACCGCTGAGTATTGAGAAGTTGTAGAAGTTGTGCATGAACACTGACATAATCAGTGAAGGAAAGGATCCTCAGAAGCAGATTGAAGACCTTAGAAAGGAAGAGAAAGTTTTGATGGAAAAAACTCAACCATGGTAGGATGAGGCTTTCTAGCTGTCATAGGAGGTGGTGTTGGACATTGGGTTCAACGCTCCCCGTGTGTTTCGCGACATGGACCAACCGCCTCTCGTGGATCCTAGCTCTGGAGACTGTAGTAGAGATTAATTCCTGCAGGTTTTGGTCTAACGGCAATCGTGATTCCAAGAAGTGGAATCATAGTGACAGGTCTCGAGTTTGAAACTCACCCGACTTGCGTTGGGGGGAGATTGTTGGACATTGGTTTCAATGCTCCCCGTGTGTTTTGCGACATGGAATAACTACCTCTCATGGATCCTAACTTTGACAATTTTAGTAGAGACTAACACCTACATGTTTTGGTCTAATGACAATCGTGATTCCAACAGGTGGATGGGAAGCTTCCAGAGCTTCGCCAACAGGAAGAAGCAGCACTGAAGAAGATTGCAAGACCAATCACGGAGGCAATATTGGAAGAATTCTGTAGTCAGGAGAAGCAAGTTGTAGAGTTACTTCAAAATTTCAACACTACCTACAACTGCATAGCAGGAAAGATCAAGGGAAAAGAAACTAAGTGACTCGGGATGAGTCACATGTGAGTGTTGGGGGCCTATTGGGCGCAACCCAACTTGGCCTTGATTTTGGCTCAATCTCCACATTTTGAGGAGTGAAGTGTGAAGTATACTATGCATCACAACGTTTTGGAGGTATCACACGATATCCTATGGGCTTCGGGGTGGGTTGAAGCCCCCCGTTTTGTAATGGGCTTGGGTTAGATTTGCTTATATTTTTCTTACCCGTGATAATTGGACCATGGTTTTGTAACGATGTAATTATATATAAAATGATGTCATGCTATGTTGATAGTAAGATATGTGAAAAATAATGGATGAATCATTGTAGTTATATGGTCACGGGCTTGTTGTATATGTATTTTGTAGTGAAGGAAAGGCTCTGCAGCTCAGTGCGTAGAGACCTTGGAAGAGTTTAGTATGCAGACCAGCTACAGCTATGTGTGCAGGTCAAAGAAATGATTGTACTGAAAAGATACACCTTATAGAAAATAAGAAGTTTTGTGAAGACATTCTTTGTTCTTATGTGTTTTTAACTATTTTCTTATTATTAGTTATTGCAAAGTATTTGTTATAGTTGTAATAGTGCAGTTTATGGTATTGTTCATATGATTTGTTGAATGTGGTGAAGTAAGTGAAGGGTTGATACAACATAGTAAGTTTATGCATGTTAAAGGATAATAGTAGAAAAGTATAATAGCCACCTCACATAGTACCTCAAGGCTACAAAAACTTGGTTATGCAACCACCCATAAGTCACATTGCGTAAGATTGCGATCTACTTGCAGGTCGTTTCCGAAGGGCCCAGTGATTAAGGGTTTTGTTGGTGTGAACCATAGATCAAACCTGGGTCAAGCCCAAACAAACCAACACAGAAGAAGGGTAACACCAATCATGTTTTCAATTATCTCAGTCGATCATCGATTGCAACACTGATCACTATTCTCAACTCTTGTGGCCACAACACCCCTAGATGGACACAACTATATAAAAATGATCCAAATTTCGCCACCACATACCAGATGCTAGTGGATGGAAATAAAGTTCCAAACTTCCACTTCCATGATGGATTAATATGCTATCTGGGCCACCTTTGTGTACCTTGAAGCAAGCGTGCCAAGATGATTTGGGAGGCACACTACAATCGAGTCGCAGGGAACTTTGGTGTGGAGACAATTGTGGTCATACTAAAAAGGTATTTTTATTAACCAAAACTACGATAGGATGTTGCAAAATACATCAAATCCTACACTACATGTGCCATCACCAAGCCAGCTATTAAGAAGAAAGGCTTGTATACTCCTTTGCTTACTCCTAGTCGGCCCAGGAATCCATATCCATGGACTATATGTCTGGCCTTCCTTCTACGAAGCATGGAAACGACTGTGCAATTTTTGTCATCGAAAGATTTTCTAAGATGGCCATATTGGTTGCTTCATTAGGGGAATTTTGAAGTCTAAAATGGGCCTCTTAAGAAAAGTGTACAACCAAAAATGAACTTTATAAGAACCAATAGGATTCAAGATGATGATGTCAACCATGGGGGATGATTCACCATTTTTGGAGTAAAAAAGTAAAAAGTTTAAAAATAATAAAATAATAAAAATACTTTTTCAACTTATCTCCCTAATTTTTTACTCAAATTTCAAGCAGGAGTACTCATTGGCTGCAAAATTTTATTCCTCATGCAAGGAGTACCCATGTTGCATACTTTTGATGGACACTTCTACATGAAAAATGAGAAATACATTAAAAAAAGTTATTGCAATCAAGTTTTTCATGTATTTCTCTTTTTTCATGTAGTAGGGTCCATCGAAAGTATGCAACATGGGCACTCCTTTGATGAGGATTCAAATTTTGCACCTAACGAGTGTTGCTTCTCAAAATTTGAGTAAACCCATAGGGAGATAAGTTGAAAATACGAGTTGAAAAAATAGTTTTTTTTTTTCCCTATAAAATTTGATGATGTAATATAATATTGTTTTATTATTTCGACTATTATTTTATAATTTCCTTAGGAGGCCCATTTTAGACCTCAAAATTCCACTAACGTCAAGAAGAGTATCAAAAAAGAGGCCATTGCTAGACTCTTCTTTGAATGAGTGTGGGTACATTTTTGGATCCCACAGACCATTATATCAGATTGAGATAGCAGGTTCCTAAGCACATTTTGGTTGATCCTTTGGTCATTGCTAGACACCAAGCTCAACAAGTCGACTTCCTTCCACTCGCAGACTGATGGCCAAACAAAGGTCATCAGTAAGATGATTGTGTACATACTACACATGTAAAACTCTAAGCATATGCAGACATGGGATGAGATTCTTCCCTATGTGAAACAAAACTATATAAAATCTCTCCATAGATTGATTGTCCACATCCCCTTTGAAGTGGGCATGTGATTTCAACCATTGTGTCCCCTTAGTGTTGCACTGCCGTTGGCAACTATACATGAATAATTTGCCTATGTTTAGTCTGAAGCTGATAAAGCCACCAGGTTTATTGAGTGCATTCAACACATCCACTAGTAGGTTCATGACCTCTTTGATAAATCCAATGTCAAATACAAACAAGGACATGATCAACATTGGGTGCCCCATAAGTTTCATTTGGGTGACTAAGTTTGGTTACATCTGAAAAAAGAGCGCCTCGTTGGAGCTCATTGCAAGCTTTATCCACTCTGATATGGGCCTTACACCATCACCAAGGTTGTGGGAGACAAATATTTCGAGCTCAATATCCCTCCATTCCTTGGTTTGCACCCTGTATTCAATGTGGACCACCTTTAACCATACTTTCCACCATTGTTGGACACATCAGACATTGTTGAGTAGTTAACACCAACAAAGATAGGTTGAGCAGGACACAACTAATTGGCTCATGGACACACATTTTAAGAAAAATCACAAATAGAGAATCCAACTGTACCAAGTTTTCAAAGTTTTCCAACCCTTGGACTAGGGCAAGTGGCTCACTAGGGACCAAGTTCAACAAAAATTTTCCCATATCATGGAGGAACTCAATGCAATGGGGGCCATTACTTTCTAAGGGGTGATGAATGATCTAGGTGGATATTGGTGGCCACTCACCTATTCCACCTTGACCTCCAACCTTGTTTCTTTCAGTTTCCTTAATTGTAGCACAATTTACTATTTTTGGCAGTTTTTCGGGTCCTCAACATCCAGAGCCATTTTGAGACGCTAAACGATGTTTTTTTTGGAGAATTCACAAAACCATAAATTTTGGTAGTGTTTTGTAGTCAAAATTTGTAGTCCTCAGATATATATTTCTAACGAGGTATCGTAGGAATCAAACAGAGATCATATGCCAAAGTTACAACATGAGGAAGTTGGTGTACTGACTAACCCCAACGAAGCCCACACACTTTTGGTGTTTCATCTCCTAGGGTTAGGTTTTTGGATGTTTGGGGTTTCCCTTATTTATAAATAATTAAAAGGTTTGCGAGCCTCATTGTAACATAGTTCAAAGGCATGTATCTATCACATCTCTTCTCAAAGATGAGCTACCATCGCCCGAGCTAGTTTATGTCCATTTTGCATGTAAACAATTTTTAGTATTTTGTTATTAATGAATTGAAGTTGAGTTTTTCACTGTAAGCTATATAATTCTATTTAAATATATATTTCATTTCGTTCTTGCATAAATTTGGATCACTGTTGGAGGTCCTAATGTTGATATCCTTGTTTCTGGAGGTCTTCTAGGTCTTTTTGGTGGTGTTGTTGTTGCTTCATATCTCTGGTTCAAATGGACAAAATACTGTTCCTGAGATGCTCCTCATGTGAGTTTTGTAGTTGATAATTTTTTGTTTGCATTTAATTTATGAATGGAGGTAAGGCTTATTTTCTTATCTCCTGAGGTGCTATCTTTTCGGTTTCGTTGCTACATGCACTTGTTTGCTCTGAATTTTTTTTGTGTGGTTCTTTTCTTTTTTCTTTATAAATATTCATGACTGAGGGAATCTTATCAACATAGGTTCTGCAAGAGTTGGATTGTTGAAGGTGGAAAGTGATCCTGTATTATCTTTGAAAAGGTCCTGTATGTCCCAAAACCAAGGAAATGACTCTCCAATGCCTTCATGATGGTTGGTTCTTCATTCTGGTGCTATAGGGTTTGTGCAGAATGCTACATGATTGTATTTCTTCCTGTATCAGTCACACAAACCCCTCTATGATCACAATATCCTTCAGATAATGCTTCCAAAAACTTTTATAATTCCTGATGAATCTATGGACAAGGATCATAAGCCTTTGTTGTGGTGCAAGTGATGAAAGAAGGGGTGAAAATGGGGATTTTTATGGAAAGTGGTGGATATTTGGGTGTAAAAGAGGCTAAATGATGTGGAGGATGGATGATGATGGTGGGGTAGACCCCTCCTCTTGTTCCTCTATGAAAAACATAATATATGAACCCTTTTTCTATGTCGATCACAATCTTGTAACAAATCTAGGACAATCTTGTAGCAATACAGGACAATCTTGAATCATACTTGTTTAGTATGTATCTTTGAAACGGTATATTGGATTCACCTGAAAAAGTTTCAACATGTTTTCGTCACCCTTATGCATCTCCCCGCAAAATATCTTGGCCAATGGATGCATGAATCTTGAGAACAATTAAAAACAGTTGTAGGTGATGGCAGTCATTTTCTGTTGGCAACCTAATTGATGAAATGAGATGATTGGCAATATGATGCAGAGTGTTGTCCTTGATGGCAACCTACTTGATGAAGTTGATGGCAAAAGAATACAAAGGTGCAATAGAGTTTTTTGGTGAACAGCAACACGCATTCAAAAAGGATGGGTAGCGTCATTTTACAGTGGAATGAAGACATTTGTAGTTCCAGACTACGGAGGAGCACAATTTATTTAAAAACAGTAATTTCGGGCGTTTAAGCCCTCAACAAACAAGTATGAAGGAAATTGATTAAAACAGGCGGAAGTCCTTTTATTTCTGAATTGGCGGACAAGTGATCCCCACCTTTTATATGCCAATCGAAATAGCAAAGTTATTTTGGTGCAATGTCTTGTTGATATGAAGATTTGCGATGCGATCCAATCGCAATCTTCAATCGCAATAATCAAATGTCTTGTGGATGTGTAGAGTTCCGCAATGTTACGGCTGTATATAAAGCATACAACCAAACCTTATATAAATCGCCCCCTCTACAGCAGCGAAGGCCCGTGGGTCCACTTGACCACGTGGCGATGTTTGAATGGAATCGCAAGTCTTGAATCGCAAGGTTCAATCGGCGGAGTTTTGTTATGTGCTCCGATCAAAGGCCGGACCCGATCAAGTTATATGCCACAGTTTATTGCTAATCGCATCTGAATTCCCAATCGCAATCGGAAGATCTTAAGTGTTGGGCCCGACTGCACCTTGAAATTGGCGGACCCAATGGCGTTATACGATGGAGTTAATAGGTTCAATCGCATCTGGGATCTTAATCGCAATTGGAACTTTCCGATTGATCGCACGCCTTTTGTAATATGTTGCGATTGAAGTGGCGGACCCGATCCAATTATATGCCGGAGTTAATATGTGTAAATCGCATCTGTGTCCTGATCGCAATCAGAACTTTTCTATTGTGTGCCCCGATTGCAGTTGTTCAAAGTTCAGACCCAATTGTGCTATGAGCCATGTTTTATGTGGTCATCGCATCCGGTTGATCAATCGCAATCACAAGTTTTGATTGACACCCCCGATCCACCGATTGCGATGTGGGCCCGAGGTCAAAGAATGGAATTTGTTTCAAAGCTTTATTAAAATATTATTTGGCAGAGAAAAGAATACCTTTGGGACATTTCGTGTATAGAAGAACGAAGATTGGATTGGCTTGAATTTTAATATGAATACCATTAGTAATTGAATGGTTTTGACCCATGGTTTTAATAAGGGCGTAAACTATATAAAGTGATGAGATTTATGAAGAAGGGTGGGCGAAAGGGTTGATAATAAACGAATCTCTTTTAGATATATCTGTATGAATAAACTCTGATATATCTGAATGGATGGCGCACCTGTGAATATAATGAGGAGATCGACTAACGAAAGGATGAAGAACGTGTGCATAAGGGAGATGAATGAATGAAGCTCTCGAAGGAATATATGGATGGGCGAATTCTGTTCTTAACAGTAAAATCTGAATGAACCTTTGCTCTTATACGGCAGACGAAGTCATGAAGAACTGGCGCATGTCTGCTAAAGAAAACATATGAATCCGGTTGGGGTTTCTGAAGATTAATATGCACAAAAGGATACACAGAATGTTGAATGAATATATTCTTTGAAGTCTGGGTTATTTCTGATATTTTGGTTACAGTGGTCTCACTGTTTTGTTATGAAGTTTTGGGAAAAATATGTTTGTAGATAATTGATTAAAGGGTTGCGTTGAAAATACTGGATCCAGTCTGAAAATTGATGAAACGTGTTCCGCAGAGATGCTGAGGGTCGAAGCCTTCAGTGAGGGGGTAGTAGCTCCCTTCCAGTGGTGGCTGGTAAACGAGAGCAAGGGGTTGTGGCTCCCTTCCAGGAGAGGCTGGTAAACGAGAGAAGGTTGTAGCCTTCTGCAGGTGGGTGCCTGCATGCTGGTATGAATCTGCACCAGCATAAAATTGTAAGAAGTTTTCTTTATAATAAATATTGAAGACAGAGATTACAACAGCGGTGGTTTTCTCCCGAATTGGGTTTCCACCTTAAATCCTGGTGTTCATATGTATTTGTATGTTTATTATTTACATTTCATGCTTCACCTTGTAGACCAATGCAATGATCTAAGTAAAGACATAATAAGATCTCTGGACATACAAGTTGGATGCAGTAATGTAATATATGGTTTTAAGGGAAGGAAAAAAAAAAAAAAATTGTCAGTCAGATCTAAATACTGATTCACCCCCCCCTCTCAGTATTTTTCCCAACATTTTCTCGAAAAATATGCACTGTAATTTGCTGATTTTTTTTTAACACGTTTCCATCATACTTATGCATCTCCCCATAAAAAACTTGGAAAATGGATGCACAGTTCTCATGATATGGTCAAAATAATTTATCCCCTACATATTTTAGCAATGGTGTAGCAACATAGAACTTTACTGTAGCAACTATAGGACAATGAGGAAAATGAATGGGAAAGGATTGGGAATGATGGGTGAATGCTGGAAATTTATGAGGCTAGTGGATTGACATGGCCTTGGTGTTGTTGGATCATATTGGTACAAAAGGTGGAAAACTCAATGTTGACTGCTCTTGACTATATGTTTTCTTTTCTGATCAACTTCTTGTTGCTTGTGAAAGTTGGAGAGACCCTGCATATATACTTGGAGCAAAGGATATTTTTTCCTTTTCATTTTTTTTCTAGGCCTACTGGCTGCCTCAATGAGGCTTTCAACTAGTAGATCTGCCTAGGCGCCTCAGAGGAGGTTTTCGCCTAGGATCTTATTTCCTTCTTTTTTATTTTATCTTTTTTTCTTCTTTCCAACTCACTAACTGACTCATGGAGGTTTTCAATTAGTGATACAATCTCAAGCACCTCAAAGGAGGTTTTCACCTGATATTTTATTTTATTTTTCTTATTTTTTTATCCTCTTTTTCCTTTTTTTTTCTTTTATTCCTCTATCCTACTCTACTTGAAAAAACAAAAATCTCTCTCAAGTATATGATTACTTCCAATGAAGCCATGTGCATAAAAAGATGAAAAATAAACCCATGTGTAGGCTAGAATATATTTGGTGTAGGCTAGAAATATATGCAAAAATGGGTTTTCTTTATTAAATTAAGGCTTCAGGTAGACCAGCATCCAACCCTGAAATGGAATTTACAAATGGTATATATAGAGAGAGAGGCACCAAATATTCCTAACATTACATATGTGTGATAGGAAGTTAAAGCTATTTCCCATCAAAATATATCTGAAAGGACAGATGTAAATGAGAGAAGAGAAGACAGTTTGGATTGAACTACTGAGTATGACGACATGTTTCCCCTTTTTATGTTGATTTGTCTCCTCATGACTTTGGTTCTTTAATAAACATGTGTCTTAATTAAATATGACCTTCAACAACCTAATAACCACCTATCAACCATCACTTTTTATATCCATATCGTTATGAGTCCTTATCTTTCCTAAACTTTCTCGAAAAATTAGCTGACAGTTGTAAAAAATCATTTAAAACGAGTGCTACCGGAAATTCCAGTAAAAACCTATAACCGCGCAAAAACTATAATGCTACCGGAATTTCCGGTAACGCTCTGTTTATTTTTCAAAAATTCACAGCAAACACTTGAAAAAATTGTGCAAACTTATACACTTCGAAACTTGAGCTGTTGTTCAAAAATTTTCTTAGTAAGCAAAAAGGTGTTTATTGGGAAACATTTTTACCTTTCTTCCATATGGGTTGTAGCTTCTGCAAGATTGTCCAAGTCTAATTTTTTGTCTGTAGAAATTATACCATAAGAATGTATATCTTGGATTTGTTAGAGTCAGCCCTTGCTGCCCTCCGTCAGTGATCATTTCGTCTTTTGCATATTCATTATTAGGTGTCTCACTTGTTTCACTTCTTTGCATATCACTAGGATCATGCCACGAACTCACGAAGGGTTGTGTCATCTTGTGTTTCCTCATACTATACCTGCAGCGCTATTTTAAAAATTTTCCTCAAAAAATTATTTATAGTCATTGTCATTATGTATGAGGTCATTAAAATGTCAATAAGTGTCCTAGGTCTTGGTGTCTAGTGTTTTTGAGTCATTTATACACTAGTCATAAAGCCTGCAAGGTGAGGAAAGTCCAGCACTTGTGATTTCTATTTTATTATCATCGGCATTTTCTTAAAAAAATACATTTCTAGTCCAAAACCCTGTTTTGGAACTAGAAATTGTTATTATCATTTTGTAATAAATTGTAATTGTTCCGCCATGAAGACATTGTAAAAGCAGACCCCTGGTCTTTTCTCTAGCCAAGATAGTCATATCCCTGCAAGAAGACAATAAAATCATTAGTATCGACCACAAAAAGCCAAAGGAAGTTTGTATTTGAAAAAGCCAAAGTGAAAATTACAAAAACATTTGTAATATGGGTTTTGAAATTATATTTGAAATAAAATCTGATTGTGAAGATATTTGTGAGATATATAAAGCCAAGCAAGTTTATTTGAACCAAATTCATACCTCCCAAATCGTATTTGCAAAGTTGAGGGCCGATTTCAGACTTTTGAAGGGCGTAGACAGAGTTTTAGGGCTGCGCGACCCAAGTTGAGGGAGAGCGACCCACCTGGGCTGCGCGACCCACGCAGACTCAGTTCAGCACTGTGGGTTTGCAGGTGCGCGACCCACCTGGGCTGCGCGACCCAAACAGAGCCTGCGCGACCCACGCAGACACAGAGTTTTGGAATTGAGTTTGAGTGCCCAGATTGGCTCGGAATCGACTCTAGTTGCCTTCAAAACAGGTTTTCATTAATCACTTGGGGTTTTCAAACATATTTCTGTCATCATGGGTGGTTTCTAATATGCAAATGAAGGATTTAAAACCCCACTGTTATAAGATTATTGTTTTCAGGGTTTGAAACGAAAATGAATGGTGTAAAGAGTGTGTTTGCTATCTTAAACAGTGATATGGCCAACCTTCTATATAACATCAAAATCAATTTGTTATCATACCCATTATACCACTGCAACCATTGCTATTGTTATATCATATTTAAAACCCTTTGAGTCACATTGCCCATGTTTGTAATGGGTCACATTTCCCAATGTAAAAATATGCTCATGTCTTTGTTTCAAATGGCCCATTGAAACCTTTATGGTCATTACTCATAGACATACATATTATTATTAATGCCATGCTCTCCTTTGACTAGATGTGTTCAAACTTTTGAAGGTTGCCTGCTCCTATTTGGTCAAAATTTCATTTGCATTCAAAACAGAGATGGTGCCTTTTTCAGTCCATTTAAAGCTGAGATTTTATCCATAATTTGATTCCTTGATAGTGATTTGACGATGGGAATATTGGTTGAGTGTTAAACATACATCCTAATTTTGCTTTCACGGCATTCATATCAGTGTACACATTGCCAAAAACTTGATCAGAGATATGTCAGAGACAGAGTCAGAATATGAGCCAGGGTCAGGCAGTGATTCGGTGGCTGAAGGTAATGTGCCATGGGGTTCCCGCAGAGAAAATAGAAGTGGTGATCATCGCAGAGAGGAGCCTACTTCTTTGGCTCGGTTGCAGGCATGTCCATTAGCTATGGATTGTTTTCGGTTCTTGTCATGTTTCAGGTTTTGTGAGATGGTTGTACAAACCCGACCTCATCGTGAATTAGCACGTTTGTTTGTTCTTCATTTACAGGGTGATCGGGTAAACCTTGCTGGGGTTGATTTCATTGTATCACCTTTGACTATTGCTCAAGCCACTGGCATACCGAACATAGGCGAGAAATGGAGCAAGGGTAAGCAGTTAGAGAAATTTCATTATGAGCCATACATTAAAACTGGATATGTGGCTTACTTGAGCAAAGTCTTTCCATTCCGATTCTTGAGAGATGAGTATGCACCACTCATGAGGCTCATCATTCAGTATTTTAGTTGTGAGGGCAGGTATGCTCGTCTTTTCTCATATCATGTTCGTTTGCTGATGCACTTCACAAGGGTGCGTATGATGAATATTCCTTATTTCATATACCGCAACATAGAGAAGATGGTTACATTTGTGCAGAAGAAGACGAGCCCAGTGCAGCAGTACAAGAGTATATATCATTTCGCTTTGATCAAAATCTTGGTGTCACATCAGTTGGCAGAGCAGGGCATCACTTGGGAGGATTTCATTTCTAGAGACTTTTTCAGAGTGCCACAGCAGCCTCCTGAGGCAGTTCATGATGTAGGAGAACCCTCACACCAGCCAGACATGCTTGAGGTTGGGCATATCATTACTCTTTTGGTTCAGACATATCAGCGAGGCCACAGGGCCTTATTTGCAGCGACACGGCGGGTACTATCTCCACGTGAGGTGGAAGGGGTCCTGCCGACTTCATCGACACGGCGATTATTATCTCCACGTGATGTGGAAAGGGTCTCGCTTTCTTCTCCAGTGTAGGTACAGGTACAAGACAGGGGCAAGAGGCCCATGCATGATGAGGGCCCATCAGGAGGCCGGGACACCGATATGACAGTCATTGATGTTGATACGGGCTCTCCTAGCTCGAAGCTGAGGGAAGTCATCCAGGAGCAAAGGGCCGAGAATGACCAGCTGAAAGACCAATTGCAGAAGGCTCAGTGGGTGATTAACTATTTGGAGCAGCGCAACAAGCAGCTTGAGGATGAGCTCACATTTTATGAGGTGCGCCAAATCCGTGAGGACAGACAGTGGAATCGAAAGAGACCTGGTGACATGACACCAGCTGACAGAGATACTGTACTCACGCGGGTAAATATACATCTGGAGAAGATGTTGGCGAAGGCCAATCGAGACAAAGACATGCTTCGCCACATGAAAGGCCATTACTGGGCTCGCATGCATGTTTGCAAAGCGAGGATGAGGATCATGAAGAGGAGGTTGCGCAAGGCACTTCGACGGCGGAAAAGGCCTAATCCACTTCGGATTTTGGCCGAGGCTTCATTGAATGGGCAAGACACATGATGGAGGACCTCCGCTCCGAATTTGGGCAAATTCGGAGAAAATTTTGTCATTTCCAAATTTTTGGTCTTAAAAACAGGTTTTGTAGCTAGGTGGGTCGCGCACTCATGCGCTCGCATTTTTTTGGGGCACTTGCTGGAGGAGATTTTTACATTTTTGGATTTTTCATGGTTAAATATGCATCCTCTGAAGTCAACTTAGCATTTCAACAAAATCTGGATGGTCAAACAGCTCAAAAACACCATGAAAACCACCTTGCTGCCACCTTTTGCACCAGCAGGAAGTACCTCTGGAAGAATGAGGTTTTTAAGGGTCAAATCAACTCCAAATTCAGAAATTCCACTTGTGTTGGAAAGTAGACATCCAGGGCTTTCCAACGAGCTATCATGAGCTCAATTTGGATGTCGGGAGCTACCTAAAAATCAGCCTGGAACATGAGCGACCCACGCAGTTCAGGAGCGACCCACCTAGGAATTTTTCTGAGTTTTCAGCTGCCAGCTCAGTATTTCGCCTATTTTGGACCATTTTTGCCTATGGATAGAATTCTTGGGTTTTTATGATGTAAATTCATGTTTGGCATGTAACTTTGGCTTGTTTTTATCTCTTCTAGAAGATTCACTCTCAAAAGAGTAAAAAATCATGTAATGGATCAGCTTCCACTCTTTTAGAGGCAAGTTGTTAGCTGCCTAGATTGTAGTTCCATGATTAGAATTGGTTGAAACTGATCCCTGAAGAGGGAATTCGACCCCTAGAGGTGGGGAAAGGGGTTAGAGTGATCTATATATTGTAATTTCTGAGGCATTCTACAGGTTGGACTCTTGGGAGACTTTTGATACTATTGTACATACTTTTCATATTTTGGCTAAGGAAAGATCAGGGGTTTTGCGGCACTTGTTGGGATCCTTGTGGTGTTCTGTTCTTGATGATGTTTCTCCTTTGTTTACTGTGAGTTTCTTCATGTTTAATGTTGCCATCCTTTCATTATGCTTCTGAACTAAATTGAATGAGTGAAATAAGGTTGAATCCATTGTTTACAGTGCTTAGCCTTTGAATTCAATTAGTTCTATATGTTTTCAGCTGTTTGGAGAGGATCCAAGTTCTTCTTTGCCCTCTTCAGCTCCTCGTCGGTCTAATCTATCCATATATCCAATTTAAAGCATCAAGATCATCACCTATCTCGCCCCAGCTTGAACTCTGCAAAGGTCTGACCTTATCCCCGGACCCAAAATTTGTTTTCCCATTACTCCAGCGAAAACCAAAAAAACCAAAAAACAAGCATTCTTATCTCTTTACTAGCCTAAAATCAGTTCTTATTGTAAGTCATCTCGCATCCTACTTGCTTATTTTCTCGAGATTGACGGAGAGAGCCCTCTCCTGTCCTCGTAGGGCTAGCTACGAGGCTGAGCGTGGTTTGATGTAGCCTTGAGTTTTACTTCATTTCAGCCTGAGGTAGATTTGAGTGCTAACATAGTGGCGACCATACTGGGAAACATCTCAATGGTTTGCTTGTTGATGTGTTTGTTCCACGAGTCTTAGACGGAGTCTGAAGTCACGCCAGGTAGCTTTCGAAACGCTTTTGTTATGCATAAGCGGAAGTAGATAAACGCTGCTTCAGTCAATCTCCGGTAAGCTTGTGTGTTCAATACTTGATTTGTAAATCACCCCAGTGTACTTATTCGTTCTAGACCTTTTGGATGATTGAGTCTAGAAGTCGAAAGGCTGAAAATAATTGATTGTGTTCCTTGTAATTTTTGTTTTCCGAGAAGATTAATACACTGGCTTCAAGAAGAAATACTAGGGCGAATCCTGACCCTGATCCACCAACAATCTTCGAAAATCCGAATCTGATTCCAAGGACCCTTAGAAAACAAGGCAGTCAAGAGAGTTCTGAAAGAGAAAGCCAATTGAGTTTTGAGAGTTCCAAAGTGCTTACCCGATCTGCATCCTGTCCTGTCAAAATCATATATGTTGATGAAATCCCCTTTGATGCACAGTTTGAAACATCCTTGTTTGTGAATTTTTCCGAAACTGAATTATCAAGATTAGTCCCAGATCCATTGTTTACTGAAGATTTGCAATATAGATTTGTTTCACAGTACTTGGATAGACAACTGCAAAGTTCTATTGAGGATACTAATACTTTTGAATTTACTGAATCTGCTTCACAAGCTCTTGACCCATTTGAAATTGCATCAAGTTCACGGATCCCTACTGAACCTCCTTTTGTCCCTACCATTCCGGTTCAGTCTGAGTTTTCTGATCAGCAATCAATAGTATTTTCTCCGTTTCCATTGAATACATCTCATAGACCTATTACTCCAACTCCTCCTGTATCTCCTCGACAACAGATTGTTTTCAATCCACCAAGAGCTATGGCTGCTCGTTTTGCACCCCTTGTGTTACCCCAGCAGTTGAATGATATGCCCGCAGACTATCAGAGTAAGATCCCGACATTTGATGGCACTCCACAGAGTCTTCCCGCACAACAGCATGTAGACAATATGGCAGATTTCTTTGATCGTTTCGAGATTGATGAAGAAAATGTGACCATGAGGCTATTTGTGCAAACCTTTGGAGGAGAGGTACGGAAATGGTTCAGAGCCTTGCCACAAAGAAGCATAGATACATTGGCAGAACTTCAGAGGCATTTTTTAGACCGATGGGAGATGAAAAAGGATCCGCTGCAGATTACTTCAGAATATACAAATCTCAAACGTAATCCTGGTGAGTCTGTTCAGGATTATATCATTAGATTCAATACAGTGTATAATGCTATTCCAGATGACTTGAGACCGTCCAAAAAGTCTGCTCTCCTTAAATTCCTGGATGGCTTTGATCCGGAGATGGCTTATTCCCTTCGTGATAGAGATCCACCTACTTTAGAAGATATGCAGAAGGTCGCTGTTAGTGTTGAGGCAAATTTGAATGATAAAAGAGCACGGTTGAAAGCAGAGAAAAGAGTGACAATAAAGGAAGAGCCTTCTACATCTATATCAGAACAGCACTTAGCTCGTGAGTTGGAAAAGGCTTTAAGAAGAATAAATCTTGACAAGGCAGAAACACAATTTCGAAACCCAAATTTTCGTGGCCAGCAGCAGCCACAATTCAGAATTAAGCAGCGTGAACAAAGAGCTCAAGAGCCAGCAGCCCAACAGCAGGTTAAGACTCCTCTTTTGCAGAATTTTGTGAGTCATGATTCCGATGATGATGATGATGTGTCAGGTGAGCAAAATCATTTCTTCACTCCCGATGATTTGCCTATTTATATTACTGAGGATGAGGAGTATGGTGAAAGTTCAGTTGTTCAGAAAGATGAGGATTTTATCCTAACAAATGATGCTGATTTAGAGTAAGAGTCAGATGAATACCAAAGAGGATATTTGAATGCATTGACTGCTCAGCAGAAACAGTATTCATTGAGGAATCGAGATGTGCCTATAAATCCCATTCAGAAAAGAAAGGAAGCTTCAGCACCGAAAACAGATTCACCAATACCACAGAAAAGAGGGAAAGAGACAATTGACCCCGCAGCAAGTAAAGTATCATCAGCTGAGAAGGTAAATCAGTCAAACATAGTGAAAGACAAGGCCGAAAAGAAGGAAATTCCAGCTAAAGAGGTCGAGAAGGTTTCAGCATTTAGCTTGGAAAATGAAATTTCCAAACTGAAAATATCCATTCCTTTGACGGAGATTATGAAGAACAGCAGCTACCGTAGTCAAGTCACCAAAATTCTGAACTTTGATCCAATGATTGACACAGTGAATGTTGAGGATGATCAGCCGGAATTGATTTTTGGGCTTGCATTGAATGGTGAGTCTCCTGACAGTAATGTTCCTCCTTTTTACATCAGTTTGAGGTTGCATGAATATATATTGCATAATGCTATGCTCGATTCGGGTGCTTCGCACAATTTGATGCCAAAGGCAATCATGGAAAAGTTGGGATTAGACATTACAAGAGAGTATCATGATTTGTATTCATTTGATTCCAGCCGGGTAAAGTGTATGGGACTCATCAAAGATTTGGTGGTAAGTTTGGATCAAATTCCAGCGAAGAATGTTTTGATGGATGTGGTGGTTGCTGACATTCCTCCACGTTTCGGGATGCTTCTTGCAAGATCTTGGGGTGCAAAGTTGAAAGGTACACTTCAATTAGATTTCTCTTATGCTACAATTCCAGTCTTCGGTCAAATGAGAAAGTTGTATCGTGAGCAGAAGATGAAATACATGATAACTAGCAAAGAGAAGCCAGTCAATCATCCTGTGAACTATGTACATACCGATTTAGAGTCGTTTGTGTTGCTTGCTGATAGTTTTAATGATGTAGAAAGTCAATTAGTTCAGGCAGAAGACATACCAGAAATAAATGAGAATTTTAGAGAAGTTTTGCAAAAAGAAAGAAGAGAAAAACAAGTTGTTTTGGAGCAATCAGCTGAAGACAATGGGCAGCAAACAAGAAAAACAGAGCCGACACAGTTTCAGCATTTAGAGGACGATGAAAATGGTCTTTGGACCATGGATTTTGATGGTGCAGTGGGCAGCGATGGTGCTGGGATTGGTGTGTGGATTCGAAGTCCATTTTCCGCTCCTGATAAAGTTCCGAGCAATGTGAGAGTGTGTTCTTACAAGCTTGCATTCAATTGTTCTAATAATGAAGCGGAATACGAGGCTCTTATTGCTGGCCTTAAGATTCTCAAGAAGCTGAATGCGAAGAGGATTGCTGTATATGGTGATTCAGGATTAGTGATAAAGCAAGTTAAAGGTGAGTTTCAGGCTAAGCATCCTCGCATGAGGGCTTACCGAAATGCAGTTTTGGATATTCTGAAGTTATTTTCTGATTATACTTTAACATGTGTGCCTCGCATACAAAACGGTGTTGCTGATGGGCTTGCTAAGGCAGCAAGCAATCTTAAGATTCCAATGAATTCCAGCAACAAGTTTGAGATACATGTGAAACACCGGCCCACCGTTCCAGACAATCAGCGATGTTGGCAAGTTTTTGAGGATGATGAGGAGATTAGTGAATTTCTGCAGAATAAGGGTAAGTTTAAAGATACCTCCATAGATACCGAATTTGATGATGGTATTGATGACATACAGATAAATCAAATGGATGTGCTGCAACTGAAGGATAACATCATTCCTAAGGGATTGATTCCTTTGGAAGAGTTGTTTGATCAAGATGATGTAGCTCGTAAGCCTACATTGAGGCCAACAGAGAAAGGTGTCGAAGAGGTAAATATTGGGACAGCTGAGAATCCCAAGATGGTGAAATTGTCAAAGTCATTGTCACCAAAGGTAAGAGCAGAATACGTGAAATTGTTATCTTCATTTTCTGATGCGTTTGCGTGGGATTATTCAAATCTTAAAACATATGATACCAATATCATCCAGCATACTATTCCCATCAAACCAAATCAGAAGCCTTTTCGTCAAAAGTTGAGGAGGATCAACCCAAAGCTGCTACCATCGATCGAGAAAGAGGTAAATAGGTTGTATAAGTCAGGAATTATTGTGCCTATTCGATTTTCAGATTGGATCTCAAACTTGGTGCCCGTGAGAAAGAAGACAGGTGAGATCCGTTTATGTATTGACTTCAGAAATCTGAATAAGGTATCATTAAAGGACAATTATCCGCTGCCAAAGATGGATCACATATTGCAACGAGTAGTTGGAGCATCAAGGATGTCACTACTCGATGGATACTCAGGTTATAATCAGATTTTAGTGCAGGAAGATGATCGTGACAAGACTGCATTCACCACTCCTTGGGGAACATTTCATTACGCAAAGATGCCGTTCGGTTTAAAGAATGCAGGCGCTACCTTTCAGCGTGCAATGGATATGGCTTTTGCCAATGAAAAAGATGTGTTTTTGGTTGTTTACCTTGATGATCTAACTGTATTTTCTAATTCTGATGAGGAACACTTATATCATCTGAAAATTGTTTTCCAGAAGTGCAGAAAATATGGCATTTCGCCGAATCCAAAGAAGAGCCTTTTCGCCATGGATGAAGGAAAGCTCCTTGGCCACATCATCTCGAAAGATGGCATTCGAGTTGATCCTGCACGTGTTGAAGCCATTCAGCAGATTGAACAGCCCCGAAACAAGAAAGAGATACAGTCATTTAATGGCAAAATGAATTTTCTGCGTCGTTTCATTCCCAATCTTGCAGAACACCTTAGAGAAATCACGAACATGCTGAAAAAGGACAGTCAGGTAAGATGGACAGAAGAGGCCGTTAAGTCATTCAATTTGGTAAAAATAGCTCTTTCTTCAGCCCCTATTTTAATCAGCCCCGATTACACACAAGACTTCATTTTATTTTCTTTCGTTTCTGAGCATACATTGGCAGCTGTTTTGATGCAAAAAAGGGATGGAGTTGAGAAGCCCATCGCTTTTTTCAGTCGGATCATAAGAGATGGGGCATTGAGGTATAATATCATTGAGAAACAGGCACTTGCGCTTGTAAAGGCTTTGAAGGATTTCCGTGTGTACATATTGCATTCCCACATTACAGCATATGTCCCTAACGCAGCAGTTAAGGATGTTTTGGTACAGGCAGATCCAGAAGGAAGAAGAGGTAAGTGGATCGCTGCATTGTTAGAGTACGATGTGGAGATTAAACCGACCAAGCTGATCAAAGGGCAAGGTCTCGCCAAGCTCATGGCTGAAACAAATCTGCATGCTCTAGACATAAATTTAATTGCTGCCATGTCTGATGAAGAAGAGGAAAGTGCGTCCGTTCAGGTATCCGATATTTTTGTTTCTTCTCCTTGGTATGCTGACATTTTATATGTGCTTCAGAATTTGTCTACACCGCCTGGTATGCCTCGAAATAAGAGTAGAACATTGAAGTTGAGAGCTGCTAAATTCTGCATTTTAAATTCTGCATTGTATTGGAAGGACCCTGGAGATATGTTGTTGAATTGTTTGATAGAGGAGGAAGCTCAAAGAGTTTTGGAGGATTTTCACAAAGGTGACTGTGGAGGTCATTTGTTTTGGAAGACCACAGCAAATAAGATCCTAAGGGCAGGGTATTATTGGCCTTCTTTGTTTTCTGATGTGTTCAAGGTTGTGAAAAATTGTCATGAGTGTCAAATATTCGAAGGGAAGCAGAAACTACAGCCCTTGCCTCTAAAACCAATCGAAGTTAATGCACCATTCCAGCAGTGGGGATTGGATTTTATCGGAGAAATCCATCCAGCATCTTCCGGACAGCACAGATGGATCTTGACAGCTACAGACTACTTCACGAAGTGGATTGAGGCGATTCCCACTCGACAGGCCACTGATGCGGTAATTATCTCTTTCCTTGAAAATAATATTCTGTCACGCTTTGGGTGTCCTAGTAAACTAATCACGGATAATGCAGCAGCTTTTAAGTCTAAGAGGATGGTTGATTTTTGTTTTAAGTACAATATTACATTGGGACATTCAACCGCATACCATCCGCAAGGGAATGGCTTGGCGGAATCTTCAAACAAATCCTTGGTGAATATCATTAAAAAATTGCTGGAAATCAACAAGAAGGCTTGGCACAAAAAGTTGGTAAATGCATTATGGGCTGATAGGGTAAGTCAGAAAAGGTCTATTGGTATGTCTCCTTTCGAGTTGGTGTATGGGACGGATACAGTCTTTCCTACTTCACTTGCTGTCCCGGTGGTCAGATTGCTTCAGGAGGCTGGAAGTGAAGAGGATCCTATGCAGCAGAGGATTAATGAGATGATTCATTTACAGCAGACACGTGAGGAGGTATTTCAAAATACTTTCAAGTTGCAGGAGCGCATAAAGAAGATCTACGACAGAAAGGCAAAATCAGATAAGTTTCAGTTGGATGAAGTAGTTTTGAAATGGGATGCTCGGAATGAAGACAAGGGAAAGCACGGCAAATTTGAGAATTTGTGGAAGGGACCGTTTAAGATTGCAGCGTATCGGGGGCAGAATGCATTTCTTCTCAAAGAAATTAATGGAGATGATTGTCCTGGTGGACCGATCAATGGTCGGTTGCTGAAGCGCTATTATTTCTGAGTACTTGCTGCTGATCTCATTGTCATTGTATATATCATTTTACTTTTGTTTCATTGCAAGTGTGCACTAATCTCTCATTTTCAGTCTGGGGCCCGGAGCGAAGGCTATAATTCTGGAAATAGAGGTTGGATGATTTGAGATTGTAAAGTTAAGTTTTATCGGTTTGCTGGTTTAAAGTCATGTCAGTTTGAGTCTAGTTAGTTTTGGTCAAATTACAGTCCATTGTTAGTCAAATCTGCAGTCAATAAAATTGTCCAAAGTTTGTCTTGTCAGTTGAAATAATGATTCCATCGCCCAATGGATGAGAGGCACTGTCTGACTCCCCCAGAGATCTGCCGTTCTTGGCATCTCCATGGAGCCACCATCCCCATTGGAGCCAATGTTAGAGTCAGCCCTTGCCGCCCTCCGTCAGTGATCATTTCGTCTTTTGCATATTCATTATTAGGTGTCTCACTTGTTTCACTTCTTTGCATATCACTAGGATCATGCCACGAACTGACGAAGGGTTGTGTCATCTTGTGTTTCCTCATACTATACCTGCAGCGCTATTTTAAAAAAAAAATTTCCTCAAAAAATTATTCATAGTTATTGTCATGATATATGAGGTCATTAAAATTGTCAATAAGTGTCCTAGGTCTTGGTTTCTAGGGTTTTTGAGTCATTTATACACTAGTCATAAAGCCTGCAAGGTGAGGAAGGTCCAGTACTTGAATTTCTATTTTTATTATCATCAGCATTTAAAAAAAAAAAAATACATTTCTAGTCCAAAACCCTGTTTTGGAACTAGAAATTTGTCATTATCATTTTGTAATAAATTGTAATTGTTCCGCCATGAAGACATTGTAAAAGCAGACCCCTGGTCTTTTCTCTAGCCAAGATAGTCATATCCCTGCAAGAAGACAATAAAATCATTAGTATCGACCACAAAAAGCCAAAGGAAGTTTGTATTTGAAAAAGCCAAAGTGAAAGTTACAAAAACATTTGTAATATGGGTTTTGAAATTAGATTTGAAATAAAATCTGATTGTGAAGATATTTGTGAGATATATAAAGCCAAGCAAGTTTATTTGAACCAAATTCATACCTCCCAAATCGTATTTGCAAAGTTGAGGGCCGATTTCAGATTTTTGAAGGGCGTAGACAGAGCTTTAGGGCTGCGCGACCCAACTTGAGGCAGAGCGACCCACCTGGGCTGCACGACCCACGCAGACTCAGTTCAGCACTGTGGGTTTGCAGGTGCGCGACCCAAACAGAGCCTGCGCGACCCACGCAGACACAGAGTTTTGGAATTGAGTTTGAGCGCCCAGATTGGCTCGGAATCGACTCCAGTTGCCTTCAAAACAGGTTTTCATCAATCACTTGGGGTTTTCAAACATATTTGTGTCATCATGGGTGGTTTCTAATATGCAAATGAAGGATTTAAAACCCCACTGTTATAAGATTATTGTTTTCAGGATTGAAATGAAAATGAATGGTGTAAAGAGTGTGTTTGCTATCTTAAACAGTGATATGGCCAGCCTTCTATATAACATCAAAATCAATTTGCTATCATACCCATAATACCACTGCTACCATTGTTAGTGTTATGCCATGTTTAAACCTTTTGAGTCACATTGCCCAATGTTAGCATATGCTCATGTCTTTGTTTCGAATGGCTCATTGAAAACTTTATGGTCATAACTCGTAGACAAACATATCACTGTTAATACCATGCTCTCCTTTGACTAGATGTGTTCAAACGTTTGAAGGTTGCCTGCTCCTATTTGGTCAAAATTTCATTTGTATTCAAAACATAGATGGTGCCTTTTCAGTCCATTTGAAGCAGAGATTTTATCCATAATTTGATTCCTTGATAGTGCTTTGGCGATGGGATATTGGTTGAGTGTTAAACATACATCCTAATTTTGCTTTCACTGCATTCATATCAGTGTACACATTGCCAAAAACTTGATCAGAGATATGTCAGAGACAGAGTCAGAATATGAGCCAGGGTCAGGCAGTGATTCGGTGGCTGAAGTTAATGTGCCACGGGGTTCCCGCAGAGAAAATAGAAGTGGTGATCATCGCAGAGAGGAGCCTACTTCTTTGGCTCGGTTGCAGGCATGTCCATTAGCTATGGATTGTTTTCGATTCTTGTCATGTTTCAGATTTTGTGAGATGGTTGTACAAACTCGACCTCATCGTGAATTAGCACGTCTGTTTGTTCTTCATTTACAGGGTGATCGGGTAAACCTTGCTGGGGTTGATTTCATTGTATCACCTTTGACTATTGCTCAAGCCACTGGCATACCGAACATAGGCGAGGAATGGAGCAAGGGTAAGCAGTTAGAGAAATTTCATTATGAGCCATACATTAAAACTGGATATGTGGCTTACTTGGGCAGAGTCTTTCCATTCCGATTCTTGAGAGATGAGTATGCACCACTCATGAGGCTCATCATTCAGTATTTTAGTTGTGATGGCAGGTATGCTCGTCTTTTCTCATATCATGTTCGTTTGCTGATGCACTTCACAAGGGTGCGTATGATGAATATTCCTTATTTCATATACCGCAACATAGAGAAGATGGTTACATTTGTGCAGAAGAAGACGAGCCCAGTGCAGCAGTACAGGAGTATATATCATTTCGCTTCGATCAAAATCTTGGTGTCACATCAGTTGGCAGAGCAGGGCATCACTTGGGAGGACTTCATTTCTAGAGACTTTTTCAGAGTGCCACAGCAGCCTCCCGAGGCAGTTTATGAGGCAGGAGAGCCTTCACACCAGCCAGACATGCTTGAGGTTGGGCATATCATTACTCCTTTGGTTCAGACATATCAGCGAGGCCACAGGGCCTTATTTGCAGCGACACGGCGGGTACTATCTCCACGTGAGGTGGAAGGGGTCCTGCCGACTTCATCGACACAGTGAGTATTATCTCCACGTGATGTGGAAAGGGTCTCGCTTTCTTCTCCAGTGCAGGTACAGGTACAAGACAGGGGCAAGAGGCCCATGCATGATGAGGGCCCATCAGGAGGCCGGGACACCGATATGACAGTCATTGATGTTGATACGGGCTTTCCTAGCTCGAAGCTGAGGGAAGTCATCCAGGAGCAAAGGGCTGAGAATGACCAGATGAAAGACCAATTGCAGAAGGCTCAGTGGGTGATTAACTATTTGGAGCAGCGCAACAAACAGCTCGAGGATGAGCTCACATTTTATGAGGTGCGGCAAATCCGTGAGGACAGGCAGTGGAATCGAAAGAGGCCCGGTGACATGACACCAGCTGACCGAGATACTGTACTCACTCGGGTAAATATACATCTGGAGAAGCTATTGGCGAAGGCCAATCGCGACAAAGACATGCTTCGCCACATGAAAGGCCATTACTGGGCTCGCATGCATGTTTGCAAAGCGAGGATGAGGATCATGAAGAGGAGGTTGCGCAAAGCACTAAAATGGCGGAAAAGGCCTAATCCACTTTGGATTTTGGCCGAGGCTTCGTTGACTGAGCAAGACACATGATGGAGGACCTCCGCTCCGAATTTGGGCAAATTCGGAGAAAATTTTGTCATTTCCAAATTTTTGGTCTTAAAAACAGGTTTTGTAGCTAGGTGGGTCGCGCGCTCATGCGCTCGCATTTTTTTTGAGGCACTTGCTGGAGGATATTTTTACATTTTTGGATTTTTCATGGTTAAATATGCATCCTCTGAAGTCAACTTAGCATTTCAATAAAATCTGGATGGTCAAACAGCTCAAAAACACCATAAAAAACACCTTGCTGCCACCTTTTGCACCAGCAGGAAGTACCTCTGGGAGAATGAGGTTTTGAAGGGTCAAATCAACTCCAAATTCAGAACTTCCACTTGGGTTGGAAACTAGACATCCAGGGCTTTCCAACGAGCTATCATGAGCTCAATTTGGATGTCGGGAGCTACCTCAAAAGCAGCCTGCAACATGAGCGACCCACGCAGTTCAGGAGCGACCCACCTAGAGATTTTTTTGAGTTTTCAGCTGCCAGCTCAGTATTTCGCCTATTTTGGACCAGTTTTGCCTATGGATAGAATTCTTGGGTTTTTATGATGTAAATTCATGTTTGGTATGTAACTTTGGATTGTTTTTATCTCTTCTAGAAGATTCACTCTCAAATGAGTAAAAAATCATGTAATGGATCAGTTTCCACTCTTTTAGAGGCAAGTTGTTAGCCGCCTAGATTGTAGTTCCATGATTAGAATTGGTTGAAACTGATCCCTGAAGAGGGAATTCGACCCCTAGAGGTGGGGAAAGGGGTTAGAGTGATCTATATATTGTACTTTCTGAGGCATTCTACAGGTTGGACTCTTGGGATACTTTTGATATCATTGTACATACTTTTCATATTTTGGCTAAGGAAAGATCAGGGGTTTTGCGGCACTTGTTGGGATCCTTGTGGTGTTCTGTTCCTGATGATGTTTCTCCTTTGTTTACTGTAAGTTTCTCCATGTTTAATGTTGCCATCCTTTCATTATGCTTCTGAACTAAATTGAATGAGTGAAATAAGGTTGAATCCATTGTTTACAGTGCTTAGCCTTTGAATTCAGTTAGTTCTATATGTTTTCAGCTGTTTGGAGAGGATCCAAGTTCTTCTTTGCCCTCTTCAGCTCCTCGTCAGTCTAATCTATCCATAAATCCAATTTAAAGCATCAAGATCATCACCTATCTCGCCCCAGCTTGAACTCTGCAAAGGTCTGACCTTATCCCCGGACCCAAAATTTGTTTTCCCATTACTCCAGCGAAAACTCAAAAAACCAAAAACCAAACATACCTATCTCTTTACTAGCCTAAAATCAGTTCTTATTGTAAGTCATCTCGCATCCTACTTGCTTATTATCTCGAGATTGACGGAGAGAGCCCTCTCCTGTCCTCGTAGGGCTAGCTACGAGGCTGAGCGTGGTTTGATGTAGCCTTGAGTTTTACTTCATTTCAGCCTGAGGTAGATTTGAGTGCTAACAGGATTCACCCGATCTAACAATGTACTAAAGTTAAATACTGAATCACTTCTAGAAATATTTTGTGGAATTAAAAACAACACAATTTCCAATCACATGAAGCAAAGAAGAATATATCAAAACAAGAACACCAAATATTCCTGGGGAAAGCTTACTACTCAAAACCCCTCTATCATATATTGTATATTCCACAAGGAATCATGAAACAATTACATACAAAACTCTTCTCACAAGAGCTCTCAGTATATCAACTAATTATCTCACACTGTCATACAAAAATTGGCAAGTTCCTTAACCAATTTACTGCCTCCAGACAACCTGCCTTGCTCACGCAGTTCTTGATGAATGAAATCCATAATCACAAAGAATTTTAGCCTTCCTCAGTTGTGCTGAGTCATGGGCATCCTATGGTGTTATAACTACACCTAGGTAGCCTGCTAATATCACAACTAATAGTTACACTTCCCTTTCACCTGGGTCTCAATTGGGTCTCCACTGGATCTGACATGCATGCAGTTAATAATAGTAAAAACATCAATTGCATGTGAGATCACTACATGTGAATTAATTAATATTTAATTCACTTGATCTCTCACTAGTGTATCTGAAGTTACAACTAGCACAACTGACTTTAACTCACTTAACTGAGTTAAACGAATTTACAACTTGCATTAACTAATGCACCACTGCACTTCCAACTCTGTTACAACTAGAATCACTCTGTTACAACTGGATTTACTTTGCATGTCCCACAAACCAACCACTTAACTCAAAATTCACTTAGGTAACTGATTTTCCACTTCAGTTAACTATTTCCAAGTCCAAATTGAGAATAGATTACAGTTTAATGTCCATCTAAATTAAGGGATAATAAAGATAGACATGCATCTATAATAGACATGCATTATATAAATAGACATGCACCATACATCTATAAATAGACATACACCTAAAAATAGCCTGTGTGGGCCCCACCTAGTGTAGGTGCTTAATTTTCACTAGGATCAAGGATGATGTTTCCAGATGCCAATTTCACTGTTTCTTGTTGCAACCTTCAACACTCCCTCTCAACAAGAAAGGAATGTCTTTGCATGCGACATGAAACTCCATGCATGCGACATGCACCCCTTGCATGAAAAATGCAAATCCATGCATGTGACATGCAACTCATGCATGCAACACTTATCTAGTGTTTCACGCACATGCAACACTTCGCTAGTGTTTATCACACATGCAACCTTTGCATGCAACACTTCTGAAACTGAATAGCCTCCAAACAACTGAATCAATATAATGCATTTGTCATCAAAGTCTTCTAGCTTCTGCAAGCTACTACAAATGTCTTCAAGATCCACTGCGCTTCTGACACCTGCATCCATGCACTTTGCACTTGCTGCCAACTCTGTTTTGAGCTCTAGTATCTGACACTGTCACTTTGATTTCATGTTCCTCACGACATCTGATTGCATCAATCCAACTGATCCTGCTACTGCTTCTGTTTGGGGTCCTTATAGCCAGGTTTGATTCATGAGATCCACACCATCTCAATGAATCCTGCTCAAATTTTCTTCTTGGGATTATTCATGCATGTTGCCCCACCTCTCACCTGGTGGTATAGTTGCATGCACTCCCTCTGCCCATCTGGCTCGAAATTTCTCTGCATGAGTGGTTGCTCCCATTCCATGATCATCTGCATGTGGCTGCTCCACATCTTGAGTTTCACTCCTACCTGCATGCAAATCCAGCTCCCTCTCAAGGGTTAATTGCATGGCTTTCTCACACTTCCCAATGGTATGAAGCTCTATAGAAATCACATCTACATCAAATCTATAGAGATTCTTCTACATCTCTGGTTATGGCTGCTCCACAACCTTCTGAGACTGCTTCTTAGGCCGCATGTTGAGAGGCTCCCTCTCAAACACCAATTCACTAACCTCTGATTTTCTCCTCAAAGATTTGCATTCATCTTGTACCTCAGTGCATGTAGGTTCTTGGCTTGCGCACATTGTAATTGTCCCGCCGTCGTAAAATTTTCTGACAAAAGAGCTGATTTTAAGCCGATGATATCTCCCTCATCCGAGCTCCGATTAGACCATTTTTTTTTTCAATTTGGGTATTTTTTCGCAAGGAATCCAAATATGCTATTTGTTTCTGAAAATTTTGCATCAAATTTTTCAGATATTCTCTGCAAACTCGCACACCCAAATAATTCCTGCTCTCATTCCATGTCGAAAATTTATAACACAGCTCTGATACCATGTAGAAATTATACAACAAGCATGTATATCTTGGATTCAATCGATATAAAAATGTACTAAAGTTAAATACTTAATCGTTTCTACAAATATTTTGCGGAATTAAAAACAACACAATTGCCAATCACATGAAGCAAAGAAGAATATATCAAAACCACAACCCCAAATATTCTTCGGGAAAGCTTATTCCTCAAAACCCCTCTTATCATATATTGTATATTCCACAAGGAATCATGAAAAAATTACATACAAAACTCTTCTCACAAGAGCTCTTAGTACATCAACTAATTGTCTCACATTGTCATACAAAAATGGGCAGGTTCCTTAACCAATTTACTGCCTCTAGACAACCTGCCTTGCTCACACAATTCCTGATGAATGAAATCCTTAATAAAAAATAATTTTAGCCTTCCTTAGTTGCACTAAGTATCATGGGAATCCTATGGTGTTATAACTGCACCTAGGTAGCCTTCTAATATCACAACTAATAGTTACACTTCCCTTTCACCTGAGTCTCAACTGGGTCTCCACTGGATCTGACATGCATGCAGTCAATAATAGTAAAAACATCAATTGCATGTGTGATCACTACATGTGAATTAATTAATATTTAATTCACTTTATCTCTCACTAGTGTATCTGCAGTTACAACAAGCACAACTGACTTTAACTCACTTAACTAAGTTAAACTGATTTGCAACTTGCATTAACTAATGCACCACTACACTTCCAACTTTGTTACAACTAGAGTCACTCTGCATGTCCCACCAACCAACCACTTAACTCAAAATTCACTTAGCTAACTGATTTGCCACTTTAGTTAACTATTTCCAAGTCCACATTGAGAATATATTACAATTTAATGTCCATCTAAATTAAGGGATAATAAAGATAGACATGCATTATATAAATAGACACACACCATACATCTATAAATAGACATACACCTAAAAATATCCTATGTGGGCCCCACATAGTGTAGGTGCTTAATTTTCACTAGGATCAAGGATGATGTTTCTGGATGCCAATTTCACTGTTTCTTGTTGCAACCTTCAACATTGTCAACCACTGATCTTGATCTTGTGGTCCTGGTGGCTGCTTCTTTGACATTGGTCTTTTTCTCCTTTGAACCCTTTTGAATTTTTATTCATTTTGAGGATTCTATTTGCTGGTCTGAAGGGGATTTTCCTTTGTCTTTCTTCTTGGACTCATTAGTCTGTAACCCTTTAGATTTTCCTTCTACATCTATGGCCTCTGTCAGAAAAATTGGATTATGCATGGCCTTATATTTGAGTCTAAACTTGTTGCTATCTCTGGTGTGTCTTTCTGCTACCAACAATAGGTTTGGCATCCTCTTTCCTTATTTTGCTATTGATTTCATACCCTTCATATTTTAGGATCTCTTCATTAGACTTAGAGGGCTGATATTCCTTCTAGATTTTCTGTTGAATGTCTGCTTCTGAAACTTTTGGTAGCACCTGTGCTTTAGATTTTTCTGCAGTTGCAGACCTCTGGTATAAACATTAGAAAAAGGAGAAATTGGGGGCACCTTTTTTTTAATTTTAGGCTTATTGGTTGATGATCCTTCTCCTTTCTCCAACTTCTTCTCAACCTTGGCTGAAGGAGTATTTTTTTTTTCCTTTAGTCTTTTTATGAATATTCTCCTTCTTAGCCTTTCTCTTTGTTCTTTTTGTAGGCTAAGGGTGTTGTTGTGAAGTTGAAGATGGTTGAGATAGAACATCTGGTGTAGATGCAGGTTGGACTGCCCTGTAAAATAGAAAATGGTCCCATGTTTGGTTTCTTTTCCTTAGTTCTTCCTCAACTAACACTTTGATAATAGCTTGATGATATAAGATGTATTTTGAAGCAGCTGTGTGTGTTTGAATCATGGCTGAAATATTTTTCAGGCTCTTCAGTAGAAATAATGGCAAGTTGAGGTCTTCATACCTGCAATATGAAACATAAATCTCATGTGATAAAGAAAAACTACAGTATACCTCCTCTCATAGGTGAGGTAAATTTTGATGAGCTTAAAAACCTTAACCCATTCTCTCTTGAGGTAGCTGCTGGGAATTCCTTTAGCCCAGTTGGGATCTATGTGTCCATCTTTAAGGAAACTGTTGATGTCTCCTCCAGTGATGAATTGGAATTTAAACCACTTTTCTCATTCCCGTGGAAGGTTGAATGCCTCAACAATTGAATTTTTTGATACCTGCAATCTGAGACCATAGATGGTTTCTCCCTATCCATTGAAAGAATGTGAAAACTCCCGAGCTACTCCTAAATGAGATCTTCCCAGTCTTGAACATAGTGGATACCACTTTGCTTGAACAAACAACCTTCTCACATTTGAATTAGCATCCACTAGGTCAGCTCCTTTGGGTTCAATTCATTTTAGCTTTCCTCCTCTCTTAGTCATCTTTAGTAATAAATAAGATTGTATGTTGAATTCTGATAGGTGGAAAGGATAGAGGAGATCACCTAACATGTGTTTCTATGTGTTCAATGAGATCTTGTCTAAAATATAAGACTCCTTTCTCAAGTTTCTCTCTGGAATATTTCATTCACCAACAGTTAAACTCAAAAATGATAGTCTTCCTTCCTTCTTGGTGGTTTAAAACAACTACATTGGTTCACCTTCCCATGCAAGAGATTTTTCATTATGGTAAGTATATTAGACCATTACATGCACCATGTGATAGTCATTATGATCTGCAGTTGGATGCGTAGCTTCAGATAGTATGCTATAGGTGGCTAAAAATGAGCAGAGCTGTAACTAGCAGTCACCTCCACTGTATCTTGATTATAGGCCTAAATTTTTGGTAGCATCTATGCATGATCAACCAAACAGTCATCACATTAAAATGAATCCACGATCCATTCCAACAAAAATCACGTACTTTGACATGAGGATGAACTGACTCAGCTGAAAGATAGGACATAACAATGACTGGCTGTGTTAACTGCGAGTTGACACCTAGCCGCTACACGTATAACCATGATTCAACTCCACATTACTGACCATAAACCTTTCCCTTTCCTATCATGTGACCTAATCTCATGATAAAAGATTTAAAACATATTTTATAATAGGAACACGTGGCTTGACACAAAGTGGATGCGTTTTTTTTTTTTTTTTTAACAGGGGAAGTTACCAGAATTTCCGGTAGCATCGGATTAAAGAAAAAAACACAAACATAATTAAATAGACTGTTCGAAAAGGGCTAAAATAGACGCTACCGGAAATTTCGGTAGCGTTCATTTTTTTTTTGAAATTTGCAAAGTTTCATCCTTGAAACACAAAATTTAAAATAGACTCGTGACTTATCATAGAATTGTGCTAACAATATGGATAACATTGAGTTTGGTATGGGGGATATTGAGGATGTTGAGGGAAATATAGATCACCCAATTGAGGAGGAATCAAATAATGGGGAGCATAATAATGTGAATATGGATCAACCCATTAGGAAGGATAATACCATGGAGACCAAGGTGAGGTTCTAGGTGGATACCAAGGTTTAAATTGTGCATTATAGCTTGTATTGAAAGAGAAGCGGTAGTTCATATCTTGCTTATATGATTTGACAATGTAGGGTTGCTCTGTGCTCCTTCCAAATTCTCAGTTTCCTCTTATTATTCTACCTACAAAAGTGGATGGTGGGGGGGGGGGTATGGTATTGAAGAAATATTTTTTCATTTTTATCAAAAAAACTTGAATGAGAATGATAATGCAATGATAGTTGCCTAATGAAATTTTTTTGTTTTTGCAGAAAATATGAATGTTGAAAATAAATAAGGAATCATTCCAAGAACAAGGGAGTGTTTTCTTTGACACCCTCCATGAAAAATATGCCAAAAAGTGATGAGCCCCATTATTGCAACAAGAATGTTGCAACCCACAAGGCTACTAACTTAAATTATCAACCTAGGTTTCGTACAAACTTAAGAGGGGTCAACACTGTATGTGAAAAAGACACCTTCCTTTTCCTAATATAACTCCCTTTGATGCAAGTGCAAGAAGGAAATGAAACAAATTCAAATGAGCAAATATATAGGTAAGCTACCAATCCTAAGTTGCAAAAGGTAAATAACAATAAGAAAACCTATTATACTTTTTTTGGAAATCAAATGAAAGAAAGGAAATCTATTCTATTTGAAAAATGTAAAGCACAATGAAAACCATGTAAATCTAATCTATCTTGCTGGAAAATAAATGGCATTAAAGAAATATTCTCTATTTTGGAGGAAAGGAAATTCCTAGATTACTCTTGCAAGAAGGAAATCACACTTTGCTTAAAGTAAATTACGGAAAGGAAATCTAAACTAATTGTAGAAATCAACATTCAAGAAGAAATAAATTTAAGAGCTACATGGTGACCTAACCAAGCCTCAACTAAAAAAAGTTGCCTTAGACCATTCATTGGCTATAAATATACTTCTACCATGGATTTGGAGTGAATAGGCACTCTAAAATAAACTTCTACAAGTTGCTACAGGATTGCTAGCTAGTGTTTCCTTTGAGTTAACTCACTGAATGACCAAGCCAATCAAATTAAAATTATATGGGGTGAATTTTTTCATTAATTAGGATTTCCTAAGACACCAATCCAAGTGGAATCACTCAAAATACCCTTGTTGACATGTGTTAAAAATTAGCAAAAAATTAGTACTCTAAAAACCAAAAATTCAAGAATCAATGAGCTAGTTAACCTACCAAATGCCTAACCTCATCAAGTGAAAATGATATGGGGTGAATTTTGTTATAAATTTGGATGTTTTTAGGCTTCAATACAAGTGGAATAAACTCAAAAGAAGCTCATTAACACTTGCTAAAATTCAACAGAAATTTATTACTATTTTGCTATAGGATACTCCCATAAATTCCAAAATTGTGAACTAGTAAACTAATCCAAGTAGCTCAATAATGAATATGAAATTTCAAAGTTTTTCTATGGATGCATAATTCCTGTAAATATATAAATGACCTAAAAAAAACTTACTTCAATCATTTAACCAATATAACATATAGAAAATGAAGCATGAATACTAAATGCAGAAATAAGAGATGCACGTGAACAAGACATTCAAAGAAGATAAATAAATTGTATAATATGGCTCTAAGGCTCCTCATATGGCCAATACCAAGGATAATTGGAGTCTTATGAATGAAACCAAGCTTTAGAAGCCGAAAGTGACACAAAATTTCATTATTAGAGTCAATCCAAGTACATCCCTGCTAGAAATGAAAATAGAACTGCTAAATAACAAGTTTTCTTCACAAGAAGTCTAAGAAATATATGTCCCAAGAGGATAATTCGAATTGGAACTTATACAAATTGATATCCTCCTGTAAATGAGGTATCTTTTCCCTCCAAAATCCCTCAAAACCTAGATCTAGTTCTTGTTATAGGCCATTTTGTCACATCTGATCAAGTGAGCCTCCTAGTAGGATCAATCAACATCCTATTCCCCTTGTCATAATTTTTCACAAATCCCTAAGCATGTACCTTTCATCCCCCAAAATTTCATCCCTAAACTACATAATTTGAGCCAGTTTTTGGATGAACACTCCCTGCAATCCTACTGGGGTGCGACCACATACAGGTTGCACCACAGTGGCCAACGTTGGTCACTAGCAGGTTGCTCTCCTTTGCACCTACGTTGGTTCTATAATTCCAAGAGAATGATCAGGATTTTGGAAGCTTCACCTTCTAGGAGTTTCCAAAAGTTGTTTCAACTACTTACCTTGGATTGGCATTCAGATCCTATCCTACCCTACTTTGGAGTTTTTACCACTTATCCTTTGATCCTATCCCTCCATCAAAGGTGGATATAAAACCTTAGAATGGTAATTGGATAAGAACTCCCAACTTACCCCACTCTTCTATATATTTACCCTCTCATATGCAAGAGGTAATGGTTGGCTTTGGAGAGTGATTCTACCCTTATGTTGCTACAATAAGTAGTTATTATCTCATGCATAGGGTGACTAGAGGTGCATATTGTGACAAGAAAAGGACGAGTCAACAACTTGTAGGAGCTCTTCTACAAGTTCAACTACCACTTATGGTTGTAATCTCCTTCCATTTATATAATGCAAAGGATTCTCTGTTTTCCTATATGTGATGTCGTTATTTCACTTATTTCAAAACCAATTTGATCTATTGAATATAGTACTTAGATGATACTACATAGATCTCATATTTTCTTGGCTTGTGTTATCTGATTGTGCAGGTTCTAATTTTTGAAATTGGAGCTTCCAAGCTAAAGAAGGAGCGAAGCGTGTAGTGGATTCTAGGTAGGCCTCACTCTGTCATCTATTTACTTTAAGGAAAAGCATTAAGTTCCTTGTCTCTCTATTTTTCTAGGTTGACCACTGATCCAGGTGGATATTGGTGGTCACCTGCCTATTCCACTTGGGGCTCCACCATTGTCTATTTCAGTTTTTCAGTTTCGGCACAGTTTACTATTTTTAGCAGTTTTTCGGGTCCTAAACTTCCGGAGCCGTTTTGAGGCCCTAAACGATGTTTTTTGGGAAAAATGAGAGCAACATGGGTCCATGGACCGATGTTTCTCATTCCAAATTTGTAGTCCTCGGATAGATATTTCTAACGAGGTATGGTACGCGTCAAACGAAGATCGCATGCCAAAGTTACGCCCCTGGGAAGTTGAAACACCAATTTACCCAAACGGGGCCCATAGTTTTGGCGCTTCATCTCCTAGGGTTAGGGTTTTGGCTGTTTAGGATTTCCCATTGTTTTTAAATGATAAATAGGCCCTCGAGCCTCATTGTAACTCAGTTCAGAGGCCTGTTTCCGCCAAATCTCTTCTCAGAGATAGCTACAAGTGCCCTAACTAGTTTTATTTACATTCTGTCTGTAAGCAAATTTCAGTTCTTTGATATTAATGAAATGAAGTGTTATTTCCGCTGCATCTCTGTATTTATGTTTATATGTTTATTCTGTTGCGTTCCTGCATAAATCCGGATCAGTGGTATCAGAGCGGTCTGCTTTTTCTCGATCCTTCTTTGCATGTCCCCAACGAGGTCGGGGTATAAGGAGTTAGGGCTCGATCTGGTGGAACCTTTGCAAGATCAGCCTCGCAAACCTCGACGGACGCCCATGGGGGACGAAAAGAAAGATGAGGGAGCAGGAGATCCTATCAAAATATTGCTCGAGGAGGCCCTCAAAAGACAAAGGAACGTGATGATGGATAACTTTGCTCAGATCCTTCAACGGCTACCCACCGGCGGCGCATCTGCATCCAGCAGCCACTCTGGAGGCGCGACTCCTTTTAAGGTACAAGTTAATTTTGACATTCCCATATTTGAGGGTCAAATAGACGCAGATGCTGTAGATAAATGGTTGAATCTGTTAGAAGGATATTTCTCGGTTCATGACTTTTCAGACCGGGAGAAGATTATTTTTGCACTCCTCAAAGCTACCCCCCATGTTAAGGACTGGTGGGAAACCTACCGTGAGAACAAGGACCAGACAGAACCCTCTCTGTTCTCGGCCGTACCAACTTGGAATTCTTTCCGAGATGCCGTCAAGGAACAGTACTATCCCGTGGGGAGCTATGAGGACAAGTACATACAATGGACCACGCCGCGACAACAAAGGGATCAAGATGTGCATGAGATGACGAATCTGTTCCATACCCTGCGCACAAAGTTGGGTATCAAAGATTCAGAGAAACATCTGGTGCTAAAGTATCGCAGCTGTCTGCACAAATACATTCAGGAGGAAATTGAGTTCCTTGACATCTCCTCGATTGGTACGGCATACCGGTATGCTACCAAGATTGAGCAGAAATTCAAGCAGAAGAAGCGAGACTTTGGATCTACGAATCAAAAGCAAGGGAAAGGTGCTTCCAAACCGCAAAACAAAGGACCGAGCCAAGGCATGGCGGCTAAAAACAACTCATCGAAGCCACAGGAAAAGAACAGCACCGCAAAGCCAAAGAAGGACACGGGAAAGTGGTGTGAGTTCCATAAGAGCTCCACTCACAACACAAGTGAGTGTCGGGCCAAGCAGTCGCTAGTGGCCGAGATGAGGGCTTCTGAGTCAGATGCATAATCCGACTCCGAATCAGAACCTGAAAAGGGGAATGAAAAAGGGAAACAGATTATTGATGCGGAGCCCAACGCCACGGTTGCCACTACAAAGGTCCAGAAGGAGGAACCGGAAGATCCAGAGGAGGAGGAACGTCTCTTCCACTCCCAGATGTGGGTAAAGGGCTCCCCTGTACAGTTCATTGTCGAAAATGGGAGCCAAAAGAACCTCATTTCAGCAGACGCCGTGAACCGGTTGGGCTTGCCGACCACAGCTCACCCACATCCATACACCATCGGGTGGCTTCACCAAGGACGAGATCTCCGCGTCAGCCAGCAGTGCCGCCTTCCCTATAGCATCAAGCCCTTCACGGATGAGGTATTATGTGATGTTTCTCATATTGATGTTTCTAATGTATTATTAGGACAACCATACTTGTGGAAGCGTCATGCTGTGTATGAGTCTCGACCTCGTGCTATTATTGTTACTTTGGGAAATAAGTTGTACAGGATACCAGAGGTACCACCTCCTGCTGCTATCTCTTTGGTTACTGCAAAACAATGCAGTAAGCTCATTTCCCAAACCAGGAAATTCGTTTTCCCGATGATCCGCCCCCAGGGCAAGAAGAAGACTGTGGCCACGACCTCCAGACAGGGCTCCTCTGCACAACAACAACAAATGGATAAGGTTGTGGAGGAGTACGGGGACATATTCACCTCACCCACAAGGGTTCCTCTGCACTGTCAGGTCAAGCACCCGATTGATCTGACCCCCGGTGCGCCGCTACCTAATGGACCGATCTATCGGCGCTCTGTTCTGGAGAATGATGAAATCAAGAGGCAGATTCAGGAGCTGTTGCAGAAAGGTCACATCAGACCAAGTTCATCGCCCCGTGGGAGCCCGATCGTGTTGGTACAGAAGAAGGATGGGACGTGGAGACTCTGTATTGACTATCGGGCGCTGAACAAGATCACTGTCCGGAATAGGTACCCAATCCCACGGATTGATGACCTTCTCGACCAACTCAAAGGTGCAAAATATTTCAGCAAGATCGACCTGAAGTCTGGGTATCACCAGGTACCAATTGAACCCTTCGATGTGTGGAAGACTGCCTTCAAAGCCAAGGAAGGCCTTTTCGAATGGCTGGTCATGCCTTTCGGGTTGACGAACACTCCCGCAACCTTCATGAGGATGATGGACGACATCTTGCGGCCATTCACCAACTCATTTGTAGTGGTGTACTTGGATGACATTCTGATCTTCAGCCAGACTTGGGAAGAGCACCTTCACCACATCCAACAAGTCCTCCAAACACTGCGGCAACACAAGTTGTGTGCCAATTTGGAGAAGTGCACTTTTGGCATGACCCAGGTTCAATATCCGGGATACATTATTGATGAAAGGGGGGTGCATGTGGATCCAGCCAAGATCCAAGTCATTCGGGATTGGCCAGCCCCAACCACTATAACAGAGCTTCGCAGCTTTCTGGGTCTTGCTAATTTCTATCGGAGGTTCGTGTTGGGATTCTCTCATATCACTTGGCCCCTGAGTCAAGTCACCAAGGGAGGAGCGAGAGCAAAATTTTTTTGGTCGGAACCTCAACAGAAGGCGTTCACAGAACTGAAAAACCGCCTCTGTTCTGCCCCAGTGCTCACTTTACCAGACTTGCAACAGCCATTTGAGATCGAGACAGATGCCTCCGACTATGCTATTGGGGCAGTTCTTACTCAACAGGGACATCCAGTGGCATTTCACAGTGAGACATTGTCTGACACAGTTCGCAAGTACCCCACATATGACAAAAAAATGTACTCCATTGTGCAAGCTTGTCGACAATGGAAGCATTACATTTTGGGGAAGGAAACAATCATCCACACAGACCACAGGCCCCTGCAGTTCATACAGACACAAGGGAAGTTGCAGAATGATCGCCATCAAAAGTGGTCTACATATCTGCAACAGTTTCATTTGAACATCAAGTATAAGAAGGGTAGCACCAATCATGTTGCAGACTGCCTCAGCCGACCACCGATCGTGGCGCTCACCATCGTGCTCAACTCTTGTGGGCATGAGACTTCTGATTGGCACTCTTGGGGGGCACGCAAGTTCCAAATTTTCACCTCCAAGATGCACTTTTATGTCACCTGGGACACCTTTGTGTTCCTTCAAGTGAGCGTGCCAAGATGATATGGGAAGCACACTACAATCGAGTCGCTAGGCATTTCGGGGTCGATAAAACAATAGCAATACTACAGAAGTATTTCTATTAGCCGAACCTTTGAAACGATGTCGAGAAGCACATCAGATCCTGCACTGCTTGTGTCATTGCCAAATTGACCATCAAGAAGCAAGGCTTATATACTCCACTACCTACCCCTAGTCGACCTTGGGAATCCATCTCCATGGATTACATGCTCTGTGCCCGCCTTCTACTACAGGAATGATCAGAAGTTTTGTTTTTGTGGTCGTCGACGCATTCTCAAAGATGGCCATTATGGCGGCCTCGCAAGAAGAATATCAGCGTAGAAGCCACCGTGTTGCTACGCAATTTGTCGTCCCTACCATTCCCCGTCCCGCACAATGGAGGACCCATTATGTTGGATCGTGAGAAATATCAAGCCTTGCAAATACCATCATTGCATCGCTTTCCATGAGGACAACATTCCTTCTGTTGATCATTTCCTGAGCAGACCCCTAAAAACACATGTTTTTGCCTTGGCGCTGGTAGCCCATTATGTCCTCGCGCCAATGATGAAAATTAACACTGAGCCTGCACCAATTGGTGCTCTATCCCAGTTAAGCACCCGCGCCAATCTGCTTATGGAAATTTTTTTTAAAAAAGAGGCGAAGTTTCGATTACAACAACTTCGTGGATGAGTCATGAGGAGTGGTTTCGATTGAATTCCACGGCCTTCCTCCTTTGGCCTCTTGTTTCCACCTTATGGGGAACCTCCCAAAGGATAAGGCCTCCCTTCCACTATTGTGGGGATCCCAACCTCCTCCTCTCCCCTCTATAAATATAGCCTTCATCCATCGATGAAGGTCAAGGGTCGATAGTCTAGTGTCGAAGCTTTGCATCTCCCTATTCCCAAGTGCCTTTGTGCTGAAAAGAATCCTTCCTTTCCCTTAAGGCCCATTCGAACAAGGAGACCATTGTTACGAGACTCGGGAGAGGTTTCCCTTTCCCCCGGCGAGCCTTGCGAGACGTGGACGACCGGAGACCCGCGCGAAGGAGGCTGCAGCGTCAGAACTTGGTTGTAACTTCTATTCGTTTACCACTTTAATAGATGACTATGATTATGGTTCCACTCCTTTTCCCAGTATGTTAATGCGAGTAATGTCTTTTCTGACCGATGTTTAGTTACGTATGCTGGTTCCTATGCTTGTATCTGTTCGTTTCTTCTGTGTGCAGGTGTTCATTCGCGGAGATCGTGGACGGATTGTGATCTGCCAGGGTTGAAGGACGAGGACACTTCTTCTTCAGATCGTAGCGTTGGAATCCAGGTAGGCTTCTATCCCAAGTCTTTCATTCGTAACTAGGAGCTTGCGTCATAGCATTGTTTGTTTGTTGCTAGACCCCCGTCGGGCTAGTAGGGATCGCCCGTGTCCGCCGTCCGCAGAGGGATTTACCTCCTAACAAATCGGCGACTCCACCGGGGAGATCGTCTAGTTTTCATTGTCTCGTTTATGTTGTTTCACTTTCGATCGTTTTTCCTTGCTTGATGAACCTTTGGGTTGTCTTTTGTGGTTTTGGCTTTTGGTTCCACTCTCCCGAGGATCGTATCTCGACCGTTCCGAATTTTCACCTTCACAGTTGGTTTCGACTGGGCGCGGCTTGGCCTCGGCCAGCCGCGCTCGCCTGGCGCAGTGCTGCGCCATCACTGCTGCCATCCCCCTCGTCCGGCGCGGATTGGCGCCCGGCATGCCGCGCCATTTCCCGTAGGTGGTAGGGTTATCCTTGTTCGGAAGTTTCTTTTGGTCAGTATTTTGCTTCTTGGTTTGTTTTAGATTCAGCTTGAAGTGGGAAGTCTGATTTTGGTTGGGAGAAATTCTTTGTTTTTTCATTTTCAGGCAGTGGCGCTTGTTGTCAGTTAGCAACCCGCGCCACTTGGCCATTGGCGCTAGTTTTCAAGTAGAAGTCGCGCCAAGTGGCGCTAGTTGTCAATGTACAAGTCGTGCCAATTTCAGGGTGTATGAAAATTGAGATTTTTTCCCTTAATCCTTCACCAGTGTGTCTTTCCCTTCGGGTCTTTCATCTATATGAGCATAGATTACATTGCTCATTATTTGGAATGTCTTCTTTCTATGATTGTTTGATGTGAAAGGGAATGAATGCCTTGGTTTGATCTCTTGCTTTGGAAGTCCTTTTTGTGTTTGACCGCATATGTCTTGTCAACTTTTGAGGGATTTTGTCACAAAGTATTTTGAAACAACGATTGCATTATTAGTGTTTGTTTGCATCCCTTTTTCTTTCATCCTTCACTAAGAAGATTTGCATTTTTTTAGTTTTCGTCTCATCGTTTTCTTTTCTTTAAAATGCATTAGGTCACATTGCATTGGAAAGTATTTTTTGAGATACATCATTGAACTTAGATTACATTGTTTAATTATTGAAAACTAAAAATCACTTTGAGTGCATTCTCTTTTGTTAAAAGCATGCATTAAGTAGATTCTCATTTCATCGAAAAATTCATTGAGTGCATTCTTATCATTTGAAAAGAAAAGGAAATTGTGCATAGATTACAATTGCATAGTTTTCGGAAAAATAGAATTTTGCATAGATTACATTGCATTATTCGCATTGTTGAATGTTTGAAATTACTTTTGGATAATGAAAGTCATCTGGTTTGGAAAAAGTTTCGTTTTCAGTTTTTCTGTTTGTTGCATCATTTTTTGAAGCTCTTCCCTTAACTAGATAGCATTCATCGAATTTAAATGTTTTTCTCATATAGCTTGCATCTAGGACGCCGAGACATTACATACGATAGGGCCTGAAAATTGAAACTTAATTGAAGATCAACTGTAAAATTTATTCAATTAACCTAAGGCAGCATTGGAACTTAACGAAACATATTTAAAAGGTCTAGGCTAGAGACGTGTTCCCGCGTCGTTAAACCTAGCAGCTGTCGCTCGCCGTTTGGCTTTAGACAACGCTAGTACGGACTTGCGCTCCCCGTACCGTCGCGTATATAAAGGGAGACCCCTCTAGGTTTTCAATCCTTTATCCACAGGAAGCCGAGTCTGCCGCCCTATACCCGTGATACAACGAACACAACATTCAGGGAGATTGCCTGCACGTACGGAAAGTCCTTGGTTGATTTCTTCTTCATTATTAAAACCAAGGTGTATGTTGCAGTTCATGGTTATTTGGTACACCCTTTGTGCCTAGTTTTTCCTGAGCAGTCATTTGGTCTTTTCTGACTCCCTAAATTTGAAAAGACCATCAAGTGCTTTTCCTTTCATGCTTGTGTCAAATCTGAAAGAGATAGAGTCATCTTTTATCTTTTCTCGACTCTTAAAACATGAAACGGTGAAGTTTCTTACTTTTCAATGTGGTAAAAATTAATCACCCACGATTACACGCCCGCTTAGATATTGCTTGTTGGCCGTTTGATCGTGTGTCTTAAATCTTTTTTCGGCTCGTGTGTGGTTTTGAGTTTGATGGCAACTTTTTCAGAGTTCACCAACCAAGGAATCCCCTCAGAAGGGAATCCTGGTCATTTTCCTCCTTTTGGGAATGTTGGTGCTCCGTATATGGCAACGTTGTCCCTTCCTGGGTTAACTGTTGGGTTGCCTGTTTGGTTGTTCTCAACCTCTGTTGTCCCGAATAACTCCTCTACTGTTCAGTCAGTTCCTCCACCGGAATAACATCATGTTGATTCCAAGGTGGACCTCTCCCCTTCTTCGCCTGTTTCTGCGTCCTCATCTTCTACTTCGCCTGGTGGAAGCCTGGATTCGAGTAGCCAGGTGGCTAAGAAGAAGAAGAAGAAGACAAAGAAGAAGAAGTATGATAAGCGAGAGGCTAAATGTACGGCTACTGCCTCCGAGATATCTCCTCTTGATAAACCTTCCAACCCTCCACGGAAATTCAAGTTCCCTTGCCTGTTGTGCACGGAGACCATCTTCTTCGAGATCGCCCGGCATTCCCAAGGTACTTCGAAGTATGGTCCAACGGCCGCCCACCGTTGTCTTTGGCTTCGGGAGTCAAAGTTGGGGGCAATCGGTAAGGCTCCTAAGAAGCAAAATGGTAAGATCACCAATCCCTGTAAGTTGTGTGAAGGGCACCATGCTATTCACCTTTGTCCTTATGTGGATGAAGCCAAGCGAGTCTTGGATAACCTGACTGTTTCGACACCACGCCTCCCAGCTGGTTATAAACAGCTTTCTTTTAGTCTTCCACCGGCTGATGCCGTGATTGGTCAAGGGTCATCCTTGGTCGATCCCACCTCCTCGGAAATTTAATCGAGAATCCGTACACCCCCAACCATCGGGTCGTGGACCTTTTTCTTTTTCTCGTCCGGCGGCACCCGGCAGTCTTTCTCTCGCTCGTCGAGAGTGGATCTCACACCCCCCATGTCCTTCTCCTCCATGGACTCGATTTCTTCAGATTCTTCAGACTTGGAGAGAGATTCTCCTGTCCCCGTATCTCAAGAAGGTGCTCCTCCGCCTCCCGTGATGGAGGTCGCGGAGGATACTCCTCCCACCTTCGAGATGGAGGTTGTGGAGGATGCTCCTTATTTTTCCATAACACCAGGGGAAGACCATCTTGGTTCGATGGTAGCCCCTCCAAGTAGTGTTTTTGCTTCCTTTGATTGGAATCGATTTGTGGGATATCGCCTTCCGTCTTATGTGCCTTTCGAGATCACAGTACAATATTTTGGTCTGGTCGTACCCAACACCATTATAGAAGAAGGCGCGTCTTTTAGTATTTTATCCTCAACTACTTGGCAAGTGTTCGGTTCACCACTGCTTGCGCCTATTATGCAGAATCTATTGGCATTTAACAGAAGAAATAGTCAACTGTTAGGGATCCTTCCAAGGTTACCTATTACTTTAGGAGGTAAAACCATCCATATGGACGTGATGGTTGTTCTAGACCCCTTGTATTTCAATCTGCTTTTGGGGTGCGATTACATATATGCCATGGGAGTGCTTGTCTCCTCCCTTTTTTGTGTGGTCTATTTTCCACATGAAGGATGGACTGTGACCATTGATCAGCTTTCATTCTTTGGTCCTGATGTGACAGTTGGCCCACCATCATCCCTTCCTGGTTTTTATGCACCCGTTGTATCTGCCCCACCGCAAGTCAACTATGTGGCTACCGACCCCTTGCTTGTACCCAGTGATAGTGCCATTGTGCATCAAGTGCTGGGGGAATTGGGTCCTGACTTCCAGGTTTTCCTTCCATCGAGAGTGGAACTCTTGGAAGCGATGACTTCTTGTTCATTATGATGAGGTTGGTCAGAGTATAGTTCATTTTATTGTGTCAAGCTCCTTAAAAAATGAAACAAAGTTGTCGAAGCAGAGTTCATTTTCTTATGTCAACCTCCTTAAAAAATGAAACAAGGTTGTCGGAGCACAGTTCCTTGTCTTGTGTCAAGCTCCTTAAAAAATGAAACAAGGTTTGCCTGAAAGGCAGTTCCTCGTCTTGTGTCACTCCTTAAAAATGAAACAAGGTCATTCTGAGCAGAAGTTCCCTTTTCTCAGGTCAAGCTCCTTAAAAAATGAAACAAGGTTGTCGGAGCACAGTTCATTTTCTTGTGTCAAGCTCCTTAAAAAATGAAACAAGCCAGTCGGAGCAGAGTTCCTTGTCTTGTGTCAAGCTCCTTAAAAAATGAAACAAGGGTGTCTGAGGATAGTTCTTTTTATGTGTCAACCTTGTTAAAATAATGAAACACGTTTTTGTTCAATTCGAGTCTTTGATCAGATCTCGTAAAATCCCAGTCGAGTCTTTCTTAGATCTCGTAATTTGAACCTTCACTCCATCTACCTTACATATGGACTGAAGCTTGGGGGGCATGTACCTCGAATTGAGTCACCATGCTGGGGGCATGCTTATCTTTTCAAGCATAGTTTATGTCCGTTTCAAGCTTGTGTAAAAATGAAACCGGTTTCAAGCATAGTTTATATTTGTTTCAAGCTTGTGTAAAAATGAAACCTTGCCCATTTTACCTCTTGTGATGGTCATTTTATCAGCCTGTTTTTACCAGATGTGCCTTGGTTTTCTCACTCCATTGTCACTATCTGCTTGGCCGATCATATGCCTTCACTTGGTTGTTTTACCCGTTCCTGAGGAACCGCTGCTATGAGTGGTCTTGTTAGCCAACCTCTCGACCTTTATTTGTTCAGAGTAGTTCCACCATTACCGGAACCAGTTGCTACCCTTTATACCACTCGTTCCTCCAGGAGGAGTCATCTTTTAGCTCTTTTCTGACTCTCTAAACATGAAAAGATTGCCGAGGCCCTTGTCGTTTCGATCTCGTTAAAGTGGACACGAATCGACATTCACCCAGTATAAGTTTAACCCTTTTTCGGGCTGGGCTGGATCGATTACGAAAAAGGAATACCCTAGCCTATCGCGACTAGGAGGTTTTCCCGGATATTGTTTTCTACCTTTTCGGATCCGGGGAACTATTTACGAAAAGGGACCTGTGGAGTTTTCTTTTCCGCTGTCTTTTCAAACTCTCTAAACATGAAAAGACGCCGAGTTCTTCCTTTGTCAGACTCGTTAAACCCTAATGACATTGGATCCAGTCGAAATGACGTTCTCCGAGTTTCTCCTTCCTAGGACTCGTTAAATGCACTAGGATGGATTCGTCCGAAGGACGGATTTATATGACAAGCATATGGTATCCTCTTCAAGCTTGTGTAAAAATAAAGAGGTACTCGCCAGAAATGGTGGGGGAAAAATGGAACCATCGTCGTTGTCGTCGGCAGTATGTCGCTCTTGAACATGGCACTTGTCTGCATTCGTGTCGGGTTGGGGAAATCTCATCTCGTTGCTTCACTTTTGCCTCCATGGGTTTGGGTAATCTCTTTTGACCTCTCATCTGTTCACTGCCTCGTCACCATGACCTCTGATCCGTTGATGTCAAATACTGCCAAGTCCATTGTCGTGCCGTTCATGTGTTCAAGAGAAGTTGGCCTCTGCAAATATCAACCTTCCTCTGTTTCTCATATGGTCCTAATTCACAACAAAACATTATGTTCCTCTGTCTCATGTCGATGATGTGGGAATCATTATGGCCCACCTTCGATCAAGGTCACTTCCTGTCGACTTCAACTCATTATCCGGGAAGTTGGTCTAGAGACTCCTGATGGTACCTTGGAGCCTGCATGCCTCAATGGCAGGTTCGTCGCATTCGACGTGAAGTTTACATCATTGACTTCCGATCGAATGATTCTGCGGGTGTTCGACATCAACTCATTTATTCGCACGCCGTGGATTGTACCTGTAGTACCTTGAGGACCATTGTCATCATTGGTGGTTTCTCTCGCGTCTGTTAACAGCTTTCATCATTGGCTGGTAATCAGACGATGTTCTTGCATGTTCGACTTCAGCTCACATATTCACATGCTTGAACTTGTACTTTGTTGGATCGAGATGGAGCGCAAGACCCTGGATTGTGTCTGTTGTAATCCAGGCTGCGATTGTGGATTATTATCATTATGTACACGACTCACTGATTGGATGGCTGCGACCATACCTGAGTCTATTGGTTTGATCCTAGTTGGATGGCTGCGTCCATACCCTGGATCCGGATTATAGTATTCTCTGTTTCGGATGGCTGCGTCCATACCACATATACATCATGTACTTGATATATCAGTTGTATCTTTCTGTGCAGGTTTTCCGACGGCGGGCCTTCAGTTGAACATTTTCTCGTAAAGCATTTCACCCCTCTCTCTCTCTCTCGGGCCTCATGCTTTAGGGGGCATCTGTTACACAGTAATTTGTCACCGTCCCTACCATTCCCCGTCCCGCATAATGGAGGACCCATTATGTGACCTGTGAGAAATGTCAAGCCTTGAAAATACCTTCATTGCATCCCTTTCCATGAGGACAACATTTCTCCTGTTTATCATTTCCTGAACAGACCCCTAAAAACACATGTTTTTGCATTGGCGCTTGTAGTCCGTTATGTACTCGCGCCAATAAGGGAAAATTAACACTGAGCCCGCGCCAATTGGCGCTCTGTCCCAGTGTTGTACCCGTGCCACTCTGTTTATGGAAAGTTTTTTAAAAAAAGAGGCGAAGTTTCGATTACAAAAACTTCGTGGATGAGTCATCAGGAGTGGTTTCGCCTGAATAACTACGGCCTTCCTCCTTTGGCCTCTTGTTTCCACCTTATGGGGAACCTCCCAAAGGATAAGGCCTCCCTTCCACTATCGTAGGGATCCCAACCTCCTCCTCTCCTCTATAAATATAGCCTTCATCCATTGATGAAGGGGCTGAAGGGCTGATAGTCTTGAAGTGCTGAAGCTTTGCATCTCCCTATTCCCAAGTGCCTTTGTGTTGTAAAGAATCCCTTCTTTCCCTTAAGGCCCATTCAAGCGAGGAGACCATTGTTACGAGACTCTGGAGAGGTTTCCCTTTCCCTTGGCGAGCTTTGCGAGACGTGGACGACCGGAGACCCGTTCGAAGGAGGCTGCAACGTCAGAACTTGGTTGTAACTTCTATTTGTTTATCATTTTAATAGATGACTATGATTATGGTTCCACTCCTTTTTCCATCATGTTAATGCGAGTAATATCTTTTCTGACCGATGTTTAGTTACGTATGCTGGTTCCTATGCATGTATCTGTTCGTTTCTTCTGTGTGCAGGTGTTCATCCACGGAGATCGTGGAAGGATTGTGATCTGCCAGGGCCGAAGGACGGGGACATCTTCTTCTTCAGATCTAGCGTTGGAATCCAGGTAGGCTCTTATCCCAAGTCTTTCATTCGTAACTAGGAGCTTGCGTCATAGCATCGTTTGTTTGTTGCTAGACCCCTGCTGGGCTAGTAGGGATCGCCTCTGTCCGCAGAGGGGATTTACCTCCTCAACACACTGCTAAACTCTTCTTTGAATGAGTGTGGGTGCACTTTGGGATCCCACAGCCTATCATATCAGATCGGGATAGCAGGTTCCTCAGCACATTTTGGTCCAGCCTCTGGTCGATGTTGGATACCAAGCTCACCAAGTCCACAGCTTTCCATCCCCAAACAGATGGCCAGACAGAGGTCGTCAACAGAATGATTGTGCACATTCTGCGCATGTACAATTCAAAGCATCCACACACATGGGACGAGAGCCTCCCTTATGTACAACATAGTTATAATCGGGCTCTCCACAGTTCAATCGGCCATAGCCCCTTTCAGGTGGGCTTGGGATTCCAGCCACTATGTCCCATTGACGTAGCCATGCCATTTGCAGCTGCTCATGCCAATTCAGCTCATGTCCAGTCTGAAGTTGACAAAGCCAGTAGCTTCATCGAGCGCATTCAACACATCCGCCAATAGGTTCATGATATATTGGACAGAGCCAATGCCAAGTACAAGCAACACCATGATCAACACCGGGTGACACACAACTTTCAGGTGGGTGACAAAGTATGGCTACATTTGCAGAAGGAGCGCCTCACTGGACCCCACCGCAAGCTTCGCCCGCTCTGATACGGGCCATACACCATCACCAAGGTTGTAGGGAACAATGCATTCGAGCTCAATATTCCACCATTCCTTGGTTTGCACCCAGTCTTCAATGTGGATCGCCTTCGTCCTTACTTTCCCCCTCTAATGGACACCTCGGACATTGCAAAACAACTCACACCAACTGAGTTAAATCCAAACTGCATGGAACAGGCCACCACAAATTGCATCATGGACATGCAAATCAAGAACACTCGCCAGCAGAAGATCCAACTATATCGGGTTGTCAAAGCTGGCCAACTCCTGCACCAAGGAAAGTGGTTCACTGGGGACCAAGTTCAGCAGAAATTTCCTCATCTCATGGAGGAACTTAACGCAATGGGGACCATTGCTTCCTAAGGGGGGAGGAATGATCCAGGTGGATATTGGTGGTCACCCACCTATTCCACTTGGGGCTCCACCATTGTCTATTTCAGTTTTTCATTTTCGGCACAGTTTACTATTTTTAGCAGTTTTTCGGGTCCTAAACTTCCGGAGCCGTTTTGAGGCCCTAAACGACGTTTTTTGGGAAAACGGAGGGCAACATGGGTCCATGGACCGATGTTGCCCGTTCCAAATTTGTAGTCCTTGGATAGATCTTTCTAACGAGGTATGGTACGCATCAAACGAAGATCGTATGCCAAAGTTACGCCCCTGGGAAGTTGAAACACCAATTTACCCAAACGGGGCCCATAGTTTTGGCGCTTCATCTCCTAGGGTTAGGGTTTTGGCTGTTTAGGATTTTCCATTGTTTCTAAATGATAAATAGGCCCTCGAGCCTCATTGTAACTCAGTTCAGAGGCCTGTAGCCGCCACATCTCTTCTCAGAGATAGCTACCAGCGCCCTAGCTAGTTTTATTTCCATTCTGTCTGTAAGCAAATTTCAGTTCTTTGATATTAATGAAATGAAGTGTTATTTCCACTGCATCTCTGTATTTATGTTTATATGTTTATTCTGTTGCGTTCCTGCATAAATCCGGATCAACCACAAAACCTAGGGGAGATACCTTTGTCCACAATCGTAAATCTTGTATAACAGTTCCCAATAATAGGAATCTTCATTAAATATTGAGTTCTAGCTTCGCTTGTACTAGGGAACACATCCCTAGATTTTCTGAACCAGTGGAGCTCTACAATATGTTAATGATTTTATGATATTTTATTCATTTAATGGTTCCCCCTATAGCAGGTAGCAAGTCCCTATATTATCTCATCTTCCAAATCTTCATAATCTTGCCAAGATTCTACAAAAATAAATAATATTAGGCACACAATATACAATTATCTCTAAACCTTCTGAAAGAACTTATTAAAGCTAAGAAAACATTATTAAGTGCAGAAAGAGAGATTTAATATAGCCTTTATGTGCCTAGGAAAGGTTAGATCGACCTTGTCCATAGGGGCTTGGATAGATGGTGATCGAGTGCTCTATTAAGGAATACCTTGATGTGAAGTCACTAGTTCAATTCCCTGCCCCGATCGGGGTCATATATTGGACATGATAAAAATTTAATCCTACCAAGATTACAAAAAAAGAAGAAGTTAGATCGGCCTTAGTTTGTATCTAATTTGGAGGCCCATCACTACTTGATCAAGGATGGGATGTCTCACATCATCAATACACACAAAGGTAAATATAATATATCTTTAATAAGTGACAACCAAGCCAAAAGTTCATCAATTCTAGTTAGAAGTATGTATTGTAAGTTTCTTAAGAGATAATTATGTAGACGGTGAATTAGTAAGAGTAGAGGCGGGATGTACTGAAGTGTAGAAATAATAGTCAGAAGGGTTGCTGCAAGAATACAAAGGAGTGTTCTATGATCCTATAGGGTCATCACATAAGAGGGAAGTGGAGCATGAGATATAGTTTATGTATGGATCTCCATTACCAAATATTGGGCCATAGAGAAAGTTTTCTTCTAGAAGCAGATGAATTGAAGAAATAGTTGTAGCGAAAATCTCATATTTCTATTTCCCAACAAAAGTCGTTATAGAAATTAAAAGAGGGAACCAATATATAATTCATAGGGCCCCTATTGATGGGTTATCCTTGGGTTTTGATCCCTCATGAAGTTCCTCTTCTTTAATTTTAGAGGTTAAGTGGCACCCAAAACGTATTATTCGTCAAAATGTTGGTTAAGGAGCTTAACTAAAATATAATTCTAATTCAAGAAACAATGACTATATATGCAAATGAAAGAGAGGTTGGCTAAAAAATGGGCCACTTTTTTGCACATTAGACGTGGATGGTATTTTTGGAGGATTGCTTACTGCTCGGAGCCACACTTTGCAAGTAATATGCTCAAAATCCTTGCCCTCAATGTTATTGGTTGTCTTGAAAGTCAAAGTGTTTGATTTATCTCGTATGGTTATAAATTTTTATGGCCTATAGGCGTTTGAAATCCCTATTGAGAAGTGATCATGGAGTCTTATGTTTTGGACTTTGATCATGTGTTGATTGGAGGGGATTTTAATTTCACTCTATCTATAAGAGAATTATGGGGAATTCAACCAAGAAAAGATCACTTGGAATATTTTTTAGACATGAATTGGAGTTTCATAAATTGGCGGATCACAAACTAGCTAAATTGGTTCCAACACAGAGGAGATTTTGGAAGAATAAGCATGCCATCACTAAAAATATTGATAAATTTCTAGTATTAGGGACCCTAATGGAGGGGGCTTTCTATATAAATTGAAAGTTGGTATGAGTGGAATATCCCTTGATCTCCAAGGATGACCCAAATCTTGGTGTCCCTATAAAATTATATGATCAATGGTTGGTGGAGTAGGATTATAGGAAGTCAGTGGAGGATAAATGGAAGCATATTCACTCCAATGAAGCTTATTATTTCATGCAACAACTAATAGAAAATATAGCTTCGATAAAATCCAAGTGTAGAGTGTAGAGAAAAGAAATGAACTATCCAATAGGTGAAAATGAGGGAAACATAGGAAAATATCAAGGTTTTATATGATAGATAATAATTAGGCTTCTTTTATGGAAAATGAGATCTTTTGAACCTAGAGGCAAAGAGGCATGATATCCTAGCGACAAAAGAAGAATTTTGGAGGTTAAAATTTTGGGTGATATGGATTTAAAAAGGGGATAATAATACAAATTATTTCCATCAGTAAGCAAACAACAAGAAAAATACCAATCATATTTGGGATATAATAAATCAGGAAGGAAAAATTGTGGAAGGAAAATACTGAAGCCAGGGTGTGTTATTTCAGGTTTATGTTATAGGAACCCAAGGGGTGTCCAATCCAACAAATATTATAGATATTGAGGCTCATATAGATTTTGTTTTTAAATGAATTGAATGACAACCTAATGGTTGAAGTCTCCAAACAGGAGCTAAACGACATAAAGGGTTATCATTAGAATTCTACATAGGATTCTATGCTTTAATAAAACATGATTTTCTCAAGGTTACTCATGAGTTGCAAGGATAGAGAAAATGTTGATTTTATTAATTCAACTCATCTATTTATTATTCTGGAGAAGCAGGAAGCCGCAGGTTTTGAGTATTTTCACCCCATTTCATGTTTCAATGCCATTTCAAATTAGTGACAAAAGTAATAACAACTAGACTCAAGTTTTTTCAACAAAATTATTTTTGGAGGAAAAAAAGGATTCTTTTAAAAGAGGCAGATTCACAATGTTACAAATTTGGCATAAAGGCATTTCATTCAGTAAAATTGTTTAAAAGGAAATCAATGGTTTTGAATATTGATTTATCCAGAGCCTTTGACAGGGTAAGTTAGATATTCTTAAGATTTATTATGATATAAATGGTTGTGAACATCAATTTGATAACTTAGATAATGGAATGTGTTTAGGTTGAATCCTCTGTTGTGTTGATCAGTGGAGCTCCTTCAAAATTTATTAAGGCTTCTAGGAATATAAAATAGGGCTTCCCTTTGATATTTTTTTTATTTCTATTGGTGTAAGAAGGATTAAGTCATTTGATTGATGATACCAGATCAAAAGGGGAAATTTGGGGCACAAGGGTATCACAGACATGATTTATATATCATCTTATATGCATAGATGATGTGTTGATACCGGATCATGTTCATTTGATGAAATTCAATATTTAGGCCATATTCTATCTTTCTTCAACAGAACTACAAGTATAGTTGTAAACGATGTCAAATGTTGAATTATTTACAACAATCTCTGAAGTGGGGTTTAGGAGTAGATGTTAGTATGGCTACCTTTCCCACTGAGACCTTTTGAAGATAGTCTAAAATATCTAGGTTTCCATCTAAATACCAATTCTTATAATTTTTTGGATTGTTTATGGATGGTTAAAAAGGTAAAGGTTTGTTTCTCAATTTGGGTGAAGAAGTTGCTTTCTTGAGGAGGTAGGTTGATCTTAGTAAAACTAGTATTAGAAAGCATCCATATGTTTTAGACCTCCCTTATAGTTGTTTTGAAAGGAATATTAAAAAAAAGGAAGGTTAATTTTTGTTTTATGTGGATTGGATGAAGGAAAGATAACGAGGTTTCATTAATTAAATGGGACTTTATTATGAAGCAAAAAACGCATAGTGGGTGGGGGTTCAAGTTTTTTTAATTTCCTCCCAATCTCTAGTAGCTCGTAGTTTGTGGCATATTGTGCATAATTTTACTCTTTGGGGTCATGTTATGACCTAAAAATATTTAAAATTCTTATAAATAGAACAATGGTACAATATGCTAAGAAAATCCTCAAAAAATGGGTAAACCATTATGGAAGGAATTGGTGGCTTCCTTTTCTTTGATAAGGCTATACGTAGCATGGAAAAATGGAAATGAGTCCAAAATTCACATCGAAGAGGACCCCTGGATGGGTGCAAGAAACAATTACTATATTTTTTGATATATGTTGCGGGATCTTCATTCTGTTGGCCTTCATTTGACTATTCTTACATTAGCGCCCCCCACCCCCTTCCAAATTTTCCATTTTTATATTTTCTTGTATCAAATAGTTTTTTTTTTTTTTAATATAGTTCATCTGCCATTAGGGAATTATAGAAAACCTAATATGTCCATTAATCTTTAATTCACCTATCTTCAATTTACAACCTTCGTTAATATACTTTTCTACTTCTCTATTGAATTCTCTTACAACATTGAAACATGCCTTGGAATATTATGTTGGAATATTTTATTAAGTAGCTTTATTTCCTTAGATATCATATTTACTATCACTAGCTTATTGCTCAAATTTATGAAAACAACTACGATAAAAAAAAATGTAAGAACAAACAAATGAACATACCATCAATAGCAATGACACAGGATGTATCCTAGGAAACCCAAAATGGTATAAAATCTAGCTAGAATGTGAGGCCTATGATTTTCTCTCTTTTTTTCAATTAAAATGAATATAAAAATAAAGGGGCACTCATTATAGAGTTGGATTCAATATTATACGTTGAATATTTACTATAGAATCTTCTTCATCCTCTATTATGCTCTCAAATCCAACTCCTAGATTTTCTGATCAACTAAGGAACACATATAGTGCTAAAATAATTGAACCCCTCCCATTCTAACAATATGTTATTTAACATAGTCTAATAGTAATATAGGGTTAGGGTTTTTTCATGCCTCACCATTAATTAATGTTAGGGTTTTGGATCTTCTAAAATCTTCTTGAAAGTCCACATTTGACTATTTCTACATGTGATTAATGTGGGCTAATTGGTCATCCACTACATACCATGGTGGTAAATAAGATGGGTCAAATTGCGGGAGGCATAACATCCATATTTCAACTCAAATTATGGTGATTATTACATCATTGGAAAGGTATCAATGTTTAGGATTTTGTCTATGGGATAAGTGTTATGCTCATAAATTTTTGACCCAAAAAATATATATTTGATTCCTTAAATGGCTCTAGAAGGTTCCTAACCACAAATCTTCAAAGTAGTACTTACAACTAAAATGGGCCTTGAAAATTAATTCCTCTAATTTTACACCTAGAAAGTAAGAATATAGATGAAAGATGATCTAATGATTGATTATGGATCAACCACATTTGAAACTGATTCTTACGAAACATACATTTAACAGAAGGAATATACAACTTACAAATATACATAAAGTGATGAAGGAGTTCACCCCTCCTGGGCTGCATCTCCTTGTCTAGCTTCCAATGTTGGTCCTCTTACATTATGCTAAAAAATATGTGTTTACATGGACATGTAGTGCTCGGAATAAAAAAAAAAATGGCTCCAATGGCTCCAGAATAGTAAAAAACCCAAAGATGGGTTATTTTTGCACTCAAAAAGGTCAAAAATTGACTGAGTTATGCTCTAGAATAATTTCTCTGCTAATTGTGCAACAATTCACACCCACCTGCAATCCATCCTACAAATTTTGCACTTTTAAGCTATGTGGAGTGAAAAATTCACCACACACCAATTCAGGTGAAAATTGTCAAACACTTTAAATGATCGGTGACCCCATGAACATATAAAAATGGGCCAAGTGACGCGATAATAGGCATTGATTTCAGTTGGTTTAAACAAAACCCACTAATTGTTGATCCAGGCTATGACTGTGGTTCAGTGGTGGAACCATGGTTGGGTTTTCCAATTGTGCGCCAAAGCCTAACCTCAACTAGACTCCATTTGAACTATTGTAATGGTCTAGGGTTGTGTTAAGATAGTGCGCCATAAGTTTAAACCAATCGGTGACTTGAATGTGGTATACACCATGGTATGGTTTAATTTCGCCGGAGGTTTGAACTATCAACAGACTTGTGGTATGATATTTGATCATATTTTGGGGTTGAGGTTAACCCCATGCCCATGGATTCCCATCTGTGGTCTTGTGGCATTGGGTGGAATGAGGGCCAGGGGTTAACCCTGACCCCGACCCCTAATGTGAAACCCACTAAAGTTTAAATAGAAGCCACATAATATGTATAACTAGGAACACTTGTGGTGCAGTGGTGGAGCATTGTGATGCTAGTTGGTGGGTACGTGGTTCGAACCTCTCAGAGGCCATGTCTTTCCCATACAAAATTTTAATACCTCAACATGAGGCCACGTGGAAACCATCCATTGGCCCACATGGCCCTCCCCCATTGGCCCAAGTCAAATATCAACCAACCAATTAAAAACCATGAAATTTCAACCAACCAAATGAAGACACTTGGTGCAATCTCATTGGCCCAAAAATACACAGTCAATCTGCCCAGTCACATGGCTACTTAGTGTATGGATTGCTGACTAGGCGTATCTGCAACCCAACTTTAAAATTTTTAGTTGTTTTGGAAAACAATTAGAACATGATATCAGGAGCATACACTATCGGTTTTGAGTGAAACGAGTTGCGTTGGATTCAAGGCGACGAGATATTCGTTTTGGCACCAGTTTCGAGCACTTTTTAACATTTTAAATTTTAGAATTTTACTAATCCATTGAATCATTATTCCCCATTGGAAGCTTTTGGACCTCCAAAATATCACTTTCACTCAAAAAACAAATGAGGGTATAGTTCCCTCACCCTTCCAACCTCAATCCATTTAGCTTTACTTGTATTTGTCCCTTTGAGCCCCACACGAAGGTACTCCACGTTCCCTCATTTTGAAGTCCTTGTTTTCGTGTCAAGGATGGTGTCTTGCTGCAATTATTATCCTTGGAGTCTATCTTTGCTAATGTGAAGCCAAACTTCATCACCGACTTGGAAACTGTGATCCACATGATGCTTATCATGTCTTGTCTTGTACTTGGCTTGACTTTTTTCCAATTGATCTTGAACTCTCTGATGCACCAATTGAACTTGTTCAATGAATATTTTTGCCTTATCTATGTCACTATGTCCATTAATAGAAACATCTTTCCCAATGATAAAATCTAAAGGATATTTGGGCAAGTATCCCAAGCATTCTCAAATGGCAATGTTTGAGTTGATGAATGCTTGGCACAGTTGTAAGCATGTTGAATATAGTGAAAATGTTCATCCCACAACTTATGATGATTTCTACAATAACCACGAAGAATATGTATCACTGTTTTTTTCACCACCTCTGCTTGGCTATCTGTTGTGGATGGAATCTTGTGCTCTTTTTCAATTTGGTGTCCATGAGTGTTGAGTAACCAGCTCCAAAAATAGAAGAAAAGAGATATCAACGCCTTAGAAATAAGCCACTTCGAGGGGGCAACCTCCAATACATTACATAAATGAACAATTCTTGGATGATACAATTCACAAAACCTCCTTTCTATATATAGGAGTCCATGGGGCCATAATGTAATCCTAGTGGGCCACAATGTAATCCTAGCCGACCTAACAATCATAATTTAAGGGCACAATAATAACAATAAGGGGTTTACACTAACAATAATAAGGGACCATACTAGTGATATAGGGACCTAACATGCCCCTCTCCTTCAAAAAAAGTGTTGTCCTCAACGCTTGAGTAGCTCCGGGTGCTTCTGTATAAAATTCTCATCCTCCCATGTAGAATATTCAGTGGGTAAGTTCTTCCACTTGATGAGATACTCTGAAATTGATCGATTCCGTAGCTATCAAGTTCTTGTTTCCATGATTGCTTCAGGTTCCAATATGATTTTTCCTTCCTCATCAAGTTCTGGCAATATTGTTTGAACTGGATTATTTTCACCTATAACCTTCTTTAAGCAAGAAACATGGAAAACTAGATGTACTCGCGAAGAAGCAGGAAGCTCCAATTTGTATGCCATAGTACCAATCTTTTGCAACACCTTGTAAGGACCATAGTACTTTGGTGATAATTTATTATCCTTCTTAGCTTGCTTGAGGGACATTTGTTCGTATGGTTGTAGCCGTAAAAATACCCAATCTCCTACGTCAAAACTTCTCTCGCTGCGATGTTGATCTGCCTGTTGTTTCATTCAATTTTGTGCCAAATTCAGGTTATCCTTTAAGAGTTGGAGAACTTCTTGCTGATGCTCGATGTGATCTTCCACCGCTTGAACCTTCGAATTTTCCCTTAAAGATGATGTGATGGATGGTGGATGATATCCATAAAGTGCCATAAATGGGGTCATTTTTGCTGCAGTATGGAAGGAAGTGTTATACCACCATTCAGCGAGAGGTAACCATTTGACCCATTGTGTTTGTTTATTAGATACAAAACAACGAAGATATCATTCCAAAAATTTATTTACTATCTCAGTTTGACCATCAGATTGAGGATGATAAGATGAGCTATGAGCTAATTGAGTACCCAAACAAGAAAATAACTCCGTCCAAAAATTTCCAGTAAAAATGGGATCTTTGTCACTCACAATAACCCTTGGGCTTCCATGTAGCTTTTGAATTCTGTCCATAAATGTAGTAGCAACCATGCTTGCTTTAAATGGATGAGATAATGCACAAAAGTGTGCATACTTGGTAAGTCTATCAACTACCAACATGATGACATTCTTTCCTTCGGAATTAGGTAAACCTGTGATAAAATCCATTGAAATCTCCTCCCAACGTTGACTTGGAATGGATAAAGGTTGTAGAAGTCCCGGGGTCTTAATTGTCTCAACTTTATTCTGCTGGCAAACCAAACATTCCGTCACAAACTTTTGAATATCAGATTTAAGGCCATCCCAAAAAAAATATTTCTTCACCTTGTGGTAAGTTTTTAAAAATCCTGAGTGTCCTCCTAAAGGAGAAGTGTGCAATTCCAGAAGAATCTTTTGTTTTAGTTGGGAATTCTTACAAAGATATAAGCGATCTTTGTACCATAAGGAATCATTTTTCCAACTAAATGTATCAGAAGTACTAGGATCTTGCTGCAAATTTTGAATGAGTGTCCATACATCTTTGTCCTTCTTCCATTCATCTTTTGCTTCGGTTATCCAATCTGGTTGGATAATAGAAATGGCACAAAGCAATGCTTCCACCTCTTCATTCTTTCTTGAGAGTGCATCTGCAACAACATTAAGCTTTCCTTTTTTGTAGATTACTTCAAAGTCATAACCCAACATCTTTGTGACCCATTTTTGCTGCTCTTCTGAAGATAGTCTTTGTTCCAAAAAGTGTTTAAGACTATCATGATCAGTCTTTACCTTGAAGTGTCTTCCCATTAGGTAAGTTCGCCATTTCTTTAGTGCATGCAGTATTGCTAACATTTCCTTCTCATAAATAGGTTTCTGTAAATACTTTCCTTTGATTTGACGACTTTAAAAAGCAATGGGTCTTCCTTCTTGCATTAAAACAACACCAATTCCATTTCCTAAGGCATCACATTCCATAATAAAGGTTTTGTGAAGTCTGGCGTAGCTAAGACCAGTGCTAGGCACATTGCCTCTTTAAGATGTTCAAAGGCCTTAGTTGCTTCAGGAGTCCATGAAAATGCATCTTTCTTCAATAATGTTGTTAGAGGTGCTGCTATTCTCCCATAATTCTTAACAAACTTGCGATAATACCCCGTTAACCCGAGAAATCCTCGCAACTTCTTTATGGTTGTGGGGACTTTCCATTCCTTAATGGCTTTAATTTTGTTAGGGTCTACTTTAACACTCTCGTGAGATACAATATGACCCAGATATTCCACCTCTTGTACTCCAAAGAAACATTTGGATTTTTTTGCATATAATTGTTTCTCCTGCAATAGTTTGAGCACCCCGTCAACATGTTCAACATGATCCTTCCAAGACCTGCTGTAGATTAGTATATCATCAAAAAATACTAGCACAAATTTTCTAAGGAAGGGTTTGAAAATGGAATCTATCAACCCTTGAAATGTAGAAGGTGCATTAGTAAGGCCAAAAGGCATGACCAAAAATTCATAATGACCCTCATGAGTTCGAAATGCTGTTTTTGGAATATCTTCAGTCTTCATTCTAATTTGATGATATCCTGAACGAAGATCCAACTTGGTAAATAAATTGCTCCATGTAATTCATCCAATAATTCATCAATCACAGGAATGGGAAATTTATCTTTAATGGTGAGCTTATTGAGCTCCCTATAATCCGGACACATTCGCCATGATCCATCCTTCTTGTGTACCAATACTACAAGAGCAGAGAAATAACTTTGACTAGGTTGAATTATACCCGCCTCTAACATTTCTGCAATCATACGTTCAATTTCGCTCTTTTGGAAGTAAGGATATCTATAAGGCCTGATGTTTGGAGGAACACTTCCTGAATCAAATGAATAGCATGATCATGATCACGAATAGGTGGGAGTCCTTTGGGAGTTTCAAACACCTTGGAATGATTGTCCAAGACTTGTTGGAGATCTGTAGGAATAGATGATTTTGATGTTGGAACTTCTAGTGAGCATAATTGTGCAATTACGCCTCGTTGTTCTTTCTTTAGAAGCTTTGTCATGACATTATAGCTTATTATCCTTCCCGGCTTCCCTTCAATACCCCGTAATTCGACTTCCTTTCCTTCTGAAAAAAATTTCAAGAAAAGTTCTTGAAAATTAAAAGCTACCGTCCCCAAAGATTGTAACCATTGTACTCCTAGTACAACATCAGAACCTCCCATAGGAATGGAAAGCATTGGACTAGTCAATACATATTCCCCCATGGTTAGCTTGATATTATGGCATTTTCCCGAGCAATTTATAGTTCCTCCATTTGCAACCATCACTTGACATTCTGGTGCTGGGTATAGGAAACAATTTAATTCCTTGGCTACCTTACAATGAATAAAATTATGGGTGCTACCTGAATCAATCAACACTATTACCTTTTTCTTCTTGATTTGTCCTTCTATCTTGAGAGTTGAGGAGTGGTAATTCCTGCCAGTGCATTACACGATATGGTCGGATTCATTTCTTCCTCTTCTAGGGCTGGTTCCTGGTGTATATCCTCTTCTTGTTCATTTTCTTCTTCCTCTTCACAATCTATGTAAAATAATTTTTTCTCAGCACACTTATGACCTTTAGTGTATTTGCTATCACAACTATAGCAAAGCCCTTTTGCTCTTTTTTCTTCCAATTGTTGTGGTGTCAACCTTGTAGGTTGTGGAAATCTAGACGTAGCAACACTTCCTTCTTTATGGAATTGAGTGGTAGGCTTCCTTGTCGCCATAATTTTACATTCAACTTTTCTTGCCAACCTGAATGCCTTCTCCAATGAATCAGGTTCCAAAACGCGAACTTCATGTTGGATGTCATCCTTTAGAGTGCGTATGAAGAGATCAATCCTGTGTTCCTCTGGAATATCAGTTACCCTTATATTCAATTTTTGGAAGTCCTCAATGTGCTGCCCCACTAAACCCTTTTGTTTGAGATTTATCAATTGGCTAAAGAAGGTGTTGCTCTTTGTATCCTCATAATGTGCTATCATTTCCTCCATAAAAATTGACCCAAGTGACAATTTTTTTACGGGAGCAAAGCCATCGAATATACCATACACATGTATTTTGTTCTAAATGTAAAGTTGCAATGCGTACCTTTTGTGTGTTTTGCACATTATGGATATCAAAATATTGCTCCATCTGTAGTATCCATGTTACAGGATCCTTTCCATCAAACTTCCTCATATCCATTTTTGGAATATGGTGGTTCTTCCCGCCAACATTAGAGTTTATGAAATCATGATTAACATTTATTTTGTTCTCATCATGAGGTTCTTATACTATCTTTTCACCATTAGGAAACCTTTCTTGTATCAACTTTGTCAAACCTTCCATGTCTGCTTTTAGAAAATTCTTCATGTTTTCCATTTTCTCATCGATCTTAGCTTCCATGTCATCCATCTTAGATTCCATGCCAGCCTCCATGCCATCAATCTTAGATTCCACGCCTTTCTTCAAAACTTCCATGTCATTTTTTGTTGCTCTTTGCGAGAGCGAAATTTGTTGCACTTGCTCTTGTAATTTTGATATGTCATGTTGCCATTCTTCGTCTTCATGAGTCATAGTAGAGCTTTCCAAAGGCTTAATGGGTGTTGAATTATTTTGAGGGGTCATTTTATAATCCAATATTGATATATATTCTACATACGCCCTGGTAATCAATTCAACTTGATTCTTCAAACAAGACTTATGCAATTCGGAAAAAACAATACACACCTTTTACTTGCTTTTGAGGAGCTCGATATTGAAATTGGATTATTTCTGTGATTGTAGCACTTCAATATCTAAATTTTGGTACCGACGTAGCCCTCTGAATTATCTTTCGAATGCCACAAGTCTGACCTGATTTGGATTCTCCAAGACAAAGTTGTGTCCAATCTCCCACAATGACCTAATTATGGACTAGTTCAGTAGTGTGAACTTGTACGACTTGCCACGTGTCACCTGCTTTCATCCTTTGTCTCTGAAATTACAGCTGGAAAATATAGTCCATGTACTTACATCACTTTACTTATTAATCTAACCAATGCCTGAGAGAGAGTTATTGAACTTTTCCCACCATCACCTCTTTGAGATGAAATTCAGGAGCTTGAAAAAGCACTACCTTCCACAGATCATATCTCCAAAAATATTGCAAACCAAGCTCTGAAATTTTTTGACGACTTTCCTCAGGATTTTAGCTTCGCACCATATGAATTTTAGATTCTGAACCTTCGTAGAAAAAACGTTATAGCGCAAATTCCACGATGACCTATTTAAGAGCCTGAAAAAAGACCTAACTTCCACAGATCATATCTCCGAAAATATTGTGAACCAAGCTCTAAACTTTTATAAAATCTTCCTCCAGATTTCAGCTTCGCACCCTAAAAATTTCAGCTTATGAAACTTCGTAGAAAAAAATTTATAGCGAAAATTCCACGATGACCTGTTTGGAGCAGCGAAACCCTAGAATCCAAAGCTCTGATACCAAATGTTGAGTAACCAGCTCCAAAAATAGAAGAAAATAGATATCAACGCCTTAGAAATAAGCCACTTCGAGGGGGCAACCTCCAATACATTACATAAATGAACAATTCTTGGATGATACAATTCACAGAACCTCCTTTCTATATATAGGAGTCTATGGGGCCATAATGTAATCCTAGTGGGTGACAATGTAATCCTAGCCGACCTAACAATAATAATTTAAGGGCACAATAATAACAATAAGGGGTTTACACTAATAATAATAAGGGACTATACTAGTGATATAGGGACCTAACAATGAGTCCCCACAAGCTTGACCAAAAGTTCCCAAAAAAGAGATAATCTTGATCACTAAAAATGGATGTGGGAAACCCAAAATGTACCCATACATTATGAAAGAACAATTGAGTAGTGTGTTCAGCTGTAACATTCTTTTTACAAGGCATCAAAATATAAATTTAACCTGACCTCAAAACAGGAACTCTAGCCCAAAAAGACTCAAAAAACATGAAAAAACACCCCAAAAACAAAAAAAGTGTATTCCAGAACAAAAAATAAAATTTAAAGATTAAAATTTCAAAATATATAGAAATAAAAAAATAAAAATAAAAACAAAATAAAAATATTAAATTAAAAAAAAAACAAGTTAAAAAAAGAAAGAAATTATAAAAAACAAAATATAGAAATTAAATTTAAAAAAAGAAAAGAAAATGATTATTAAATTAAAATAAATAAATTAAATTTAAAGAAATATATTAAATTTTAATAAATTTAAAACTAAAAAACAAACAAACAAACAAACCAAACAAAACATTATTTAAATTAAAAGTAAAAAAATGAAAATTTAATTGAAAATAAAAAATGAAAAATAAAATACAATAAAAATATTAAATTTAAAAAAATATATATTAAAAAAACAAATAAATTAAATTTAAATTATAAAAAATAATATATATATATATATATATATATATATATATATATATATATATATATATATATATATATATATATATGAACTTAAATTAAAAATAGATATATTAGATTTTATTAAATTAACAAAAAGTTAATATTAAAATAACAAATTAAATTAAAAAAAAATTTAAATTTTAATAAATAAATGAATAAAGAAATAAAAAATAAATTTTAAATATAAAGAAAAAAAAAACATTGTTAAAATAAAAAGTTAAAAAAATTTAAAAATCAATTAAAAATGAAAAATTGAAAAAAATAAATTAAAAAAATATATTAAATAAAAAATAAAATAAAAAAAAAATTAATTTGAAAATATTAAGTTTAATTTAAAAAAAAAATCTAATTTTAAATTTGAAATAAAAAAAATATAAATTTTTTATGTAATTAAAAAAATAATAATAAAAAAATAAAAAATTAGAAAAAAAAAATTAAATTCAAAAAAATTAAAAGAAAAATACAAAATTTATTAAATTTTAAAAAATTAAATGAAAAAACTAAACATAAAATTTAATAATAATAAAAAAATATGAAAAAATTAAAAAAAAAATCAATTAAATAAAAAAAAATACAAAATTTAATAAAAATGATTAACAAAATTTAGGAAAAAAAAAAAAAAAAAAAATTAAAACAAATTAAATTTCAAATATAAAAATTAAATTAAAAATAATAATTTTGAATTTTTTGAATTTAAAAAAAATTAAAAAAAATTATATATATATTAAAAATAAAAAAAATAAAAAAAAAGAATTTTTTAATCGTGGTGGCGTCGCTAATGGGCCTCCCGCCTAGGTGGCGGCGGAGGCAGGATCGAGATCGCTGATAATCCCGAGCTGGAATTGCAATTAGCCTCCGTAGCCACCAGACAGAGCCGTTCTGAATCAAGCCACTCCACCACCCCCCAGACGGGAGGCGGGTTGGCGCACCACGATTTTAGTTTAATATTTATTTATTTATTTTTAATATTTTTTAATTCGAAACTTTTTTTTTTTTTTTTTAAATTTTGTTTTCAATTTTTAATTTTTTTTTGTTTAATATGATTTTTATCTTTTTCGTTTTTATTTTTATTTTTTAATTTTTTAATATATATATATATATATATATATATATATATATATATATATATATTTATTTATTTATTTATTTTTTAATTTTTTTTTCAAAAAATTAAAAATTATTATTTTTTAATTCAAATTTAATTTGTTTAATTTTTTTTTTTAAATTATTTTTTAAAATTTAAAATTTTAGATTAATTATTTTTTTAAATTTAAAATTTATTTATTAAATTTTAATTTAATTATTATTATTATTATTTTTAAATCTTTTAGTTTATTTAGTTTTTCATTTTTAAAATTTATAAATTGTTTCATTTAAAAAAAAAACAGTAAATTTATGGATATTTGTTTTTTAATTATTTGCACGTGGTTTTTTTCATTTTTTTGTTTTTTTTTTGTTAATTTTAAAATTTGTATTTTTTTTTCTTATTATTATTATTATTTTAATTTTAATTTTTCTTTTTTTGTATTTTATTTTTTTATCTAAATTTTAATTTTGTAATTTTAATTATTTTTAAATTTTCTGTTTTAAATATATATTTTTTAATTATATGGTTTTTTTAATAACTTAGAAAAAAATGTTTTTGTTGTTTTTTTTTTTTTTTAATTTTGGTTAATTTTTGTATTTTTTTCTTTAAATTATGTGTTTTTTTTTTCAAATTTTGTCATTTATTTTGATATAACTTTTGAATATTTTTGTTTTTGGTTTTTTTTTTTAAATTTATTTTTGTTTAAATTTTTTATTTTTACGAGTTAATTTTGTTTTTTTTAACATTTTTATTGGTTTTTTTTATTGTTTATATATATATATATTATCTAAGTTTTGTGTTTTATTACCAACATGAAAATCACCATTCTAAAAAGAAAAGGTTGATGCTGCATCAATACGTTTCAAAATTCGTATGAAAATCACCGCTCTAAAAAAAAAAAGTTGATGCTGCATCAATACGTTTCAAAATTAGCATGAAAATCACTAACATTTTAAAACAAATATTCATACTTCATAAATAAAAATATTAGAGTGTCAAAAATGTGCACAAAAAAAAAGGGGTGATTTTACATCACCACTTTTCAAAATCAGGTGTTTTTTATGCTACCAAAAAAAAGTAAGTAACAGTGCGGTTACCTTTTTCAGAAGAAAAAAACGCTATTATATATTAATATAAACAATACATAAGCAAGATCATCTCAAGCTGTTAAACCTAACAGCGAGATACAACCATAGACGGCCAAAAGATAAAGCGATGCTCCCAGAAGAGAAGAGCAGGAATGTAAATAAGGCCACCACATATCAGAACATATTGTGTCCGTAACAAAAATGCTCAGCTCATGAAGCGAGCAAGAGAGACAAAAGGATAATGATTCAATAGATAAGACAAAAGATATAAACAGAATATGAAATACGCCAGAGTTATAAGCTGAGAAAAACAATTGCTTGTTGATTGCAGTTGCAGGATGATGAGCGATTTCGATCCATTGTGGCCTATGAGAAATGTGTGGATCAGAAAGCTATATGACGGACATGGATGGAAAATAGATGCATATAGCTTGCATGTGAATATATGATGGAAAAGATATTGTTGGATGAAGTGACAGAACACCAGAAGCAGTGCATTCTCCCTGTATGGTTCGAGCCGGCTCGCTTGCAATTAAAGGCACGCTCGCTTGTAGAAATCCCATAGACACCCGCGCGCATGAGATATGGAGCGAACAAATGAGATAAAATGGTCCTGGCATGGTTGTCGATGTATATAATCCAGATCGCATGTTGGAGTAGTAAGAGATGTATGCATAATTATGTGCCGATCCACATGAATGCAGAGCCACCTGTAATTATGATATCCGGCTTGCCTGATTACACATATCCACGCTCGCTTGTAGTAGTAGAAATAGACAATAGGCTCGTTGATTACACATATCCACGCTCGCTTGTAGAAGTAGAAATAGACAATAGACAATCCTGCATAGAGAAAACCTTTGCCACCAAAAATTTCTTAACAAAATGCACAAAACCACTTATAAATCTGCATTAAGGAATCGCAATATCAAATTGCCAGAAAAGAGAGCCATCTCTAAACAGCTGAACCTGCATGACGCCAAAAACAGAATTTAAACCCTTCTTGGAAAGACCATCGGCCCTAGTATTGTTGTCCCTATATATGTGACAGATAGATGGCCTATTGAGAATAGACCATAACCGCCGAGCTCGAAGAACCTAGCCATGAAGTCCAGGAGGGATCATAGCCTCAGGATTAGTGATCCATCCAATAGCAGTCTTTGAATCGCCATATACATGAATATTGTTCAGCTGTAAATAAATAGCAAAACGCAGACCTCCCCATAGAGCAATGATTTCCGCTTTGTTGTTGGTTCCATGTCCAGCATTCCAGTGAATATGAACCCTTTCCCTTTGTGATATCTTGATCCATGTGCCACACCCCATAACACCATCCATGCAAGCGCCATCAAAATAAACTGTCGGGATAGCCACTTCATGTGGCCTGATGCGTATGGAGCAGTCCATAATAGACATAATCTTCGTAGGGCGGTCCTCCATCCATTTGAGAATAGCAGAGTAAATACATGGAATTTGAAAGGGAACATTTTCAAAGATCAATTTGTTTCTTCCGAGCCATACCTCCCATATAAAGAAAAAAGGTAGAGATCTGAATTTTCCTTTTAACTTGTCCCATTCCGTTGCCACTGACATGAAGTCATTCGGAGACCATGAAGGGCCCATAAAATGGACAGAGAAGAGCCTCCATAATTTAACTATAATATGACATCTTAAGAACAAATGTTCGGTGGATTCAAAATCCGCACAGCAAATATGACATCTGAATGGGCCAGAATATCCCCTCTTCAATAAATTATTTCCAGTAAGGACCTTGTCCTTCCATACCAACCAGCCAAAGAGCACGATCTTAGTGGGGATATTCCTCCGCCAGAACATATAGAAGGATCTACTAATCTGCCCATGATATGTTTCCATGTTAAGTCCCCTGTATATATCTTTGACAACCAGGACTCCATCCTTCATGGAACCATCCCAGACTACCAAATCACCTCCGGAATCCCAGCAGAAACCCGCAGCACGAAATCTGTCTCTAAGAACCTCCCATTCTTCATCCTCCGGCTCTCTCAAATCCATTTGAATAGCAGATTTAAATATAGGAGCCCCATAGGACCATTCACGAACTTTCTGTGCTAGATAAATAACAGTGCGGTTACCTATTTCATCGGTAACAGTGTTATACATATACCTCCTACAAAATCCATAGAAACACTTTCCCCTGGATGGGAAGGTACTAGAAGTGGTGTATACAATCCCAACTTTATATTGCTATGATTACTAATAGCACATAAATAACACCCTCTTATAAATCATGACACACTTTCAAGCATACGAAGCAAGTAACAATACCTCTATAATTGTGCCATTGTCTTACCTACACCGAAATGACCAACTATAAGAGAAGTATGTGCTTCCATTATGATGTTGACTCTCTCTCCCTGTGGAATACATAGCTTTCCAAGATGATACAAAAAGTTATCATGCACATGATATTCCAATTCTTCTACTTGGTTACCTTGACACACAGTCGCATATACATCCTTAAAATCATTATCTAAAGCATATTATTCAACATAGCTCTCATGCATTACAGAATTATGCTTAAGAATAATGGATGCACTAACAATTGGTCTAGAAAGAATATCTGCAACCTTGTTATAGATGTTAGGCTCATGTATTCACAGTATCACTAGGTGACTATGGATTTTCTACAATCTGCTGAAAATAAACATTCCCTGACTATAATTTTATTTTCAGAAATCTCACTGCCTTCATTGTCTTCATCTAACCTATTTCACTATCTCTCATTTCACCTATTTAGATCACCCTCTCACTCTGAAATTCCATGTTTTGACTCTAAATTCGTCATTTTTTCCTTTCCCCGACCTAAAACCCCATTCCCATCACCTAAAAACCCCATTTAGACCTTCCTTTTCACTCATCCCCCTCTTTCCCTTCAAAACAATGGAAAAACCATTTTTTCATTGTTTTTGAATAAATTTTGTTTCATTGACAACCCACCTCCCTTTAAATAAACCCTGTTTATTTGAAAATTACTCGAAACCCCTTATATGCTTTAAAACCCCCACTTTAACAATTTTAACCCTCCCGCACTACATTAATTCTCTCGTATAAACCTGGCCCCCACCTTATTTTAAAGCACCTTCGCTTTATAAACGCCCCGAGTCCCGCATTATAAAACCCTGTATCGTTTTAAACCCCCGCTCCATTATACTTCCAGGCCCCACATTTATCTAAGCCACCGACTCATTTAAACCCGACCACCATTCGATCTATGCCACTAGATATGACGGCCCTCATCGCATATCGCACATTCAAACGCTCGGGAGTTAAAAGCCTTCAGAACTTGTGATATGGGTGGTATTACCGCCTGTTCTCCCCTCCACGTGTCACTCCTGCAATGCTATCGCATCCCCACGGATAAAACCACCCTACCACTATCGCCCCATGTGAAAACTGCTTACCACCCCCACGCCATAAGCCCGAAACCATTGACCTGTTCAAACATGTTTCTAAGCCTCGTGGTAATGGAATAAGCCCCAAACCGCCATGAAACCTCTGCAAGCACTCTTGAAAACCCGAAAAGCCCCAAATAAGCGCAAAAATGATAAATTGCCATTATCCAGACTTTTTCCACAGCGCAGATTTTAAATTAACAATTGTTTTTAATGTGCAGGTGATTATAAATGGCATGAATACATAAATTGCATTTCCGAAGTCCCAAAAATGGTTTAAATAGATCCTTTGGGTGACGATCCAGGATACTTTGTTTCATCAAAAGGACTAGGAACGCAGTAATCATTAGAATGAAGCTATGGATCACGATCAAATAAATATCACATGATTAAGATAGAGGAAGCAAGTTTTCATCGAAAAACAAATGTAAAAGAACACTATCAAAGGACAATGAAAGGTAGAAGAGACTAAAGGTCTAAAGAAGGATTAAATATTTAATCGAAGATTAAAGGTTAAAATAGAGTTAAGACAGAGGGAAGAGAATCACTAAAAGACTAAAGGCAGAAAAGAATTAAAGGATAAAGGATGCAGATGGAGATAAATCCAAGTTAAAAACCAAATCAGCGGTTTAAAGACAAATCAAAGGCAAAATCAATAAAAGAAGACATATCCGAATGACAAGGCACTCAACCTTTACTTCTTCGAAATCACATTCACCACCTACAACTTCATTTTACTTCAATAAAAACACCTACAGCTAATAAAGTAGTCAGATATATTTTTAAGAAGCTCAACAGTTATTGAAAGAGTTAATATTAGAGCCAAAAAGTAAAAAATATCCTAAAGATTATCTCAGCAGTTAAGTTAAAAGTTATTACTACAACAAGTTAGTGAGTGATTTTTTGCTTTGGGCCTTGCATGGTCTCAAAGGTCAAAATTACATTTAATCTGTAATAAATATAGCCTGAAACCCTAGATTAGGATCACCTCCTCATCTTCAAATAAATACTGCATGTACTGTTCATTATTCATGTTGGTTGGTTAGTAGGCTAGTTGATTGACTGCTAAGCTGGATTTGATTAGAATTTGAGTTGCAAAGGTTATTGCATGGGAGTATTGTAACTGTTATGGACATCAGTAATACAAGAACGTTCACAGGATTCTTGAGCTATGTTAATGGTGATGTTATCCCTCTTTGTCATTGTTTCTCTTCTGTTTTCCATATTGTCCATCATTTCTATGATAAAAGAACAAAAATATTAGATTAAGATATGTTGTCTTGGCACCTTAATTCTGTCATATTCTTTCATCTTAATGTTTTCTTCTGCAAGGTGTGATTAGAGAATTCAGGGGTGTCCTGCTCTTTAGTTCCACCTAGCTCGTTGCCTTGAAGTTTACTTAGTATATTCTAGCCAAAGGAATCTATAGTTTGTCCCGCTCTTTGGTTTTTTTTTTACTGTTACTTTAAAGGCCTTCTTTGAAGTTTGATTAAAGAATTAAGGGGTGTCCTACTCTTTAATTTCACTGACTGTAATCTGGAATGTTTTTTTTTTTTTTTTTCTAAAATTAATAGCTAGAGAATTCAAGGGTGTTCTGCTCTCAAGTATTGTTGGATTGTTGTCTTAAGGTTTACTTAGTAGAGTTTATCTAAAGGAATTTATGGTTTGCCCCGCTCTTTAGTTCCTCTTAAACAATTATCTTAAAGGCTTTTCTTGTTGAAGTATAGTTAAAGGATTCTTAATTTCCCTTTAGTTTTACTAAATTCACAACTTGCTGTCATTTCATATTTCATCTAATCTAAAAAGATCCACTTGATATAGTTAGCTTTCCCTATGAAATCCCTTGCAGAGTTGATGTACAATTAAAACCTCATATGACTCCATAGCCCAATGGATTAATGCTTCTCACAGTCTATCTATTCAACTGAAATACTCAATCAATTAATCAAACAACCAATCAAACAAAAGAAACAACCCTAGAACTTCATAATTAGCCTAAAATCAGAAAACATAAGCATAAAGATAAATCATTGTCATCACAAAAATAGAGAGAGCCCTCTCTGAGTCCAGGAAGGTTAGGTCCTTAGACTCCAAAGTGGTTTGATGTGGTTCCCTGTAGAGTTGTTCTTGCCAATCTTGTAAATCACGGGGAGCCAACATAATGGCTCCCGTACAGGGGAAATTCTTAGTTATTTAACAACTTAATATTACCTCAAGAACTCAAAAACCCCATTCAAAGTTAGATGACTCAAGTGTTATCCAAGATTGGTATCTAGTTGCTGATGATGGAGAACAGTCAGCCTTAAGACAGTTAAAATCATCTGCCTGGTGACTCCACTGGTTTTCTGTAGGCCTGTCGACTCCACTGGTTTTCCACAGACTCCACTGGGAAATTATTGAGCAATCCTGATATCATCAAACCTCAAACAGAACCCAAAAAAAATAATTTGTGAATTAAGTATTTTTCTTTCATAGATTAGTTTGTTTTCAAGTTGTTATAAAGTTTCAACCTCTCTGATTTTTGGGTCTAAGTTCTGGCTTCTAAAAGAATCTGTACCAGATCTCATCCTGACCCAAACCCTCCTGCAATAGTTGACAATCTAGATCACATCCTCAGGAAATATCCTAGATCTAAAAATTCAACTGTTAGCAGACCAATTCATATAGCAAGTTCCCTACCTGAAAACCTTAAAGACTTGCAGAATATCCTATCTCACTCACTGCTAGAACAAAGCTTTTCTAGGACTAGATCTCATAATTGGATAACCCAGATAGTTTTAGACCCATCCATCTTACAGCAGAATCCTGTTGTACTAACTTCAATCTCCATTCATACACCCACTGTTCACCTCCCTCCATTTAACCCTCAACCTCTTTTTGTAAACCCTCCACTTGTTAACCCTCCTTTGTTTCCCCAACTACCAACGATGGCAACATGGTATGCACCATTAGTTCTACCATTGCCTTTAGTTGTTCTACCACAGGACTATCAGTCCAAGATTCCCTTATATGATGCAAGTAGTTCTACAACTACTCAACTACATGTGGATAGAATGAATGATTATTTTGACAGACAAGAAATAGATGATGAGACTATTAAATTAAGAATGTTTGCTCAAAGTTTAGGGGGAGAACCAAGAAAATGGTTTAAATGCTTAACCCCTAATAATATACATGACCTCCCTGCTTTTCACCAAATATTATTAAACAAATGGGAAGTCAAGAAAAACCCTCTCCAAATCTTATTGGAATATGAAAACATCAAGAGAAAAGCTGGAGAGAGTGTCCAAGATTATTGCACTAGGTTCAACAGTGTATATAATTCCCTCCCTACTCACATGAAATCTCCACAAGGCCTAGCCTTAATGAAATTTCTAGATGGCTTTGACCCAGAGATGGCTTATCAACTAAGAGAAACATACCGTCCTACATTAGAATACATGCAAAGGGGTGCAGTAAGTGTAGAGGAAAATCTAATTGCCAAAAGAGCTAGAATGAAAAATGAAAAGAGATTCACATATAGGGAAGAGGTTATAACCTCCAAATCTGATGCTAAGATTGAAAACCTTGTTAAAACCATGAAAATGATTTTGGAGAGAATAAACATAAATGAGAGAGCTTACCCCAGAGAAAACCAAGCAGCTCCTCAAAACAGAAATCAAAACCAGAACCAAAACCAAAACTTTAGAAGAAACTCCCCTCAAATAAGGCAAAGAGAACAAAGGGAACCTAATCAATAATTCAAACCTCCTTTCCAAGAAAACTATGATGATGAGGATGAGGAAGTGATGGACGAACCAGAGCAAAGTCAAATCAATCTAATGGGAGTGAATAATGACGATACTATTTTCCTCAGTAAGGAAGAACAAGGTATGTTTTCCCCAACTCAATTTGAAGAAGAAAGCCTAGAATCCAAAGATTATAAACAAGGCTTTGAAAATTATATTATGCAAGTACATAGGTAGTATGACCTCAGAAAAAAAAACCAAGACACTCCCAAAAGAAAGAACCCTGAAATTTCTGCTAGAAAAACTCCTGAAAATGATCCCGAAAAAACAGCAGAGACTTCAAACATTTTGGTTAAAAGTTCTGATGAAAATAGAAAAAAAAATAGCCAACACAATGGCAACTGAAGCAACACTATTAATCCAGCTAGTAGCCCTAAAAAAAATATTTTAACTGAGTTCCCCAATGAAAATCAACAAGCTAAAATTGCTGTAAAAACAATGGCTGATAAAACTGAGTTAAATCTGCCAAAAACACAGACACCCTTCAGTATAGAGAATGAGATTGCCAAGATAAAAATTTCCATACCTCTTACTAAATTAGTTTGCCATGATGTATATAGATCCCAAGTTCTGAAAGCCTTAAACATAGGAGAAAATGTTGACTCTGTAAATTTAAATAATGGAAAACCTGAACTTTTGTTTGGACCAAAAGTAGAAGGTAAATTCCAAGAGGGAGGTGTCCCTCCATTCTATGTTAGTTTGAACATCCATGATAAAATCCTCCACAATGCCATGTTAGATTCAAGATCTTCTCATAACCTCATGCCAAAGGTAGTTATGGAAAGGTTAGGCCTTGAGATAACTAGATCATATAAAGACTTGTACTCCTTTGACTCCAGTAGAGTTAAATGTATAGGCCTAATCAAAGATCTCTATCTTAATCTAGCAAAAATACCAACCAAGAGCCTAATAATGGATATTGTAGTGGCTGACATACCCCCTAAATATGGCATGCTCCTTTCATGCTCATGGGGAGCTAAACTTCAAGGCACCCTCCAAATGGACATGACCTATGCTACCATACATGTCTTTAGTCAACCAAGAAGATTATATAGGGAGACTCATATGAAATACATGGTCAATAGTCAATAAACGCCTAATAATTCCCCTCTCTATTCTGTCCACACAGACCTTGATTCATTTATCCTTTACAGTGATCAAAAAATTAATGAACAAGTAGCAAAAAATGAAAAATTAGTGGAAAAAGAAGAGGAAGAAGAATAACAATCAAACCAAATAGAAAATGAACAAAATAATGTTGAACATAATGGAAAATATAAGACTAAACCTCTATGGAACATGAGTTTTGATGGTTCTTGTGGGAAAAATGGATCTAGAGCAGGTGTTTGGGTATACAACACAAAGAAAAATCATGCAGAGGGTCATTCATATAAACCTTATTTTCAATGTACAAATAACATAACAAAATATGAGACACTCCTTTTAGGGCTACAATTACTCAAGAAATTAGGAGCCAAAGGATCTTTGTTCATGGGGATTCCGAGCTAGTTATTAGGCATATTAAGGGAGAATATTCAACTAAACATCCTAGATTAAGAGCCTATAGGAATGATGCCCTTGACCTCCTAAAAACATTCAAGGAATATGATATTGCCTTCATCCTAAGAAATCAAAACATCCTGGCCAATGGACTAGAATTTGCAGCCAATACCTGTCAAAAACCTTATCATAACAAACAATACACAGTACAAGTCAAATACAGACCAACAGTCCTTGATAACATAAAATATTGGCAAGTTTTTGAAGGGGACAAACAGATTGAAGATTTCATGCAGTCCAGAAATGAGTTTGAAATGCCAAATTTAGACTCAAATCATGAAGAGGACTGATCTACTGAGGAACCACCATAAAAACAGAGCCCCCTGATGATGCTGATATAAATCTGTTAGAAAAAGATCACCCACATAAGACAAAGCTGTATGTAGATTTAGAAAAAGAAGACTTTGAAGTGTTGCATTTCAAGGATAATACCTTGCCAGAAGGACTGGTCCCTCTAGAGGAACTTTTTGATTTTAATGATGTTGCTAAGAAAACAAAGATGGAATCCACTGAAGCAAATGTAGAAGAATGAAATATAGGCAGTGAACAAGAACCCAAAATGAAAAAACTGTCAAAAACACTGCCAACTCCCATAAAACAAAAATATATTAAGATATTCAAAGAATTCAGTGATGTGTTTGCTTGGAGATATGAAGACTTGAATGCCTATGATACTAAGATCATTCAACACAAGATTCCCCTCAAAGAAAACGAGAAGCCCTTTAAGCATAAATTATGTAGAATAAACCCTGTTCAATTGCCACTGGTTGAGAAAGAAATAAAGAAAATGTATGATGTTGGAATAATAGTCCCTCTCAGATACTCAGAATGGGTTTCAAATCTTGTATCAGTGAGGAAGAAAACAAGAGAAATTAGGCTACGCATAGACTTCATAAATTTAAACAAATCCTCCCTATAAGACAACTACCCTTTACCAAAAATGGATCATATACTACAAAGGTTAGTGGGCTCGAAAAGAATATCTTTGCTTGATGGCTTATCAGAGTACAATCAGGTGCTGGTACATCCAAATGATCAACACAAGACAACTTTCAATACACCTTGGGGGACCTTCATGTATGTTAAAATTCCTTTTGGGTTAATGAATGTTGGGGCCACTTTTCAAAGAGCCATGGACATTTCTTTCTCTCAAGAAATAGGTTACTTCATTGTGATATATCTTGATGACATCAGAGTCTAATAAACAACTGATGAAGAACACCTAGCTCACCTAAGGAAGGTCTTTGAAAAGTGCAGAAAGTAAGACTGTCTCTAAATCCCAAGAAAACATTGTTTTTCCTTCAAGAAGGGAAGATTTCAGGCCACATCATATCTGAGGAAGGGATCAATATTGACCCAAAAAGGATTGATGGAATATTGCAAATCAGTCACCCAAGAAACATCAAAGAGCTGCAATCTTTCATTGGAAAGATAAATTTCTTTTAAAGTTTCATACCAAACCTTGTAGAACTCCTAAGAAACATCACTAACATGCTCAAAACAGAAACATGAGAGTCAAATTGACCATAGAAGCAAGGAAATATTTTAACTTGGTGAAGCAAGCACTTACACAAACACTAGTTCTAATTAACCCTGACTTCAACAAAGATTTCTTCATTTTCTCCTTTGCATCAGAACACACAGTTGTTGTTGTGTTACTACAAAAGAACATAATAGGACAAGAACAGCCCATAGCTTTCTTCAGCCCATAATAGGACAAGAGCAGAAGCATTAAGAGATGCACCTATAAAATATAATATAATGGAAAAAAAGGCTTTTTCCTTAGTCAAAGCACTAAAATATTTCAGTGTCTACATTCTGCATTCACACATCATTGCATTTGTGCCTCACACAGTGGTTAAAGACATACTTACACAAGATCCTGATGGAAAAAGAGGTAAGTGGATTGCTGTCATATTAGAATATGATCTGGAAATCAAGCCCACCAAGCTAATCAAAGGATAAGGACTGGCTAAACTCATGGCTGAAACAAATTTTCAAGCACTATACATAAATATGATTCACTCACTGGATGAACAAGATGAGTTGGCGACTCCACCTATTGAGGAAGAATTTCTAAACTCACCCTGGCATGCTGATATATTATATCTAATTTTTAATCTAAATGTTCCTCCTGTTTTGTCCAAAACAAAGGCCAGATTCTTGATGTTAAAGGCTATAAATTTATGCACTCTAGTAAAGTTTTATATTGGAAAAATTTTGGTGGTGTATTGCTTAAATGTTTTCCTGAAGAAGATGCAAATAGGATTAAGCATGAATTTCATGAGGGAGAATGTGGAGGCCATCTCTATTGGAAAACCACTGTCAATAAAATCCTTAGGGCTGGTTTCTATTGGCCCACCCTCTTCCAAGACATCCAAAAAATTCTAATTGCCTGTCATAAGTGCCAAATATTTGAGGGAAAAGAAAGCTGCTACCTTTGCCATTACATCCAATTTCTGTTGAAGCTCCTTTTCAACAGTGGGGCCTAGATTTCATTGGAGAAATTCATCCCACCTCCTCTACCCAACATAAATGGATCCTTACTGCAACTGACTACTTTACAAAGTGGATAGAGGCCATTCCCTCTAGGACTTCCACAGACTCAGTAATCATCACATTCCTCAAAAAAATATTCTGTCTAGATTTGGTTGTCCTAGAAAAATCATTACTGACAATGCTGCTGCTTTTAGATCCAATAAAATAGTGGATTTTTTCCATAGATATAACATTACTTTGGGCCATTCTACAGCTTATTTCCCTCAAGGTAATGGGTTGGCTGAATCCTCAAACAAAATTTTGGTAAAAATCATCAAAATGTTGCTGGAGGAAAACCAGAAGTCATGGCACAACAAAATAGTACATGCACTATGGGCAGACAGGCTAACAAGTAAGAAATCAATTGATATGTCTCTTTATCAACTGGTCTATGGAACAGATGCAGTTTTCCCAACATTCTTGGGAGTGATAGTAATAAAGCTCATTCAAGAGGTGCAATAGGAAGAAAATGACATACAAATGAGGATAAGACAAACTGTTCAGTTGCAGCAAACTAGAGAAGGAGTATACAATAGGACACAGTTAGTGCAGGAAAACATCAAGAAGCTCTTTGACAAAATGACCAAGGAAAATGATTTCATCATTGGAGACAAAGTGCTAAAATGGGATTCAAGAAGAGAGGACAAAGGCAAGCATGAAAAATTTGAAAATCTATGGAAAGGTCCATACATCATCCATTCAACAAGTGGTAATAACACATTTTTCCTACAAGAAATGGATGGAACAGAATTTTTTGGAGGTCTTGTCAATGGCAGGATTCTCAAGCATTATTTCAGTTGAGAAGCTCAGTTTAAATTTTTCTTCATTGTATATAGCATTGCTGAAACAAAATCCTTAGAAAAATTAATGAAAAAGAGAAAAGAAAAAGAGGAAAAGAGGGCAGAGAAAAGGAGAAGGTAAAGCCCCATACCAAAAAAGAATATTTCTGAAAGTGTGCAAGTCCAAATTTCACTACTTTTGAAAAGAAGTCTTGTTCAATCATACAACCTAATCATGATTGGAAAAATTTTGAATTATTGCTGATAAGTTAGAAAAAGAAGATTTGTCAAAATATTTTAAACTTGGATTATCAGTAGATATATAGGAAATGATATTGGTTACAATGTCTAAATCTGAACCAAAAGGAAAATAAAGGGATACGTGATAAATGAAAGATTCAAAACCAAAGCCCTTAGTTTAGTTTTACTTTTAGCAAAATAATATTGTGTGCAACTTGTTCCAAAATGCCACAATCCATGACAATCAAACTGCTTAATCTTGATTCAGTCATGTTTTAAATTTCATGTTATTAGTTAGTGAATAAAAATATATCAAAATGTTTAAACTTGGAAATATAAGTAGATTACGTAGAGAATAAAAGAGCTCATCAATCTAATCTGAGCCTTTGGAAGTTATAAGGATAGATTTAGAGAGTTTTCTTTTCAAAAGAAAAATGATGTCAAGGTTTGCAAGTCTAAGTGCACCTCCAAGATGAAGAAAAAATGTTAGAATAGAATGATGGGTAGGCAGAATATGTTTGAAGGAAGCGTGGTTGTCAATTTTTGAAATCATAGTCACAAAAAGTTGCAGCAGATCATCATTACAAAATGGAAAATCAGCCAAGTACATAAGGCATCGATCTACAAAATCCAGACATCTAAGATCTGAGATTCTTGACACTTCCTTAAAAGGAGCTTCCCTCCCCAGCTGGAGCCACTTTTAGTCTCCCGTATTCACAATATCACTAGGTGACTATGGATTTTATACAATTTGCCAAAAATAAACATTCCCTGACTATCATTTTATTTTCAGAAATCTCACTGCCTTCATTATCTTCATATAACCTATTTCACTATCTCTCATTTCACCTATTCATATCACCTCTCACTCTGAAATTCTATGTTTGGACCCTAAATTCCTCATTTTTTCTTTTTCCCCTACCTAAAACCCCATTTCGATAACCTAAAAACCCCATTTAAACTCTCATTTTCACTCATCCCCCTCTTTCGCTTCAAAATAATGAAAAAAACATTTTTTCATTGTTTTTGAATAAATTTTATTTCATTCGAGACCCACCTCCCTTTAAATAAACCCTATTTACTTGAATTTACTTGAAACCCCTTACATGCTTTAAAACCCCCACTTTAAAGCTTTTAACCTTCCCACACTACATTAATTCTCTCGTGTAAACCTGGCCCCCACCTTATGATAAAGCGCCTTCACTTTATAAACACAGCGGGTCTCGTATTATAAAACCCCGCATTGTTTTAAATCCCGGCTCCATTATACTTCCGGGCCCCACATTTTATCTAATTCGCCGACTCATTTAAAACCGACCACCATTCGATCTATGCCACTATATCAAATGACCCTCATCGCATATTTCACATTCAAACGCCCTGTTATCACAAAATCAGACCTCATAGGCTACCAATCAAATTAATCTCATGTAACTGTTTCAAACTAATATTTTGATTGAGGCTTAGCCTCCTCAACCTGAGAGGGCTCTCTCAAGGGTTAATGATTTTTGATAGAAATATAGATGGCTAACTCTATGTGGTATAGTAAATAGATAAAAATGAAAATTTGTTGTAAATCACATTAGCATATGCACATTGGGATTATGGAGTCATAATAGCTTCAGTAAAACCAAACAATCTACTTAGCATGGAAGTCAAGGCATATTAGAGTTCTAGTCAAGAGATACACATGTGAAACTGTAAAACATACAGTCAGTTTGTCTATGTAGGAAGTTAGAGAATCTAAGATGAATTCTGAGTAACATAAGCAAACACCACTGTAATAGGATAGTAAAAAGATGCCATTAAAACAAGAACACACTTGAACTCTTTTATGAATCTTGAGTTGGCTACATAGAAAACTATGTGTTAAGCTGAAAATCAGTCACTTACAATAAACACAGACATTTTTCTAAAAAATGTCCAACCCATGCATATTCGACTTCTTGATTCATTTATATATCATTTACATCATAAGATAACCTTATCCTGAGCTAGATACATCGAATTCTTCACTTTTGACACCTTGCCTAACCATATGACATGGTATTTATTACAAAATGACAGCTGCAAACCTAATAAACAGTCCTATTACAAATAGGATTCAAACTCCTTAACTCTACCCATAAAAACTTTATCTAAACTAGATTACATCATTTTCCAACTGTATTCCCATAAGGTCGAATCTAGATGATAAGATTTAACTCTTTATGACCTCATCTCCATTAAACTAGGAAACTGTCCCCTGTTTTCTAGACATAGGATTCTTTGTTTTCTTGAGACACTTTGACCATCATAAACCCATCACTTTGAGGTTATTTGATGTTAGGAATTGAAGCAAAACCCGTCAAAAAACATCACCAAGTCCTAGCTGTCCAAAACCGGAATCAAACTGTCCAAAATAGTAGAAGTAGACATGCGCTACGAAAACAACACAGTTTCGTAGCACTTTTCATACCACAACCTTTTACCCTTTGACCTTCAAAAATTTGGCTTTTTTTTTCCAGATTTATCTTCATTATCACTTAACACAACTTACCTAGCAATTTCAGGTTATCATACACACATTTTCCCTTCAAACATTTGTGAGAAAGGGTGAAAATAGTTTCCACAACAGTTTTGTAGCACTTTTCACCCTTTTTGCACTGTTTACACTACGAAACTGCTGAGTGAGAAGTTGTGTCTAGATTTATTCAAAATTCAAACCAAAAATGTGCCAAAAATTTAGAATACCACTAGTTTCATCAAAACAAACAATCATACGAACTAAAAACACAATTTTCATGAGGTTTATTCTTCATTTTCCATTTGATTTAGCCTTTGACTTTTTAATAATTTGTCATTTTGCACCTTTGTTTTTTAGTTCATCCTGACTTAGTTTTAGCTACAGCTCCAAATATTCCACTTGATCTCTTAGGCTTCTATTGCTGGCTCTCAAGTGAGTATTGATTACTCTGACAAATTTTGCTTCCTTGATGGCTAGAACTATCCGTGTAAAAAATTGTTCTGCACTACTTGGAATTTCAGACCTAGAACCAGTTTGGCCTTCCCATACTTCCTTCATTATTTTGAACTCATTTTCTCAATAATATTCTTTCTGGACCTCTTCCTCATCATAGCAATCTCTTCATTTTCTAACCTCAATTTCTCCTCAAAAAGTTGACACTCTGTCATTTCTTCCTTTTCCTTCATTGTTCTTATGGCTACATGTTCTACTGCTGGTGATGAGAGGTCAACCACCTCTTCAGGGAATTTGACTATTTCAATAGTTTCTTGGACCTTCTTGCTGCCTTCCTTAAGCTTCTTAGCATGCCTAGTTAAAGGTTTCCTTGCTTGAAAAATAAAGGCTGCATTTTCACCCTCAAATTCAAGTTTCTTTGCTGACTTAAAATTTTTCTGTTTGTGTTCATGTACTCCAATGAAATTAGCTTGCACAATGGGTTATTCCTCTATATCAATTGCATGAAGGATGTCATCTAAATTTCCCTTTATCATTGGGTTGTCCTCTGTACCTGAAAAAATTGTTTTTCCCTTTGATGCCACTGCTTGGCTTCTTGGAACTCTCTTGATTTCCAACTTGCTGGAAATTTGTTTTTGTTTTGCCTCTTTGCCACTTTTTGACCTTTGTTTTGCAGGTGATGGAGTTGCTGCAACAAGAACTTGTGTCTTCTCTGTCCTTTTCTCAAATTTTTTCCTTGGTTTGATCAACTTTAAAAACCTCTTTGATTTTTCAACCACAGGTTGACTAGACTCTGCTACTGGTGTTGAAGGAGTTCCTTTAGGTTTAGGGTTTCTAGCTGGGGTTAGGGTTTCTAGTTCAAAACCATTCATAAACAAAAAGGAAGACCAATCCCTGCTTATTTTATAAAGCTCATTCAACACCAATAATTTTATCAAACCATGGTGAGACAAAGATGTTTCACAACCATCATACTTGGCTTGTACTTTATCAGCCATTTTGGCAAGGCTCCTATGCAAGTAAAAGGGAAGATCTAGTGATATCATACCTGTGAAATGTAGAAGCAGATTGAAATGATAAGTATAAAATTTATGGTACTTGCCTTCACATGTAAAGTATCTTTGAATGTTGAACAACAACTTTGCCTCGGTGTCTTTGATACAACTTCTAGGTATTACATTATTCATGTACATATCTACATACTCAGGTTTCATGAATTCCTTGCATGGTTCCATGTCAAAATTAAAACCTTTAAACTTCGTCTCTTTCCCCCTTGGTATTTATGTCAAAGAAGCAATAATATCAGGTGTGACTGGCACATTTAACATCCCAATTTTGGTAGTTGTTCCACTGAAGTGTAAGGAAAATTCTTTAGACACCTGAGTGTGGAAACCCTGCATCTTTTCAAAAAACCGGAGACAACCTGATTTGCTAAAAGCCTCCATCACTGTTTGATCTTCAATTACAGCCTTCACATTTTCAGGCTCATATCTTAAGCAATGTCCCCCTATGTGGGATTTCTTTTCCTCTGCCATGTTTCTTAGAAAAACCCGTCAGCTTCTCTTGAATCCGTGAAACAACCTTGCTTGATTAGGATATGAACAACCTCGCTTGATTATAAGGAAAATCCTCGCTTGAGAATATGGAACAACCTCACTTGATTATGGTGAAGATATCCTTTGTATAGAACAACCACAGGCTTAACTTGACTGCTTCAGAGCTTAGACACTCGTATGGAGGCAAATGAGAATGAGAATGACCAAATTAGGAAAGATTTTGAAATTGAAATTTCATTTCATAACTGAATGATGCCTCATTCATGCCCTATCATGATGATGATGACTATGGGATAGGTAAGTACATTGAATCTAATAAAAAAATGACTCACCATACCACTATCCTATCAATTCATAATGGATTCTAACAAATTTCAGCTTAATTGACAAGAAGGTTAAGAAACAGCGCTTTCGTAGCACCCACAGTGTATTTTTTGCAGTTTTTGCTACGAAAGTATTAGCGTTTTCGTAGCGCAAATCCTCTTTTTTGAACTAGTGGCGCTATGAAATGGAGGATTCTTGTCTAATTACATGAATTTAACCTGAAACCTTATGGAATGACTCCTAAATGGAATATGTGAGTATTTGATCATGAAATGGACTTCTAAAGACTTTATTTGAATTCAATGATGACCTTTAAACTCATAAAAACTCTAACCTACCCTTAACAAAATCCTAAAATGACTTTCAAACCCATTTTGAGACCATGATAAAAAACAGAGTTGACACAATGATGTTTTAAAAAATTTTGGGTGATAACAGAACTTATAAAATCTAACCTACCCTTAACCAAACCCTAAATTGACTTCTAAACCTAATTTGAACCATGACCAAAAACAAACATAACACAATGATGTTTTTTTGAAATTTTTTGGGTGATAACAGTGGCTCCACTTGGGATAATATGCCCCTATGGTACACTAAGAACCAGTAGTTCCAGTGCTGCTATCCATCTTCTTGGAATAAAAACTTTGAAATTTTACCAAGTCTTATTCAAACTCTTATAACCTTCACCTTGGGATCAAGCTTGATGATCACTACAGAAGAACCAAATCTATACCTACTAAAAATATGCTCAACCAACTTTGAGCTTATTCACACACTCCTACCTACCCTATCAGCTGCAATCTCCATTTGTAACTCAAGGAACATGAAACTTCCAATGAAGCCAGTCATTGATCTGATCTGACACTTGAATCTATTGACTATGCTTGAACCAAAAGTAAACATGATACTGAAATGACCAAGGCAGCATGAGATGTAACTGATCTTCCAAATGAAAATATAACTAGAAATCTGAACTGTAAATCTTTTCCATGTAGTGAGCTATAGAATCATAGAATACATAATCTGTTTGAAGCTTCTCATGACATTCTACAACTTTGGACCACTCATACATGCTTTTTTCAACCACATAAGACTTCAGTTGTGTGCTCTTAAATTTCTTTTCAAATTGATTTTCAAAAACAGTGTATTCTTCCTCAAACTCAAAGGAGAAAGGTGGCAACACCCTCTCTTTTTTTTTTCTGGCATAAAAATCATTTGAAAAGACAGATCTTGATCATGAATATTATGATATTGAATTTTATCTTCTAAAACTTCAGTATCTTTTTCATGGTTCTTAGCAACTTCATCCACAAATTGAATCTTAACTTCTGACATGCATTCAAATGATTTCAGATTAGAAGACAAGGATAAAGAAAAAATTTCACCTACTTCTTCATTAGTGTGATCATCATTTGATGTAGGTTGATGCAAGAAATGAGATGAAGAATCAAATTTTTCTTGTACCTGAGGATTGTAGCAAGCATTTTCCAATATTTCCTCTTGCTGTTTGAAATTATTCTCATACTCTCGATGATCAAAAGACTAAAAAGTCTGCTGCAACTTTTCATTAAACTCAGAGGATGTAACATGATTATCATAAATAAACTCTTGCTGGGTTTCATTTTCATCCAAGGGAGAGGATATCCTTTCTTCTTGGTGATGAAATGTATCATCATGAAGGGCCTCTAAAATTTCCTCATCCATGAACTCATCATCTTCATAACAATTCTCCAAATATTCAATAAAACTCACAAAGTGTTTACAACAGTCTTTGACCAGAAATAAGGAGGATGAAACTCTTTATACATCTCATAAAATGCAACATGGAAATCAGCAAGAGAACATAATGAACCATTTGGCAATATTTCATACCAAGACCATGCTTTTCCTTCTAAAGTGGCTATAAACATCTTCATGAGACAATCCTCAGGGAACTAAACCTTAGGACTGTGTACATGCATATGGAATCTAACCAAATGAAGAGAAACATTGTCTTTATTTTCATCTTCGAATATAGGAAGATCAGTTAACCATTCAACCTTTGGCATAGGATTTGGAAAACCAGGGATGTGAGACCGATTCATAGGGCTATACCTGACATTTATTCTTGCAATGGAACTCATTTTGAAACTTCATCAAGCTACTGATATACAAGCAGTGGAGTTACCTTCCAATTGATTATTTGATGTGTGGAGTCTCCAAGGTAGATGCAGCCTCGAAAATCTTCCTGAGCTCCTGCTACCTTCAGAAGTTCAACTTCAAAATCTCGGGAAAATATAATCTTCAGACTCCTGGCAAACACACCAAAATGTTATCAAAAAATTAGACCTGATAGGCTGCCAATCAAATCAATCTCATGTAATTGTTTCAAACCAATCTTTTTATTGAGGCTTAGCCTCCTCAACCTGAGAGGTCTCTCTCAAGGGTTAATGATTTTTGATAGAAATATAGATGGCTAACTATATGTGGGATAGTAAACAGATAAAAATGAAAACTGGTTGTAAATCACATTAGAAAGTGCACATTGGGCTTATGGAGTGATAATAGCTTCAGTAAAACCAAACAATCTACTTAGCATGGAAGTCAAGGCATATCAGAGTTCTAGTCAAGAGATACACATGTGAAACTGTAGAACACACAGTCAGTTTGTCTATGTAGGAAGTCAGAGCATCTAAGATGAATTCTGAGTAACATAAGCAAACACCACTGCAATAGGATAGTAAAAATATGCCATTAGAACAAGAACACACTTGAACACTTTTATGAATCTTGAGTTGGCTATGTAGAAAACTCTGTGTTAAGCTGAAAACCAGTCACTTACAATAAACACAGAATTTTTGCTAAAAAATGTCCAACCCATGCATATTTGACTTATTGATCTTTTATATATCATTTACATCATAAGATAACCTTATCCTGAGCTATTTACATCGAATTCTTGACTTTTGACACCTTGCCTAACCATATGACATGGTATTTATTACAAAATGACAGCTGCAAACCTAATGAAAAGTCATATTACAAATAGGATTAAAACTCCTTAACTCTACTCATTAAAAATTTATCTAAAATATATTACATCATTTTCCAACTGTATTCCCATAAGGTCAAATCCAGATGATATGCTTTAACTCTTTATGACCTCAATGCTGATCTCCATTAAACTAGGAAATTGTCCCCTGTTTTCTAAGCATAGGATTCTTTTTTTTCTTGAGACACTTTGACCATCATAAACCCATCACTTCGAGGTTATTTGATGTTAGGAAATAAAGTAACACCTGTCAAAAAACCTCACCAAGTCCCAGCTATCCAAAACCGGCATCAAAATGTCCAAAATAGTAGAAGTAGACCTGCGCTACGAAAACAACATAGTTTCGGAGCGCTTTTCGTAGCGCAACCTTTTTACCCTTTTACCTTCAAAATTTTGGCTTATATTTTCCATATTTATCTTCATTATCACTTAACACAACTTCCTTAGCAATTCCAGGTCATCATACACACATTTTCCCTTCAAAAATTTGTGAGAAAGGGTGAAAAACGCTGCTACAGTAGTTTCATAGCGCTTTTCACCCTTTTTGCATTGTTTGCGCTACGAAACTGCTGAGTGAGCATTTTTGTCCAGATTTCTTCAAAATTCAAACCAAAAATGTGCCAAAAATTCAGAATACCACTGGTTTCATCAAAACAAATATTCATATGAACTAAAAACACAATTTTCATGAGGTTTATTCTTCATTTTCCATTTGATTTAGCCTTTGACTTTTTAATAATTTGTCATTCTGCACCTTCGTTTTTTAGTTCATCCTGAGTCAGGTTCGACTGTAGCTCCAAATATTCTGCTTGATCTCTTAGTCTTATATTACTAGCTCTCAAGTGAGTATTGATTACTCTGACAAATTTTTCTTCCTTGATGGCTGGAACTGTCCATGTAAAAAACTGTTCTGCACTGCTTGGAATTTCAGACCTAGAACAAGTTTGGCCTTCCCATACTGCCTTCATTATTTTGAACTCTGTTTTCTCAATAATATGCTTCTTGGCCCTCTTCCTCATCATAGAAATATCTTGATTTGATAACCTCAATTTCTCCTCAAAATGTTGACACTCTGTCATTTCTTTCTTTTCCTTCATTGTTCTTATGGCTGCATGTTATACTGTTGGTGATGAGAGGTCAACCACCTCTTCAGGGACTTTGATTGTTTCAATAGTTTCTTGGACCTCCTTGCTACCTTCCTTAAGCTTCTTAGCATGCCTAGTTAAATTTTGTCTTGCTTGAAAAATGAAGGCTGCATTTTCACCCTCAAATTCAAGTTTCTTTGCTGACTTAACCTTTTTCTGTTTGTGTTCATCTACTCCAATGAAATTAGCTTGCACAATGGGTGATTCCTCTATATCAATTGCATGAAGGATGTCATCTGAATTTCCCTTTATCACTGGGTTGTCCTTTGTACCTAAAAAAATTGTTTTTCCCTTTGATTCCACTGCTTGGATTCTTGTCACTCTGTTGATTTCCTGCTTGCTGGCAATTTGTTTTTGTTTTTCCTCTTTGCCACTTTTGGACCTCTGTTTTGTAGGTGATGGAGTTGCTACAACAAGAACTTGTGTCTTCTCTATCCTTTTCTCAACTTGTTTCCTTGGTTTCAACTTTACAAACCTCTTTTATTTTGCAACCACAGGCTAACTAGACTCTACTATTGGTGTTGAAGGAGTTCCTTTAGGTTTAGGGTTTCTAGCTGGGGTTAGGGTTTCCAGTTCAAAACCATTCATAAAAAAAAAGGAAGACCAATCCCTGCTTATTTTCTAAAGCTCATTCAACACCAATAAATTTATCAAACCATGGTGAAACAAAGATGTTTCACAACCATTAGACTTGGCTCTTACTTTATCAGCCATTTTGGCAAGGCTCCTATGCAAGTAAAAGGGAAAATCTAGTGATATCATACCTATGAAATGCAGAATCAGCTTGAAATGATAAGTATAAAATTTATGGTACCTGCCTTCACATGTAAAGTATCTTTGAATGTTGAACATCAGCTTTGCATAGGTTGTTTTGATACAGCTTCTAGGTATTGCATTATTCAAGTCCATATCTGCATACTCAGGTTTCATGAATTCCTTGCATGGTTCCATGTCAAAATTATAACCTTTAAACCAAGCCTCTTTCCCCCTTGGTATTTCTGTCATAGAAGTAATAATCTCAGGTGTGACTTGCACATTTAACATCCCAATTTTGGTAGTTGTTCCATTGAAGTGTAAGGAAAATTCTTTAGACACCTGAGTGTGGAAACCCTACAACTTTTCACAAAACTGGAGACAACCTACTTTGCTAAAAGCCTCCATCACTGTTTGATCTTCAATTATAGCCTTCACATTTTCAGGCTCATATCTTAAGCAATGTCCCCCTATGTGGGCTTTGTTTTCCTTTGCCATGTTTCTTAGAAAAACCTGTCAGCTTCTCTTGAATCTATGAAACAACCTCACTTGATTAGGATATGAACAACCTCACTTGATTATAAGGAACAACCTCGTTTGAGAATATGGAACAACCTCTCTTGATTATGGTGAAGATAGCATTTTTATAGAACAACCACAAGCTTAGCTTGACTGCTTTAGAGCTTAGACACTCATGTGGAGGCAAATGAGAATGAGAATGACCAAATTAGGTAAGATTTTGAAATTGAAATATCATTTCATAACTGAATGATGCCTCATTGATGCCCTATCATGACGATGATGACTGTGGGATAGGTAAGTACGTTGAATCTGATAACAAACTGACTCACCATACCACTATCATATCAATTCCTAACGGATTCTGACAAATTTCAACTTAATTGACAAGATGGTTAAGAAACCGTGTGCCCACAGTGTATTTTTCACAATTTGCGCTACGAAAGTATTAGCGCTTTCGTGTCGCAAATCCTATTTTTTGAACTAGCGGAGCTACGAAACGGAGGATTCTTGGCTAATTGTAGGAATTTGATGGCAGTGTGCGTGCAAGCATTAAGGAGAGTTGTTCAAACTTTGTTACAATGTTCTCTAATTTAGGAGGAACCTGATCCTGATCTTTCTTTCCATTCTCATTCATCAAATTTATGAAATCTGTTTGGTAAAATTAATAAAATGCACCACGGAAGCTAAAGTCCCTTTTTTTATTTGAAAACATAATGATGCACCTTAAAAAGTGTTAACCCTTTCTAAACAATGTTTACAACCATTCGGAAACACCAATGTTTAACCTTTTCAGAATGAATGTTTAACAAGCTTCGAAAATGTAATAATTTCCTTTTAAAATAGTGTTTAAACCTTCAGAACAATAGAATTTCGGAAATGTAATAATAAACAATGTTTATTATTAAACAAGGTTTAAAACCTTTGGAAATAATTTTTCGGACTTCAAAAAATTTAATAAAGCTCTATTGAAAATATCTGTCGGGTCCTTACCTTTTCATTAACCTCCGTGTAACTCTCGACGCGAACGCCATCAGATCTTCTGCAGATCTGATCGGATGACAATCACATTCAATCGACCTCCGAACTTCATCACCCAGAAGCGACGCGAAATTTGTGGTATCACGCCCGTGACGTGTCGCGATACTATTCGGTCGAGTTCGAAATGGGAAAAACTGCTCACAACTCAAAGGCTATGCAACAACAGTGTCTGGTTTCCTTCAAAACCACTTTTCTTCAAAACATTCTCGATGCTTTAAACACGATTTTTCACCTTTCCTTTGTTTAAATTCAATTCTCTTGGAAACTGTCCTTTTCCGATCTGTGGCTCAACAACCATAGATCGATTATCAGTGTGCTCTCAACCAAAGAAACCAAAATTCCTCGATCTCCTCCGAATCCTTTTTCACAAAATTTAATACATTTGGATTCTACACATAATATATATAAACCAATTGGATTTTCAAAGGGTGAAACCCTCCGGGAAATTTCCAAGTATACAACAAATGATTTAATTTTGGTATTTTATTAAAACAGAGGCAAAACCTCTCAATCAATTCTTCTACGACCAAATTCCGATTTCCTCCTTTGCAGAGGTTACAATTTATAGGTTTTACATAACAATCGACCTCCTCTTGAGGATCGAATTCTCCTATTTTAGACAAAATTCTAATTACATAATATCTTCTCTAAATCTATCAACTGAAGCTAAATATGCTGAAACAAATCTAAAATTGTTCAATCCTCCTAAATACTAGTTCAACCCTATCTATTACAACTGTAAATTGACAGCTAAAGGTACCAACACCTTTGCTTGTAACTTTTTTTGGATTTTTGGAATAATTAATGAAGCCTTTTGTCTCTAAGCCTCATGCCCCTGCATCAGACTCCTGAGGACAAAAATCTTCATGGGCTCTTGTCCATGAGCTCCTCCACAGAAAAACCCAATTTCTGCAGCATGGTTTCTGTCATCCAAGTAGCATCTTCAATTGGCTGATCCTTCCACTTGATCAAATATTGAAAATACTCCTATCCCCTGGTCTTCTTAAACACTTTTTTGTCTAAGATCTTCTCTTGCTATAATGTCTTTGTTGTGGGTAACTATTTTACCCAGTCAATCTGTTCTCTGTCTTTTGGTTTGTCATCTATGCCACCATCTTCATATCTGTACAAATCAACAACATTGAATATTGGAGATATTCCAATATCATATGGTAATTCAATTTCATAAGCATTTGCAGAAAAATTTCTCAATTTCCTGCATGGTCTTATCTTTTTGAATTTTAACTTGTTATACTTCTTCTTTGGAAATATTTCTTTTCTTAAGTGTGCTAAAACCAAATCACCAACTTCAAAATTAACTTCTCTTTTGCTCAAATCTGCTCTGTTCTTGTACTTGATGTTGCTGTCTTGTAGCTGCTGCTTTACCTGTTCATGTATTTATTGTATTTATGAAGCAAACTCCTCTCCTTCAGCACTTCTCATTTCTTCTTTTCCCAAGTTCCTCAATTTAGATACTCCTCTTGGGTGCATTCCATAAACTATATGGAATGGACTTTGTTCTGTACTTTTGTTAGGTGAATCATTATATGCATACTCTGCCTGTGGTAAAATATGATCCCATTGTTTAGGATGTTCTTCTGCAAGACTTCTCAAAAGATTACCCAAACTTCTGTTCACTACTTCAGTCTACCCATCAGTCTTAGGGTGATAAGTTGAACTGAAACTTTGAAACTTAGTTTAGTACCAAGCTCTTCCACAATTTCCTCCAAAAATGACCAACAAATCTAGTGTCTCTATCAAAAACAATACTTTTAGGTAACCCACGTAATCTGACAATCTCCTTGAAAAACAAATTGGCAACATGAGAAGCATCACTGGTTTTATAACATGGAATAAAATGTGCCATTTTTGAAAATCTGTCAACTACAACATAAATTGCATCATTTCCTCTCTGTGTCTTGGGCAATCCTAAAATAAAATCCATACTTACCATATCCCAATGTCTATCTGGAATAGGTAATGGAATGTACAAACCTACATTTTGACTTTTCCATTTTGCATATTGACAAATTTTACAATTCTTCACATACTTTTCCAATTCAAATCTCATCTGTGGCCAAAAATAAAAATGACTTAGTTTCTCATAAGTATTATCAACACAAAAATGTCCAGCAACTCCACCACTATGTTTCTCTCTGATTAAATTTTCTCTCATAGAACAATTTGGTATGCACAATTGATTTCTTTTGAACAATAAACCCTCTTGCAAGAAATAATCTAACCATTGAATTCTGTCTATCAAAACAGGATTACAACATGCGTCAAATGCTTCTTTGAAATCCAAATTTGACTTTCTTGAACAAGAATGCTTTTCCTACTCAAGGCATCAGCTACCTTGTTTGCTTGACCACTGATATGCTTCAATACAAAGTTAAAAATTTGAAGATATTCAACCCATTTTGCATGTTTTTGATTCAATTTAGGCTGTTGCATAATATACTATAAATCATTATTATCTGAATATAGCACAAATTCTTTAGACATTAAATAATGTCTCCACTTCTTCAATGACTGTACAATTGCATAAAATTCCTTGTCATATGAAGAGTACTTCCTCATTGTCTCATTCAGCTTCTCATTGAAATATGCTATAGGCCTATCTTCTTGACTTAATACAGCTCCAATAGCTTCTCCACTCGCATCACATTTCACTTGAAAAGGTTTATTAAAATCAGGCAAAACTAAGACAAGTTTCTCAGTTATCTTTTGCTTCAAGAACTGAAAATTCCTTTCAGCTTTATCAGTCCACTTGAATGGTTGTTTGTCCTTATTTATGGTTTCAATAATAGGTGCACTGATCTTGCTAAAATTCCTTATGAATTTTCTATAAAAACTAGCAAGACCGTGAAAAATTCTTACCTCAAAAACATTTTTAGGTGAAGGCCACTCCACAATTGCCTTTATCTCCTCTGGATCCATTTTTAATCCTTCAGCAGAAACAACAAAACCTAGATATACCAATTCTTCTTTCATAAATGAACATTTCTTTAAATTTATCAGTAACTTCTCTTGACATAACTTAAGACATAATTAAGATGTCTCAGGTGTTCTTCTTTTGTTTTGCTATAAATTAATATATCATCCAGATATACTATTGCAAATTTACCAATAAATTCCTTTAATACTTCATTCATAAGCCTCATAAAGGTACTAGGTGCATTTGATAAAACAAAAGGCATTACCATCCATTCATACAATCCCTCATTTGTTTTAAAGGTTGTTTTCCATTCATCACCTTCCCATATCCTAATTTGATGATACCCACTTTTCAAATCTAGTTTTGAAAAATATCTTGCTCCACTCAAACAATCCATCAAATCTTCAATTCTAGGTAAAGGAAATCTATACTTGATTGTTATCTTGTTGATTTCTCTTTAATCAGTGCACATTCTCCAACCTCCATCTTTTTTCGGACTTAATACTGTAGGTACTGCACAAGGACTCAGACTTTATCTGATCAAACCTTTGTCAACCAATTCCTGCACTTGCTTTCTGATTTCTTCATTTTTTGTAGGAGTCATTCTGTAAGTTGCTTTGTTTGGAAGATTTGATCCTGGAATCAAATATATCTTATGGCTAATTCTTCTTACAGGTGGTAATTCATCAGGAAAATCATCCACAATAATATTACAATAACTCTCCAACATTTCTTGAATTTCAATTGGCAATTCAGAAATTTTAGTAGAAGTAAATACTACCATAGGTTTGCAAACTAAAGCAAAATTTACCTCATCATCTTCAATCTGCTGCAAGTATTCTTTTCCACTCAACAATAAAGCCTTTGGATCAGACTTTTTACTTGATGCACCTTCTTCTTCCATAGGTAACAATTTTTGATTCATACCATCTTTTAAAAACTTGTAAGTGTTTCTCTTTCCATCATGTACTGCTGCTCTGTCATACTGCCAAGGTCTACCCAACAATATGTGACACACAACCATAGGCATCACATCACACATGATTTTATCTTTGTAACTGCCCATTTGCAATTATATTTCACATTGTTCCTTTACTATCAGCTGATGTCTCTTCTGAAGCCATGACACCTTCTAGGGTGTTGGATGTTCCCTTGTCTTCAATTTCAACTTCTCTATCACCTCTGTAGAGACCAAATTATCTGTACTGCCACTATCAATTACCAATTGACAGCATTTCCCTTGAAATTTTCACACACTTCTGAACAAAGTATTTCTCTGTGTTGGTTCAACAACTTCCTTTGTTTGTTTTAACAAAACCTTGTTGACCAACAAATATTCTCCTTTCTCTAGCACAATTTATTTCTCTATTACAGGCAACTTTGCTGCTTCTCCAGTCTGAGCAACAATTGCATTTCTCTGGTTTGGCCCCACATTCTCTGGACACTAATAGGCTCTATGTCCTAATTTGTTACATCTGTAACATCTGACTTCTCTTCCTATGTTTCTGCCTCCTCTTCCTCTGTAAGGACTCCTTTTTCCACTTGTATCACCTTCTGTGGGTGCATACTGAGGTGAGCTACTGCTAGCTCCATCTCTTGGTGATGTAGATCTTCCTCTACCACCTTGAATTCCTCTTCCTTTGGTAGATTGCTTTCTTAGGAGTTTTTCTTCAGCTTTTAAGGCCATCTGGTAAGCCTCTTCTACTGTTTTAGGAGACAATGTACTTATCTTGTTGTGTAACCAGCTCCAAAAAGAGAATAAAAGAGATATCAACGCCTTAGAAATGAGCCACTTTTAGGGGGCAACCTACAATACAGTACATAAATGAACAATTCTTGGATGATACAATTTACAAAAACCTCATTTCTATATATAGGAGTCCATGGGGCCATAATGTAATCCTAGTGGGCCATAATGTAATCCTAGCCGACCTAAGAATAATAATTTAAGGGCACAATAATAACAAAATGGGGGTTACAAGGGTTCAATAATAACAATAAGGGGGTTAAAATAACCATAATAAAGGACTATACTAGTGATATAGGGACCTAACATGCCCCTCTCCTTCAAAAAAGTGTTGTCCTCAACACTTGAGTAGCTCCGGGTGCTTCTGTATAAAATTCTCATCTTCCCATGTAGAATCTTCAGTGGGTAAGTTCTTCCACTTGATGAGATACTCTGAAATTGATCGATTCCGTAGTTGTCGAGTTCTTTTTTCCATGACTTCTTCAGGTTCCAATATGATTTTCCCTTCCCCATCAAGTTCTGGCAATACTGTTTAAACTAGAAGATTTTCACCTATAACCTTTTTAAGCATGAAACATGGAAAACTAGATGTACTGAAGAAGCCAGAAGCTCCACCTCCAGGTATGCCATAGAACCAATCTTTTGCAACACCTTGTAAGGACCATAGTACTTTGGGTGATAATTAGGCATCCTTCTGAAAGCTGTTTCCGAGGGACATTTGTTTGTATGGTTGTAACCATAAAAATACCCAGTCTCCTACATCAAAACTTCTCTCACTGCGATATTGATCTGCCTGTTGTTCCATTCGATTTTGTGCCAAATTTAGGTTGTCCTTTAAGAGTTGGAGAACTTCTTATTGATGCTCGATGTGATCTTCCACTACTTGAACCTTCAAATTTTCTCTTAAAGATGATGTGATGGATGGTGGATGATATCCATAAAGTGCCATAAATGGGGTCATTTTTGCTGCAGTATGGAAGGAAGTGTTATACCACCATTCAGCAAGAGGTACCCACTTGACCCATTGTGTTTGTTTATCAGATACAAAACAACGAAGATATCCTTCCAAACATTTATTTACTATCTCAGTTTGACCATCAGATTGAGGATGATAAGATGAGCTATGAGCTAATTGAGTACCCAAACAAGAAAATAACTCCGTCCAAAAATTTCCGGTAAAAATGGGATCTCTGTCGCTCACAATAACCCTTGGGCTTCCATGTAGCTTTTGAATTCTGTCCATAAATGTAGTAGCAACTGTACTTGCTTTAAATGGATGAAATAATGCACAAAAGTGTGCATACTTGGTAAGTCTATCAACTACCACCATGATGACATTCTTTCCTTCGGACTTAGGTAAACCTGTGATAAAATCCATTGAAATCTCCTCCCAACGATGACTTGGAATGGATAAAGGTTGTAGAAGTCCCGGGGTCTTAATTGTCTCCACTTTATTCTGCTGGCAAACCAAACATTCCGCCACAAACTTTTGAATATCAGATTTAAGGCCATCCCAAAAAAATTCTTTCTTCACCCTGTGGTAAGTTTTTAAAAATCCTGAGTGTCCTCCTAAAGGAGAAGTGTGCAATTCGAGAAGAATCTTTTGTTTTAGTTGGGAATTCTTACAAAGATATAAGCGATCTTTGTACCATAAGGAATCATTTTTCCAACTAAATGTATCGGATGTACTAGGATCTTGCTGCAACTTTTGAATGAGTGTCCATACATCTTTGTCCTTCTTCCATTCATCTCTTGCTTCGGTTATCCAATCTGGTTGGATAATAGAAATGGCACAAAGCAATGCTTCCACCTCTTCATTCTTTCTTGAGAGTGCATCTGCAACAACATTAAGCTTTCTTTTTTTGTATATTATTTCAAAGTCATAACCCAACATCTTTGTGACCCATTTTTGCTGCTCTTCTGATGATAGTCTTTGTTCCAAAAAGTGTTTAAGACTATCATGATCGATTTTTACCTTGAAGTGTCTTCCCATTAGGTAAGTTCGCCATTTCTTTAGTGCATGCAGTATTGCTAACATTTCCTTCTCATAAATAGGTTTCTATAAATACTTTCCTTTGATTGGACGACTTTCAAAAGCAATGGGTCTTCCTTCCTGCATTAAAACTGCACCAATTCCATTTTCTGAGGCATCACATTCCACAATAAAGGTTTTTGTGAAGTCTGGCGTAGCTAAGACCGGTGCTAGGCACATTGCCTCTTTAAGATGTTCAAAGGCCTTAGTTGCTTCAAGAGTCCATGAAAATTCATCTTTCTTCAATAATGTTGTTATAGGTGCTGCTATTCTCCCATAATTCTTAACAAACTTGCGATAATACCCTGTTAACCCGAGAAATCCTCGCAACTGCTTTATGGTTGTGGGGACTTTCCATTCCTTAATGGCTTTAATTTTGTTAGGGTCTACTTTAATACCCTCGTGAGATACAATATGACCCAGATATTCCACCTCTTGTACTCCAAAGAAACATTTGGATGTTTTTGCATATAATTGTTTCTCCTGCAATAGTTTGAGCACCCTGTCAACATGTTCAACATAATCCTTCCAAGACCTGCTGTAGATTAGTATATCATCAAAAAATACTAGCACAAATTTTCTAAGGAAGGGTTTGAAAATGGAATTCATCAACCCTTGAAATGTAGAAGGTGCATTGGTAAGACCAAAGGCATGACCAAAAATTCATAATGACCCTCATGAGTTCGAAATGCTATTTTTGGAATATCTTCAGTCTTCATTCTAATTTGATGATATCCTGAACGAAGATCCAAATTGGTAAAATAAATTGCTCCATTTAATTCATCCAATAATTCATCAATCACAGGAATGGGAAATTTGTCTTTAATGGTGAGCTTATTGAGCTCCCTATAATCCGGACACATTCGCCATGATCCATCCTTCTTGTGTACCAAAACTATAGGAGCGGAGAAAGAACTTTGACTAGGTTGAATTATACCCGCCTCTAACATTTCTGCAGTCATACGTTCAATTTCGCTCTTTTGGAAGTAAGGATATCTATAAGGCCTGATGTTTGGAGGAACACTTCCTGGAATCAAATGAATAGCATGATCATGATCACGAATATGTGGGAGTCCTTTGGGAGTTTCAAACACCTTGGAATGATTGTCCAAGACTTGTTGGAGATCTGCAGAAATAGATGATTTTGATGTCGTAACTTCTAGTGAGCATAATTGTGCAATTACGCCTCGTTATTCTTTCTTTAGAAGCTTTGTCATGACATTAGAGCTTATTATCCTTCCTGGCTTCCCTTCAATACCCCGTAATTCGACTTCCTTTCCTTCTGAAAAAAAATTCAAGAAAAGTTCTTGAAAATTAAAAGCTACCGTCCCCAAAGATTGTAACCATTGTACTCCTAGTACAACATCGGCACCTCCCATAGGAATGGAAAGCATTGGACTAGTCAATACATATTCCCCCATGGTTAGCTTGATATTATGGCATTTTCTAGAGCAATTTATAGTTCCTCCATTTGCAACCATCACCTGACATTCTGGTGCTGGGTATAGGAAATAATTTAATTCCTTGGCTACCTTACAATGAATAAAATTATGGGTGCTACCTGAATCAATCAACACTATTACCTTTTTCTTCTTGATTTGTCCTTCTATCTTGAGAGTTTGAGGAGTGGTAATTCCTGCCAGTGCATTACACGATATGGTCGGATTCATTTCTTCCTCTTCTAGGGTTGGTTTCTGGTGTATATCCTCTTCTTGTTCATTTTCTTCTTCCTCTTCACAATCTATGTAAAATAATTTCTTCTCAGCACACTTATGACCTTGAGTGTATTTTCTATCACAACTGTAGCAAAGCCCTTTTGCTCTTTTTTCTTCCAATTGTTGTGGTGTCAACCTTGTAGGTTGTGGAAATCTAGGCGTAGCAACACTTCCTTCTTTATAGAATTGAGTGGTAGGCTTCCTTGTCGCCATAATTTTACATTCAACTTTTCTTGCCAACCTGAATGCCTTCTCCAATGAATCGGGTTCCAAAACACAAACTTCATGTTGGATGTTATCCTTTAGAGTACCTATGAAGAGATCAATCCTGTGTTCCTCTGGAATATCAGTTACCCTTATATTCAATTTTTGGAAGTCCTCAATGTCCTGCCCCACTAAACCCTTTTGTTTGAGATTTATCAATTGGCTAAAGAAAGTGTTGCTCTTTGTATCCTCATAATGTGCTATCATTTCCTCCGTAAAAATTGACCAAGTGACAATTTTTTTACGGGAGCAAAGCCATCGATACCATACAAATGTATTTTGTTCTAAATGTAAAGTTGCAATGCGTACCTTTTGTGTATTTTGCACATTATGGAGATCAAAATATTGCTCCATCTGTAGTATCCATGTTACAGGATCCTTTCCATCAAACTTCCTCATATCCATTTTTGGAATATGGTGGTTCTTCCCTCCAACAATAGAGTTTATGAAATCACGATTAACATTTATTTTTTTCTCATCATGAGTTTCCTCTACTATCTTTTCACCATTAGGAAACATTTCTTGTATCAACTTTCCCAAACCTTCGATGTCTACTTTTAGATCTTTCTTCATGTTTTCCATGTTGTCTTTCATTTTTTCATCGATCTTAACTTCCATGTCATCCATCTTAGCTTCCATGCCCACTTCCATGCCATCCATCTTAGCTTCCAAACCACTCATCTTAGCTTCCACGCCTTTCTTCAAACCATCCATCTTAGTTTCCATGCCCTTCTTCAAAACTTCCATTTCATTTTTTGTTGTTCTTTGCGAGAACGAAATTTGTTGCACTTGCTCTTGTAATTTTGATATGTCATGTTGCCATTCTTCGTCTTCATGAGTCATAGTAGAGCCTTCTAAAGGCTTAATGGGTGTTGAATTCTTTTTAGGGGCCATTTTAGACTCCAATATTGATATCTATTCTACAATAGGCCTTTTCAATCAATTCAACTTGATTCTTCAAACAAGACTTATGCAATTCGGAAAAAAAATACACACCTTTTACTTGCTTTGAGGAGCTCGATATTGAAATTATATTATCTCTGTGATTGCGGATCTTCAATATCTGAAATTCAGCACTGAAGTAGCCCTCTGAATTCTCTTTTGAATGCCACAGGTCTGACCTGATTTGGGTTCTCAAAGACAAAGTTGTGTCCAATCTCCCACAATGACCTAATTATGGACTGGTTCAATAGAGAGAACTTGTACGACTTGCCACGTGTCACTGTTTAGTCCTTTGTCTCTGAAATTGATAGCCAAGAAACCACAGTCTATTTAATTGCGACCAATTTTTATAGAACTTCAATCCGATGCCCAGAGAGAGATTTATTGAACTTTTCCCACGATCACCTCTTTGAGATGCAATTTAGGAGCCTGAAAAAGCACTACCTTCCACAGATCATATCTCCAAAAGTATTGTGAACCAAGCTCTGAAATTTTTTGACGAATTTCCTCAGGATTTTAGCTTCGGACCATATGAATTTCAGATTCTGAGCCTTCGTAGAAAAAACGTTATAGCGCAAATGCCACGATGACCTCTTTAGGAGCCTGAAAAAAGACCTAACTTCCACAGATCATATCTCTGAAAATATTGCGAACCAGACTCTGAAATTTTTAGAAAATATTTCTCAGGATTTTTGCTTCGCACCCTAAAAATTTCAGCTTTTTAAACTTCGTAGAAAAAAAGTTATAGCGCAAATGCCACGATGACCTGTTTGGAGTAGCGAAACCCTAGAATCCAAAGCTCCGATACCAAATGTTGTGTAACCAGCTCCGAAAAGAGAAGAAAAGAGATATCAACGCCTTAGAAATGAGCCACTTCAAGGGGGCAACCTCCAATACATTACATAAATGAACAATTCTTGGATGATACAATTTACAAAAACCTCCTTTCTATATATAGGAGTCCATGGGGCCATAATGTAATCCTAGTGGGCCATAATGTAATCCTAGCCGACCTAAGAATAATAATTTAAGGGCACAATAATAACAAAATGGGGGTTACAAGGGTTCAATAATAACAATAAGGGGGTTACACTAACAACAATAAGGGACTATACTAGTGATATAGGGACCTAACATATCTCATCTTGAATCTCCATTTTGAGACCATTTATGTACCTGGAAATATTCTCTGTTGTATCTTGAATTTGTCCTGCTCTTATGCTCACTTTGTAAAATTATTCTGTGTATTATTTTACTGTCATTAATCTCTGTCTAAGATTCTTCATTTGTCTAAATAATGAAAGCTGACAATCACTAGGCAAAAACTTACCTCTCAGCTTTTCCACCATTCTATTCCAATTCTTGATTGGCTGCTTACCAACTCTCCTTCTTTCTACTTGCACTCCATCCCACCAAAGTGCTGCATTTCCTTTCAACCCTGTGACAAAAAACTTAACTCTCTTTTCTTCACCCATCTCTTCATAATCAAATCATTTATTCATTTCACTGATCCAATCTATCAACTCTTCTGGATTCAATCCTCCTGCAAAAGCTGATACTTCAACTCTAGGCTTGGATGTAGATCCTAAAACTAATTTAAAGAATCTCATATCAGGGGTAAGCTCAAAATTTTCTTCTTCTTCTTCTTCAGCTTCAGGTTCACTAACATCTTCAGGATCTCTCTGTTGTCCTACATCAATTGCTTCCAATCTGACTTGAATTTTTTGCATAGTCTCTAGTACTTCAACATTTGCAATTGGTCTACCTCGTCTTCTACCAGCAGCACCTCTACCAATTTTGACAACCATATTGGATTTCTTTCTCTAACTTTTGGAAGCTTGTTTAGTGTCTGAAAAATGCTCTGAAGAATGCTCTAATACCACAAATGATGGTAGTGTGGGTGCAGGTGTTAAGGAGAGATGTTCAAACTTTGTTACAATGTTCTCTAATTCAGGAGGAATTTGATCTTGATCTTTCTTTCCATTCTCATTCATCAAATTTATGAAATCTGTTTGGTAAAATTAATCAAATGCACCACGGAAGCTAAAGTCCCTTTTTTTCTTTGAAAACATAATGACGCACCTTAAAAAGTGTTAACCCTTTCTAAACAATGTTTACAACCATTCGGAAACATTATGACCCACTTTAACCAATGTTTAACCTTTTCGGAATGAATGTTTAACAAGCTTCAGCAATGTAATAATTTCCTTTTAAAATAGTGTTTAAACCTTCAGAACAATAGACTTTTGGAAATGTAATAATAAACAATGTTTATTATTAAACAAGGTTTAAAACCTTCGGAAATAATGTTTCGGATTTAAAAAACTTTAATAAATCTCTATTGCAAATATCTGTCGGGTCCTTACCTTTTCATTAACCTCCGTGTAACTCTCGACGTGAACGCCGTCGGATCTTCTGCAGATCTGATTGGACGAAAATCGCATTCAATTGACCTCCAAACTTTATCACCCAGAAGCAACTCAAAATGGATGGTATCGCGCCCGTGACGTGTCGCGACACAATTCGGTCGCGTTTGAAATGGGAAAAAATGCTCACAACTCAAAGGTTGTGCGACAACAGTGTCTGGTTTCCTTCAAAACTACTTTTCTTCAAAACATTCCCGACGCTTTAAACACGAATTTTTTCCTTTCCTTTGTTTAACTTCAATTCTCTCGGAAATTGTCCTTTTTCGCTCTGTGGCTGAACAACCAAAAATCGATTATCACTGCGCTCTCAAACAAAGAAACCAAAATTCCTCGATCTCCTTCGAATCCTTTTTCACAGAATTTAATACATTTGGATTCTACACAGAATATATATAAACCAAATGGATTTTCGAAGGGTGAAACCCTTCGAGAAATTGCCAGGTATACAACAGATTATTTAATTCTGCAATTTTATTAAAATAGAGGCAAAACTTCTCAATCAATTCTTCTATGGCCAAATTCTGATTTCCTCCTTTGCAGAGGTTACAATTTATAGGTTTTACATAACAATCGACAAAATTCTAATTACACAATATCTTCCCTAAATCTATCAACTGAAGCTAAATATGTTGAAACAAATCTAAAACTGTTCAATCCTCCTAAATACTAGTTCAACCCTATCTATTACAACTGTAAATTGACAGCTAAAGGTACCAACACCTTTGCTTGTAACTTTTTTTGGATTTTTGGAATAATTAATGAAGCCTTTTGTCTCTAAGCCTCATGCCCCTGCATCAGAATTTAACCTGAAACCTTATGGAATGACTCCTAAATGGAAGATGTGAGTATTTGATCATGGAATGGACTTCTAAAGAATTTATTTTAATTCAATGATGACCTTTAAACTCATAAAAACTCTAACCTGCCCTTAACCAAATCCTAAAATGACTGTCAAACCCATTTTGAGACCATGATAAAAAACAGAGTTGACCCAATGATGTTTTGAAAATTTTTGGGTGATAACATAACTTATAAAAATCTAACCTACCCTTAACCAAACCCTAAATTGAATTCTAAACCTAATTTGAACATGACCAAAAACAAACATAACACAATGATGTTTTTTTGAAAGTTTTTGGGTGATAACATGCCCAGGAGTTAAAAGCTTTCAGACCTTGCGATATGGGCGGTATTAACACATGTCCTCCCCTCCACGTGTCACTCCCGAAATTCTATCGCATCCCCGTGGATAAAACCACCCTATCACTATCGCCCCATGCGAAAACTGCTTATCGCCCCCACGCCATAAGCCCGAAACATTTGACCTATTCAAACATGTTTCTAAGCCCTGTGGTAATGCAATAATCCCCGAACTGCCATGAAACCTCTGCAAACACTCCTGAAAACACGAAAAGCCCCAAATATGCGCATAAATGAAAAATTTCCATTATGCAGACTTTGTCCACAGTGCATGTTTTAAATTAACAATTGTTTTTAATGTGTAGGTGATTATACATGGCAGGAATACATAAATTGCATTTCCGAAGTCCCAAAAATGGTTTAAACAGATCCTCTGGGTGACGATCCAGAATGCTTTGTTTCATCAAAAGGACTAGGAATGAAGGAATCATTAGAATGAAGCTATGGATCAAAATCAAATAAAGATCACATGATTAAGACAGGGGCAACAAGGTTTCATCGAAAAACAAATGTAAAAGAACGCGGTCAAAGGACAGTGAAAGGTAAAAGAGACTAAAGGTCTAAAGAAGGGATTAAATATTTAATCGAAGGTTAAAGGTTAAAAACAAACTTAAGATATAGGGAAGAGAAACACTAAAAGATCAAAGGAAGAAAAGAGTTAAAGGATAAAGGATGCAGATGGAGATAAATCCAAGTTAAAAACCAAAATACAGGTTTAAAGTCAAATCAAAGGAAAAATCAATAAAAGAAGACAGATCCGAATGACAAGGCACTCAAACTTTACTTCTTCCAAATCACATTCACCACGTACAACTTCATTTTACTTAAATAAAAGAACCTACAACTAATAAAGCAATTAGAGATATTTTTAATCAGCTCAACAGTTATTGAAAGAGTTAATATTAGAGCCAAAAAGTAAAAAATATCCTAAATATTAGCTCAGCAGTTAAGTTAAAAGTTATTATTACAGCAAGTTAATCATTGATATTTTTCCTTGGGCCTTACATGGTCTCAAAGGTCAAGATTTCATTTACTCTGTAATAACTATAGCCTAAAACCCTAGAAAAGGATCACCTCCTCATCTGCAGATAAATAATACATTTATTGTTCATTATTCTTGTTGGTTGGTTAGTGGGCTAGTTGATTGACTGCTAAGATGGATTTGATCAGACTTTGAGTTGCAAAGGTTATTGCACGGGAGTATTGTAACTGTTTTTGACATCAGTAATACAAGCACATTCACAGGATTCTTGAGCTATGTTAATGGTGATGTTATCCCTCTTTGTCATTGTTTCTCTTATGTTTCCCATATTGTCCATCATTTCTCTGATAAAAGAACATAAATTTTAGATTAAGATACGCTGTCTTGGTACCTTAATTATGTCTGCTTATTTCATCTTAATGTTTTCTTCTACAAGGTCTAATTAGAGAATTCAGAGGTGTCCTACTCGTTAGTTCCACCTAGCTCATTTCCTTGAAGTTTACTTAGTAGAGTCTAGCCAAAGGAATCTATGGTTTTCCCTACTCTTTGGTTTTTCTTAGACTGTTTCTTTAAAGGCCTTACTTGAAGTTTGATTAAAGAATTCAGGGGTGTCCAGCTCTTTAATTTCACTGACTGTTATCTGGAATGTTTTCTTTGTCTGAAAGTAATAGCTAGAGAGTTCAGGGGTGTCATGCTCTCAAGGATTGCTAGATTGTTGTCTTAAGGTTTACTTAGTAGAGTTTAGCTAAATTAATTTATGGTCTGCCCTGCTCTTTAGTTCCTCTTAAAAATTTATCTTAAAGGCTTTTCTTATTGAAGTATAGTTAAAGGATTATTAATTTCCCTTTAGTTTTACTAAATTCACAACTTTCTTTCATTCGATATTTCATCTAATCTAAAAATTTCCACTTGATATAGTTAGCTTTCCCTATGAAAACCCTTGTAGAGTTGATGTACAATTAAAGCCTCTTATGAATCCATAGTCCAATGGATTAATGCTTCTCACAGTCTATCTATTCAACTGAAACACTCAATCAATCAATCAAAAAAAACAAACAACCATAGAACTTCATAACTAGCCTAAAATCAGAAACATAAGCATAAAGATAAGTCATTTTCATCACAAAAATAGAGAGAGCCCTCTCTGAGTCCAGGAAGGCTAGGTCGTTGGACTCCAAAGTGGTTTGATGTGGTTCCCTGCAGAGTTGTTCTTGCCAATATTGCAAATCACGAGGAGCCAACAATAAATACCTTTGTTATACCTTATCACCAAGTGGAACTGTTGAAGAAAACCCATCCATCTGAAGTTCCTTGCTTACTGTAGCTTTTTTTATGATTGCAAGTATTACAATGGCTGATGATCGGTGTGAATAATTGTGTCCTTACCCATCAAGTAATGTTTCCACTTTGTCACACTTCACACCAATGCATACAATTCCTTGTCATATGTAGGATAGTTAATCATTGCACCATTAAAAGTTTCAAAATGAAAACAGATGGGCTTACCATGTTGCATCAAGATTGTGCCCATGGCATTGTCACTTGCATCAGTTTGTATCTCAAATGATTGTCTCAATTTAGGAAGTGAAAGTAGAGGTGATGAACTGATTCTTTCCTTTAATGAATCAAATATTTTTTGTTGTTTTCCTCCCCACTAAAAAAATTTTCTTCACATTTGTAAATGCATGCAATGGAGCTACAATGGAAGAAAAATTATAAATGAACTTTCTCCAATATTGGGCTGCTCCCAAGAAAATTCTAACCTCTATCACTATCTTGGGATTTGGCCAATAGAAAATGACTTCGACCTTGGAAGGATCTATTTTCAACTAAAATTCTCCAACAATATGACCTAAGTAGACTAAGGAATTTTTCCCAATTCACATTTCGACATCTTTAAAAATAATTTTTCCTTCTTTAAGACATCTAACACTTGCTTGAAATGCATGATATGTTCTTCACGGGACTTTCTGAAAAATAATATGTCATTTAATTATACTATCACAAAATCATCTAGAAAGGGCCTTAAAACATCATTCATGACCTGCATGAATGTAGTAGGAGCATTAAAAATACCAAAGGGCATAACCAACCATTCAAACAAACCTTGCTTTGTTTTGAATGTTTTCTTCCATATGTCTCCTTCAACGATCCTAATCCGATGATAGCCACTCCTCAAGTCCAACTTAGTGAAATAAAAATCATCTTTCAATTGATCAAGTAAATCATTGATTCTAGGAAGAGGTGTTGTGAAGATAAATCCCCTTTGCGAACAGAGGCGATCTCTCTAGCTCTAGAGTGGGTCTAGCAACTTATGAGACTATATAATGCAAGATTTCTTAGCTAATATTCAGAACAAGATGAGAAAGGAAATATGCCTACCTCTTCCTAGTGCTATGCTCGAATCCTTTTATGATGGCCTCGATCCACAGTCCCTCGGGCTCGCTCCTTGCTACTAGTGGCGTATGATTACCTGCATGAGATCAAGAGACAACAACAAAATTAATCCAATACAATAAAAACATTGAATATTAACTATCTAACAGATCAAGGAACATTATATTGTTTTTGTAAAATATTAGACAAATATAGAAAGAAAACACTAGATGTTTTATTAATAAATATGAAAGAGAGAGTTTACAACCGCAACCTTGATGTTGGAGGCCTCCCTTTGGGTATGTTTGAGCCCTTCACCGAATCTCTTAAAGAAATCCTTCTCCCAGGTAGCTTAGGCGTTATCAAAATACAAATATGCAAAGGAAAATGAATGATCAAACCAGCCCAACAATGACCAACCAGTAGTGGAAGGATGGGGATCAATTTATAGGAAGGGAGAGGAAGTTAGGAGCCCATGAAAGAAGGAGAAAGGCCCATTTTTCAAGGGATAATCCCCCATTGATAAGATAAAAAGATCTAAATGAGAGAGATTAACCCTATCTCCGCTAAATAACATCCAACTCGCTACCTTGGAAACTTCTAGAGGTCGAGGCTTCTCCTCCATTTGACGAAACACTACCAGAAAGGGTTAAACAAGGTTTTCTTAGTCAAAAGAGCACTAACAGCGCTAGGGTAGAACTATCAACCTGCCATCAGCATGGGTAGGACACTAGAGAAGCACGTTGACCCAAAAATTTAGGGTTTTAGATAATTTTCTTCAATGATATTTCAAGGAAGCTTTCTTTTATTCTTTAGTGGATGCCTTTATGTATTTTTCCCAGGTGGATATACTGCACAGGATTCATCATAGGGTACTTCAGGATTAGGGACATGAAGTAAACAAGGTGACAAATTACTGTGTAAGAGATGCCCCCTAAAGAATGAAGGCATAATGGGTGAAATGCTTTATGCACCAAGGCAAAGAACTCATAATATCGCCAGTAAACCTTCCAAATCAAACATACTACAATATATGACATATTTGATATGAATATGACTAACAACAAGTGTATGGAATAGGCATAAACAATACATGAGCCCACGTCATGGTCGCAGCCATCCACTTGAAGGAGATCATGGAAATATATCCACGACATGGATGCATCCATCCATATAGAAAAGATAATGTGTACAATCATGAATACTCAATAAGTCCACACAACTTGGATAATGGAAAATGTGATCCAGGTTCTTCATCTCAATCTTAATCTACCCAACATATGCATCTAGCCATGCAAATAGATGTTCTAATGTCGAACATGGTAAAAGCTAATTTATTACTGATCAATGACTAAAACTGTTAACGGGCATGGGAGAAACCACCAATAATGAGGTAGGTACTCAAGGTACAAAAATGAAATCTATAAGTGTGAATAAATGAGTTGAATTCAAACACTTTCAGAATCATCCGATCGAAGGCCGATGATGTGAACCTATCGTAGAACACGAATAACTTTCCATTGAGGCATGCAAGCTCCAAGGTACTGAAAAGGAGTTCCTAAACCATCTTCTTGGATAATGAGCTGAAGTCAACAGGAAGTGATTCATCGAAGGAGGGCCATAATGATTCCCACATCATCGACTCAAAACAATGGATATCTGAAGATAAATATGAGTGATTTAGGATTGTTACAGAGAGGGTCACATAAGCAGAGGATTTTTTATTTTGAAAAAAAGGACTTCTCTTGAAAATATGGGTGACATGACTCTAGAGTCTGGTAGAATTTGAATCAAAGGATCAGAGGTCATGATGATAGGAATGGTGATAAAATGAGAGGTAAATGGATTTACCAAACCTAGGAGGAAAAATGACGAATGAAGGATATCCCCAACTCGACACGAAATGCAAATGAGTGTCATGCTTAAGAGAGACAAGCTGCCCAAAACACATAAGATTTTCCACTTTCAATTTTCCCCCATTATTGCTAATGAGTACCTCTTTATTTTTTATAGCCATCATGAAGAGGATATCGTATGCTGAGTGTTTAATTTCATTCTTCAAATGAATACATCCTAGTAATTTTAACGAGCCCTAGGAAGGAGGAACTTGGTCTTGTCATGGTGACAAGTCCTTTGCTGTTAATTTTAATGAGTCCAAAGGAAGAGTAACTTGGTGTCTTTTTGATGTTTAGGGAGTTTGAAAAAGAAATGGAAAATAAAACTCCACCATGTCCTTTTTCGTAAATCGTCTCTCGAATTCGAAAAGGTAGAAAACAATATCTGAAAGAACATCTTGACCATGTTCGGTCAATGTATTCCTTTTTCGTAAATAATTAATCTTGGCCCTAAAAAGGGGTTAACGTATACAAAAACCACATCAATTCATTTACTTTAATGAGTTCGAAAAGACAAGTACTCAACAATCTTTTCATTTTGTGAGAGTCAGAAAAGAGCTGAAAGATAAATCCATGGGGGTTCCTTTTTCGTTTATTTTTACCGAGTCCAAAAAAGAGATAAAATAAAACTTGTTGCATCAGAAATAATCACTAGCATCCTGTTACTGCACAAAAATGAAAAAAATCACTGATATCGAGGAAAAATAATAAAATAATGGTCGAAATATCTTCAAATATCTATAAATGGATAGAAAGTAAATCATTTTATCATTCTATTTGGAGTAAATTGTGAAAGCGATTTTCACCCATTTTTCCTTCGAAATTCAGATTAGTGGTGCGGCTAATCCAAGAAACCATTCAACAATATGCCAGCTGTAGGTAAGAGCTCAAAATTTTCTCTTTAATTTAATTCCATTCATAAGTGGTTCATCTTATAAATTTTTGTTTCAGGGGAATAATTTCAAGTTTTATTTTCACTGGCGATCAATGCGGGTTCGACCTATCTGATTGCATCGATTGCTCTTAGCCCATTAGGGAAACAAGCCATCAATGCATTTTTAATTCTAATAGGCACACTGACCATGGGGAAGAATTTAAAACAAGAAAATCGCCCATTTTAAATGATTCATTTCAAAAAATACTCCAATGAAATCTCTTAAAATGTCTTTTGAACATGTTTTGTAGGTGTTTTTAGAGAAGATGGTGATTAAATGGAAAGAGAGGGGCCACGAGGTGGAATACCACCAAGCTATCCAAGACCCAAATTGCATAAATGCACTAAGGAATTAAGTATTGCTTAAGTTCTTCTAGACTTCAGGGCTAAGAGCTCAACTAGAGCTGCTTGAGTATCTAATAGAGATATGGGTCATAGATCACCAAGTTTTCATGATTAGGGATCAAGAACTTGAGTTAGAGGTCACATACATCTACTTCATCATAGGATTTTCCAGGAGAGGGGAGAGGATCCAACTCTCTGGAGTTCATACTAGAGGAGAGAGCACTAGCATGTTCATCCAGAGACATTTCCCAAGTACCCAAAAGACTAGCAACGGGAAGGTAGACGTCAAAACCATCACCATTCTACCTTTGAGGAAAATTTTTCATTGTATGGCTCGAGTAGATGGGGCCCAAGCATTACATGAGGCAACAAAGTCCCAGTTCTAGTACGTAGTGGATTTTCTAGCTCCCACAATTTTTAACTGGTGCGAGGGGTTGTTGGAAAATATGAAGAGCCAACTAGCCAAGTGCAAGACAAGAGGACTGAAGTAGTTCAGATATGGATCCATCCTAGTTACCTTATTCTTGGAGAGAGTGCCTATGTTTCAGTACCAATTGTTAGAGATATATGATCTAGAGTTGAGGGATCTGAGGCTGCTGAGGTGGTGCAAGATCATGCCCCGTCGGGGAGGGGGGAAATAGATGCAATTTTTAACATCATTTTTTAGTTGGCTGCATCGTCAACTGATCATGGTTGAGGACTGATCTGAAAATGAAAGTATTTGTATCTGTTGTTCAAATTATTCATTTCCATTTAATTAAGTGTGCAAAGTGTCTGTCATGTCTTGCATACTAAACAAAGTGTTTTTGGTAACTGTTTTTGAGTTTATGTGTGAGGGAATTTTAATTAAAATTACTATTTAACATCTTGAATCAGATATACACAGTAGAATAACTTCACCATAACAACACAACAACATGATGAGACAGTTCACCCCTCCTGGGCTACATCTGATGGGTCCAAGGCTCCCAATGGGCATGTCCTTGCTCTATTAGGTTGCTCAAATTCATTTTATAGTGAGAAAGAAGCCTAAACAGGATGAAGCAATTATGAAAATGAATTCATAAGACAAAAATAAGCTAATTATGGCTTTTACTTCACCTCAAATAGTGAACTGTAGCCCAATGTAGCTCCATTTCCCTCATGGCCCTTATGGCTCTCCAAGCTTCCCTGAAGCAAAAATGGCTGAAAAACACCTATGTTGGCTCTGCAACATGTTCCAATGGCTCCAGAATGCTTAAAATACTCAAAATACTAAAAATTGACTAAACTTTTTTCTAATTTGGTCGAATATGGAAAAAGTTATGATCCCAACAATATTTTTCCTAGTGGCCCTCAAAAACGTCCACTAAGGTGGAATCTCCGAACATGTCAGAACCGCGTGCTAAAATTGGCAGAAATATTAAATTTAACTGTCAGTTCACTAACTGCTCACATGCGGATAAATCAGAGTCAGTTTACTTAGCGGTTAAGGTCAAGTCCGAGTCCTTGGTCACAACCTACAGGTCATGTGGCTGGGGGCTAGCACCCGAGTGCTTAATTCATAATTTTTTTTCGGTTACCACTTAGCCCTTGGTTACGCTTATGGTCGTGGGGGTTTAAAAACTATAGCCCTGAGGGCTTAACCCTTGTTTTTCTGCTTGTTCGACAAAAAACACGATGCGCCCAACTGTTGACCCTTTTGCGTTCAGGTCGAGTCGACCTCTGCCCGAATGAACCATGAATTCACCTACACGAGGTCTCATTCACCACTGACCCTTTCGCGTTTGGGTCAGGTCAGCCTCTGCCCGACTCGTTTACCTCTGCACGAATACGTTCAGGGTGACCCGACTCTGTTTAGGTCGGGTCGGGTCTGCCCAAATTTTTTTTATTTAAACAGATTTTGAACCTTTGGCCTGGGGCCATGTGGTAGCTTCAGGGCAGGTCACGTGGCACCCTCTGATAGGGCCCCAAACCATATAAAAAAAATAAAATTTTTCCATAAAAATTTTCTGAAGATGACAAATTTTTGAGTTCAAAGGTCTTGTTTTGAAGGTTATTCGACGTTTTAAAACTTCAATATCTTCTTCATACGACATCAGATTTGGGTCCCACTCATGGAACTATAATCACTACGACGAGGCCTATCTGGTCGTTCAATTTGTAACCAATTCTGATTAGTTCCAATTTTGAGCATTTTTTTCCTCCTGAACATGATCACCTTATCACACCTCTCCATTGGGAAGCTTTTGGACCCCAAAAGCCTTCAATTACCTGTTAATAAGATGAGGGTATAGATCCCTCAAATTTTCCACCTCAATCCACTTTGCCTTACTCGGTTTGCTGCGTTTAAGACCAACCCAAACATAATCAACATTTCCCCTCCTCGAAGTGCATGTCCTTCTGTCAAGGATAGCATCCTCTTTAAGCTCATCCAAAAATTCTGGCGAGAAATCCTCTATGGATGGTAGTTGAATGTCACTTTCATAATTAGAAATTAAAGGAGGTTCATACAAACATAAATTTTCCACATTCACAACGGAATACATTTGCATATATGAAGGAAAATCTAGTTGAAAAGCATTATTTCCAACTTGTTTAAGGATCTTGAATGGACCATAAAGAATAGGCTTCAAATTTTTTCCTTCTCCTTGCATTCTTTTCTTACTAATATGCAGCCATACCTCATCTCCTTCTTGAAACTTATGATCAACTTTGTGTTTTTCATGCCTCTCCTTGTACTTGCCTTAACTTTTTTCAAGCTGTTCTTGAACCTGCTGATGTATGAGCTGAATTCTTTCAATGAACATGCGAGCTTTGTCAATGTCACTATGCCCATCAATGGCCACATCCTTCTCAAGAATGAAATCTAAAGGTGACTTAGGTAAATACCCAGCAAGCTTCAAAAGGTGAAGTATTTGTAGAAGAGTGCTTGGCCCGGTTGTAAGCATGTTGAATGTAATGCAAGTGCTCATCCCAAAGCTTGGGATGCTTGCTGCAATAACCTCTCAAAATATGTACAATGGTTCTATTCACTAGCTCTATTTGGCCATCCGTTTGCGGATGGAAAGCAATACTCTTCTTCAACTTGGTGTCCATCATCTTCCATAAATTGGACCAAAAATTCCCAACAAATCTAGAATCCCTGTCACTAACAATAGAAGTAGGCAAGCCATAATGAACGCATACATGTTGAAAATATAAATTAATAGTTTGTTCCGCAGTTATATATTTCTTACATGGCATAAGAATACACATCTTGCTGAATCTATCAACTACTACATAAAGATAATCATGTTGCTTTATAGATAATGGTAGACCTCCAAGAAAATCCATAGAAACACTTTCTCATGGTCTAGAAGGTACCGGAAATGGCATATATAAACCAAGCTTCCTAATTCTAGGCTTGCTTGTAGCACATAATTAACAACCTCTAATGAAACGTGAAACACCATCTACCATGCGAGGCCAATAACAATACCTTTGTAAATGTGCCACCGTTTTTCTTACCCCGAAATGTCCAACAATAAGAGAAGAATGAGCTTCTCTCATGATGCTTAGTCTCTCCCCCTGTGGTATACATAAATTTCAGATATGAAAAAAAAAATTATTATGCAAATGATAGTCATTCACCTCAACATGATTCCCTTCACTCAAGTTAGAATACACATCCTTAAAATCAACATCTGATGCATACTGTTCTATGTAGCTCTCATGTACAATAGAATCATTCTTAAGTAAAGTAGTAGCACTAATAATAGGCCTTGAAAGCATATCAGAAAATTTATTTAAAATACCTTTCTTGTACCTTATTACCAAGTGAAATTGTTGTAGGAAACCCATCCATCTGAAATGTCTTGACTGTTGTAATTTACTTTGCGACTGCAAGTACTGTAAAAACTGATGTTTGGTATGAACAACTGTTTATTTTCCCATCAAATAGTGTTTCTACTTTTTGACGCTTTGTACCAACACATACAACTCCTTATCATATGTAGGATAATTCACAACAACACCATTAAATGTCTCAGAATGAAATGCGATAGGATTACTATGTTGTAAGAGAACTGCACCCATGGCGTAATCACTAGCATCAGTTTGAATATCGAATGGCTATCTCAAGTCCAGTAATGCAAGGACTGGAGCTGAAATTATCTTCTCTTTCAAAGACTCAAAAGCTTTTTTTTTCTTGCCTCCCCATTGGAAAGCACGCTTCACACTTGTCACTGCATGCATAGGAGCTGCTATGGTAGAGAAGTTAGAAATAAACTTCCTCCAATACTGAGCTGCACCCAAAAAACTTCTTACCTCTGTAATGGATTTGGGAGTAGGTCAATTCAAAATGGCTTCTACCTTAGCAGGATCAATTCTCAAAGCACCTCCTCCTACTATGTGTCCCAAATAAACCAAAGAAGTCTTTCCAAATTCACACTTTGACATTTTAAGAAAAAACTGATTTTTCTTCAAAATATCAAGCACTTTCTTAACATGCATGACATGCTCTTCTCTAGCCTTGCTGAAAATTAAGATGTCATCTAAGGAGACAATAACGAAATCATCAAGAAAAGGACAAAGACATCATCCATTACCCGCATGAATGTTGTAGGTGCATTTCATAAACCAAACGACATAACAAGCCACTCAAAGAGTCCCTGTTTGGTTTTGAATGTTGTCTTCCAAATGTCACTTTCTTCAATTATAACTTGATGATAACCACTACGTAACTCTAACTTAGTGAAATATTTAGCATCTTTAAGCTGATCTAACAAATCATCCATCCTTGGGAGTGGGTAACGAATCTTTACCGTTATCTTGTTCAATGCCCTGAAGTCCACACACATGTGCCAAGTTCCATTTTTCTTTGGAATCAACACTATTGGTGACCCACATGGTGAAGTGATTGGTATTATGAATCCTTTATCCAACAAGTCTTTAATTTTCCTCTCGATTTCAGCATTCTCCATGATAGACATGCGGTACATGCCTATGTTAGGAAGAGGACAATTTTGATGCAGCAGTTTCCTCGTGCTGGGATATGGGCACATTTCAGTTCTGAAAACATCATGATGTGCATCAACTACATCATATAAATCTGATTTAAGCTTGGAATCACAATTTTCAAATGACTCATGATTCACATCAACCTTGGGCTTAACCATAAGAAGTACAAAACTCTTACTAGAATTCACTAGCCTTTTTAGCTGTCCCACATTTTCCATCGCTATATTTGCCTTCTTGCAATGTGCTCTAACAATGAACTCCTTGCCATCTTTAAAGAGATGATACTTATTTTCATGGCGATGGAAGATCGCTTTCCTTTCAAATAAGTAAGGACTTCCCAAAACAATTCCTGATATATCAAGCGGTACTACATCAAGTTCAACTGCATCAATAAAGTGTGCAGTAATCACGAATCGCAATATGCACTTCTTTGAGACTTGTAAGTTTGCATCCTTTCATATCCACCCAAGTGGATAAGGCTTTAGATGTGGAATGGTCTCAAGTTTAAGTTGTTTGACCAAGTCTTCTGATATGATATTTGCTTGTGACCCACTGTCAAACAGTGTGTCAATTTTTGTATGTTTTGAAGACAACCCTCACATGGAACAATTCAATTCTTTCTTCCTCATTTCAAGTTTGTACATGACAATTTGAAGTACTAGTGCTTGGCTTAGTTTCAGTTTCCTTTCCCTTCATACTTTTCAAACCCATGGCTGCAATTTTGGTTTCATCACCTGAATTATCACCTAAGTCTTGTGGTGTAGTTGTAGTAGCTCCAGTTTTCTTCTTTCCTTTATTTTTGTTAAACTGAGTTCTTTTTTCAGGATGTAATTTCCAATAATTTTTCTCTTCATGGCCTTCTCTTGAATAGTGTTTACATATCACTTTCTCACCCTCTTGTTTTACAGATCCATTATTTTTTCCTTTTCCCTTAAAGGTTTTAGCTTTTTTTTCCCCTTAAAAGGCTTGTTTCTACCCTCATCAAAAGTATTTTTTCCTCTAGCCTCTAAATGCGTAGCTTGTACACAAACTTTGTCTAGACTAGTAGGATTGAACATAAGGATAGTATGTCTAAGGTAGCTATGCAAACCACCTATATATTTCAGAAAATTATCTTAACTTTGTAAGTCTACAACTAATAAGAGTGCTCTTCTCCTAAACTCTTGGGTGTAGCCTTGTACATTTTGTCCCTTAAGTTGTCTGAAGTTTTGCCAGTTCATGATAGCCTTTTGTAAATGAGATAATGGATAAAATTTCTTTTTAATTGCAGAAATAAATTTAGCCTGTGATAAAGTGATCTTACCATGTTTTTTAATTTCATCATTGGTCTTGGCTTCCCACCATACCAATGTTGCTCCATCCATTCTCAAAGAGGCTAACTGTATCTTGGTGTCGTCATCATGAAGGTTATGTATCCTCAAGTAAACTTCCAATTGTCAAGTTTCTCTGCATTGACTTCACCTTAAACATAGGCAACTCAAATTTGATATCAAGCTTTAAAATTGGACTTTTACCATTGGTTTTAGACTTGTGAGATTGATTCACCGAAGTTGAGGATGACAATGTAGAGGAAGAGGATGAAGATGGGGATAGTGGATCACCATTTTCTTCGTGTCCTTTCTTTGACTTGTCATCACTTTTCTTTCCTCCTGAAGAACCCTCTCCTTATTTCTGGTTTTTATATCCTTCTCCAACAAGCCTATCATTCCTTTCTTGGTAGAGTATCCTCACCATCTCCGTCATATCCAAGAAAGCCTTTCGAAACACCCGTTCCTCTTCTTTGGGATCCATATCTTAAGGATCTTCTCCCTCTCTTCAAGACATGCTTGAAGTTGCTTCTATGGCTCTTGGAGGTGGCTCTCTGACCCTTCTTGGTTGTGGATTACTTTGTACACTAACCAAATGTCCTTCACCTCTCTTGAGTTTAAGCCTAGTAAGCATCAAAACTTGCAAACAATCAACTATATCTTTGCACAAAACAAATGTTGAGTAAAAATCTAGCTCCTAGGGCTCAAATCCTTTGCCCTGATACCATCTGATCTGAAAATGAAACTATTTGTATCTGTTGTTCAAAGTATTCATTTTCATTTAATTAAGTGTGCAAATTGTTTTTCATGTCTTGCAAATTAAACAAAGTGTTTTTGGTAACTGTTTTTGAGTTTATGTGTGAGGGAATGTTAAAATTATTTTTAACATCTTAGTCAGAAATACACATAAGAATAACTTCACCATAAAAACACAACAACATGATGAGGCAGTTCACTCCTTAAGGCTACATACGTACCGGGTCCAAGGCTCCCAATGGGCATGTCCTTGCTCTATTAGGTTACTCAAAATTCATTTTACGATGAGAAAGAAGCCTAAGAGAGCTGAAATATCTATAGAAATGAATTCATAAAGATAGAAATAAGCTAATTATGGCTTTTATTTCACCTCAAACGATGAAGTATTACTAACAATGCGGCTCCATTCCATTTCCCTCTCTTAAACTACTCTCACCTCTCCAGATTCCTTGAAGAAAAAAATGAAACTAAAAACACCTCTGTTGGCTCTACAACCCATCCCAATGGTTCCAGAATGCTCAGAATACTCAAAATTGACTAAAATTTTGTCTAATTTGGTCGAATATGGAGAAAGTTATGATCCCAACAATATTTTGCCTAGTGGCCCTCAAAAACCTCCACTAAACTTGGCTAACTCCAGTTAGCTCCACCAGAAAGGCGGAATCTCCGAACATGTCGGAACTGCGTGCTAAAATTGGTGGAAACAGTAATTTTAACTATCAGTTCACTAACCGTTCACATGCGGATAAATCAGAGTCAGTTTACTTGGCGGTTAAGGTTAAGTCCGTGCCCTTGGTCACAGCCTACATGTCATGTCGCTAGCACCCGAGTGCTTAATCTAGAACTTTCCGCCAGTTACCGTTTAGCCCTTGGTTACGCTTGTGGTCACGGGGGTTTAACAACTATATCCCTAAGGGCTTAACCCTTGTTTTTCCTCCCATTCAACAAACAACACGACGCGCCCAACTGCTGACCCTGTTGCGTTTAGGTCAGGTTGACCTCCGCTTGAATGAACCATGACTTCACCTGCACGAGGTCTCATTCACCACTGACCCTTTCACGTTCAGGTCGGGTCATCCTCCACCCGACTCGTTTACCTCTGCATGAATACGTTCAGGGTGACCCGACTCTGTTCAGGTCGGGTCGGGTCTGCCTACCAAAATTTTATTTAAACAGAATTTGAACCTTTGGCCTGGGGCCACGTGGTAGCCTCCGGGTAGACCATGTGGCACCCTCTAATCAGGCCCCAAACCATATAAAAAAAATAAATTTTGCCATAAAAATTTTCTGAAGGTGACAAATTTTTGATTTCAAAGGTCCTGTTTTGAAGGTTATTGGGCATTTTAAAACTTCAATATCTTCTTCATATGACATCAGATTTGGGTGCCATTCATGGCACCAGAATAAAAACGATGAGGCCTATCCAATTTTTTGGTTTGCAACTAATTCTGAGCAGTTCCAATTTTGAGAATTTTTTTCCTCTTGAACATGATCACCTGATCAAGGACTATGCATATGTAGGCATCAATTTCAAAGGATATCCAAATCTACCTCTTCCGCCAGGCGCACAGTGGTCTGTTGCAGGTAAACAATTTTTTTTAGAATTTTTACTTTTTAATGTTTCTGTTATGTATTCTGAGATCCAAACTTATTATGTTTTTACAGAGGTTGGACCTGAGAGACAAGTAGGTATGTCTCCAATTGCGAGGAGGATAGCCCACCAAATCAAGGATTCTCCTTCTGAGGAGGGAGAAAACCCATTAATAGAGGTGGAGCGTAACCTGATAGTTCTCATGAGAGGCATCCTAGAGTACACTACATTTGACGATACTCCACTATGCTACCAGAGGCATAGAATTGGGGTCCCAGGAAGTCCATGTTAGTTATTTTGGTGAGTCATCCGAGTAATCACATGCTATCATGAGTACCATGTGGGTGGATAACAACCTTTAGTTTATATTTTTGTACCGATGTAGGCTCACAGGGCCATTTGTGTCACAGAACACATATTTTTTGAGATTTTGATGTAACACCGCCATTATAATACGATATATATATATATATATATATATATATATATATATATATATATATATATATATATATATATATGCATGTTTCTACGACTACTAAGTGTTCATGTATCATGATGATGTATTGGTTTTTTACATGTTACATAGATTTCTATCTAATACATAATTTGCTAATATGTCTGTTAATGTATTCAAATTTCTTGGAATGTGTTGATATGTAATGTAATCAAAATTCCTTTCCAATAATCGAACACGCAAATACATTTACAAAATTCGAAGGTTTCTTACTGAATAATGGCCATTTAATTGCAACACAACGAGTTGTGAGTCTAATTTGACAACCAAATATCTAATAATAGCTCGATGACCGCACTATATTCAACAATATTAATAGTTTTTTAACCCAAACAAATACCTTGTAGATTAATAAACTCACCATCACGGGAAAAAAGTGCCCATGTTGTGGAAGATAAGCTTTGTGTGCTACGACAAGCACCATCAGTGAAACCAATATAATGGTTCGACGACATCTACAAACTAAGTGGAACACTAGGTAAACATAGAAAACATGTCTACAGAGAAAACAATCAAACCAAAAAAACTAAAAATCACACTAATGAATAACACACTAATGTACAAATTACCATACTTATGATCAAGAATAATACTTCTTCAGATAGAGTTCAACAATGAACTCAGATGACCGATTTCCGTCATGATGAACAGAAATAAACCCACGTTTCTACCATTGATATTACTTGCAAGAATTACCTCGGCCAATTTTTTGATAAAATTCATAGCAGCGATAAAGTTCCCATGTCCCCTGGCCAAGTAAGGGTTACGAATAATGGAAATAATGCCCTCGTGTGAAAATGAACAAACAGTAAGAACAGGGCTAAAGGGAGTGGGTCGATCATGTTTTGTGAAGGAAGCAGTGTAAATATTGAGCTCAGCGAGAGAACAAGAAACCCAAAAATAGACATTCTGGACAAGCCCTGATTTAACAGAGATGTCAATCGAAATGGTAGTAGGAATATTTCTCATGTTTCCTTTAGACAACACTTCATGAATCAAAATTGGATTATGAAGCGGTCTAGTCGATTTAGACGAAACACAACATGCAAGACAAAGGGAGATCTCACCTAGGCTTGGGAGAACCGAGGAACAATGATGGCCATCATCCCATGGAGTTTCTTCAAGAGACATAACCTCCATGATACTCTTGTCGGTGGGAAATTTCTCCTTCAAGGGATCACATGAATCCCAAGAACGAAACCAATGATACTACGCATAAGTGTCCAGGGATGAAACCAATTTTTCATTTGTTTCAGAAACGACCTCAGAAGCTAGAAGAATGCTCTGATGCATTTTTTTTGTAGGGCCGATAGGCATAACATCACCAAACATTTCAAGTTGGTCGGGACTAGGAACAATCCATGGATCGTGACCAGATGATATCATGCTGATAGTGGCAACATTAGGAGGCGGGAGTGGAAAAATTCCCATAAGGGATGAGTCCTTGAAAAGGCCTAACCCAACGTTCTCATAGGGGGTAGAGGTATTCCCAACATATGAAATGTTTCATGTTGAAGAATCATAGGAAAATAAAGCGAGTTGATTGATAGTCACAATCTTCCCTTGATGTGGAAAGCGGAGAAAACTGAAGAGGGTGGAGACCATACAAACAATCACATGGGTCCAACTACATCGAAGGAGGAGGTTGTAATTTAGGTTGGAATCCAACGCCTCCACTTCCATGTTCATTATCTTTCCCTCCAAGAGGATGGGAAAATCTTTGAGAATATCGTAGGACTGAGAACCTCTGTCGTCAAAAGCTTCCAAAGTGTTTGGGGACTAAATCAACGAAAGACATCATGCAGGTTGAAGCACCTTCATCAATGATAGTCCTATGAATGGTTTTCCCCATTATGGTGACTTGAATCAGAAAATCCACCTGAGATGGGAGATGAGGAACAAATTTCTGAAGATCAAAAGTAATGAGGTTGGAATCCTCTGGACCAATCCATCCAATGGCAGATAATAGTGCCTTCCATTGTGATGGACATGACTGAAGGGATTCTAATGCTAGCATCATCAAAGGCACTTGAGATAAATCCTCTACAATATTATAGTGTTGAGAAACTCTTTCATTCGGATTATAAGATGATTTCTGAATAACACCTTTTGGAGGTGGTGAGATAACGAAATCACTACTAGGTCTCTCAATCTAGAGAGGAACTAGGAGGTATGGAAGAGGAAGGGTTATCTGTGGCATCCTATTCCATAGGAGCCTTTGATGGATTCAGGTAATCTTTCGATCATGTGGCGACAGAAATAGGTTCAGTACCAACCATAAAAACTTGGGAGTTTTCATACGCAGAGGTTTGAGCGACCATTTGCATCTGCTGAGAGGGAGATGGATCTTTCGAGACAATCGGAGTCCCAGGTGCACCCTTTAGGAGACGATCAACTTTGGCACACTGAGGAAAATCCTTGGTGTAATGGTCATCATCACATATCAAACAAGGTTATTTAGGCTTGCGTTTGGAAGTGTAATTAGAATATGAATTATTGGAATCTTGTTTATGGTTATCAGATTTGGATTTGCCTTTGCCCTTTTTCTTAAATTTTGAGGATTTTTCTACTGTGGTAGATTGGACAACATTTACCTCAGAGGTTTTTCCAAGATTCTTCTGGTTATTGGAAGGATTGGAGGGTGCAGTGGCAGAAACAAACTTATACTTCGAGGAAGCCTTGGGTGCACTACTATTAGCATGGGCCACTGACCCAATAATGCCATCAATCAAAGGCATGGTAGGAGATTAAGATGATGTTGGATCGGTTGAAGGTCGCGGCGTGTAAGATAGGAGTTCATACAAAGTTCTAGATTGGGAATAAACCTAATCTAGATATTGAGATCGAGTGATGACTTCCTCTTCGTCCACACAACCAGCCATTTCTATATCTTTGCCCATTTTCAGAACAAAAGGTTTAGTGAACTATTTAGTCAACAACTGATTGGGGATCTCAAATTTTATGAGGTGACGTCTGCGGCTCCATTCATGAATGTGGTCTGAAATATGGGTAGTTTTTTATTGATTCAAATATGTGAGAAGGTGTGTGTCGGTCTCATACCAGCCATGTAGCTGGAAGTGAGTGAGGAAGGCCATGGCCATTGTGTAAAAATTAAAGAAGACACCTTGAGGGATTTCAATATACCATTTGGTCGCGACACCTATTAGAGTGCACTGGAAAAGACGTAGATGAATTGAATCGTCAACCCGAGAGTTTGAAGAGCACCATAAATGGTACGTCATGACATGGGCTTGGAGGTATTTCCTGGATTTTCCTTCAAATTTTGGACAATCTCCTGGAATTTTGATCAGAAATAGCGACCAATGCAACATATGTTGGATGGGATCATTTGTAAGCTTAGACACCTCCGGTAGTTCCAATGTAGCCAAAAATGGAAAGGGAGGATGGTGAGGAGAAAATGATCTTTGGAAGTTACCCATCTAAGGGTTCCAACCTCGTTGATATGGATTATGCCCCTAATAGGGTGAATTTTGACCTTGATACACGTACTGCCCCCATTGTTGGTAAGGAACTTGTTGCAGCTGCTGTAGAATGTAGGGACCCTCTTGGATCTATTGATAAGGCCCCTGATAGGTGTGAAATTGTGGTCCTTTCTGGACATAGGGTCCAGTCTGAGGTCCTTGTTGAACATGAGGTCCAACTTGAGGTCCCGATTGGGTCTGCTGGTACTAAGGTATCTGCTGGTATTGAGTACCAAGTTGAGGCCCAGGCTGGGGTTGCTGGTACTGACCCTGGGAATTTGTTGGAATTGGACTCCAGGATGATGGGGGTGAGAACCAGGTTGACCCAAAGGGATATTCGGACCATTTTGGGTTTGAGAACCAAATTGAGGGTTAGTCATAATAGTACACACTAGATGTAGGGGTTGTTGAACATACTGTTGTGAGACGTTTGGTCGAGGAACATACTGATACTGCATATTTTGTTGTTAAACATATTGATAGGGTATGTCGGGTTGCTGAACCTGAGAATACTGAACGTGGGGCTACTGATAAAGAAATGGAGTTGAAGTAGGATGACCACTTGATGGAGTAATTCCTACGACAGTATTTCTCGGATGTGAAAGAAATGTTCCACCTAGACTAGCGTTGGGCTGTCCCACCCCTGAAATGGGTCCAGTGTTCATATGTCCTCCCCCATACTAATACTACATATTCTATTGTTAAACATATTGATAGGGTATGTTGGGTTGCTGAACATAGAGATATTGTATGTTCGATTGTTGGATATGGGTTTGCTGAACCTGAGAATAATGAACGTGGGGCTACTGATAAAGAAATGGAGTTGAAGTAGGTTGACCATTTGATGGAGTAATTCCTATGACATTATTTCCCGGATGTGAAAGCAATTTTCCACCTAGACTAGCGTTGGGTTGTCCCGCCCTCGAAACGGGTCCAGAGTTCAAATGTTTAGATTGGACTGCCCCAAAACACGGATGAAACCATATATGTTCCACTCAATGGTGGAACTGAAGTAATTGTAAATAGTGATAGGGGGGTAGAGGATCCTATTGAAATGGTCATTTGACCTTTAGTTAGTGTAGGTCGAACAATAGGTTGAGATACGACAACCATATTCAAAATGAATGGGGCGGAACATGGGGGAATTTCCATTGACCAAACGGGGTCCAGAAATAAAGGTGTGGCTCCAGAAGCTCCTACAATGAGGCTTCCAAGAGAGGTATACCCTTGTAGGAGTGAAGATGTGACTTGACTGGAGGGTATTCCTGTCCCACTTATTGTATCTTGAGGAGTGGTGACGTAAGGGTAGCCTTTAGGAGGAAACATGGATGAGATGTCTTCTAGAATGTGAGTTTTAGTGTTTTCCTGTGAAGTGCTCTGAGGAGCACTCACGAATGGAATATCATCAGCGTTAGATGCCATTTTGGGAGGAAACAACTGACGGAGAGTAGTGCGAGATGTTACTGGAGAAGCAGAAAGGGGAATGTTGGGTTCATCAAAAGGACTATAAGGCTGTTGAGGTGAGAGAACTAATGGATCGAAGAGCGGATTTGGAGGAAAGACAATAAATTGTGTAGATGGTTTGAGTCTTTCCGGCTCAGGATCCTCAGATGACGATGAAATAAAATCATCAGGTGGTGGTCACGTTGAAATAGGTTGTACAATTATGAAAATTCCAAGTTCGACACCTTGAGCTTCAAGGGGTCCAACTGGAAATTGGGGGACCTCAGGAGGGGGGTCTTGAGATCCTTCAGAAGAGGAAGGAGGTGAATCTGACGATTCAACCACGGTGACCTTTAAGGCAAGATCAAAGAGAGAAAAGGTTAATCAATTTTGAGTAATTTAAAATTTAAAATTAACCAGAAAAATATGAGGCTGGAGAATATTATAGGTAAGAAGTTATCATGTGAATTTGATCTTTAGAAATTAAACAAAAAATAAATCAAAAAGGGTGAAATAGGCATAAAGGATTATCAGGTATCCGTAAAATGCAATATACATCTTGGTGATAAATGATAGAATAAATTACCGAGGACTTAACGTACTACAACCAATCTCCCTGAATTTTGTGTTAAGTGAATCACGTCTACAAAGTGGTTGACTTAGTTACCTATGGCATGCTTGCAATCTAGTGGTGTCTCCCCATATATACTCGATGGTACGTGGTACTCCAGCCCGTAGTAGTGTTGTATAATGTGTAACCATATGATGATATCGTCCCCTTATAATTTTCATACGTGGAGCATAGTCCTATATACTTCCATACGTGGGACGGGGTTTCACCTCCAGAATGTAACATATTGTTAGCAACATCTCCTACGATTAATGATGCTAAAACACGTCTCTAGCCTAGACATATAGATGTTTTCGTTATTTTAAAATGATCCTTAAGGTTAATTTGATAAATTTTAAAGTTGATCTTCAATTAAGTCTCAGTTTTAGGCTCAATATTGATTTCACCTGAACCCTAAAATGCAGATAAATTCTAAAATAGATTCTTTCCATTTCGATGAATTCTAAACTAATGAGGGAAGAAGCGCAAACAAGAGTGAAAGTAATTCAACAAACAATGATAGCCCTAAACTAGTTCAAAACTATTGAAATGCAATTTTAAAAATCAAATTCACTTTCACTATTCCCCAAGATGAAAACTTATTAAAAAATGAAATTGCTTCTCTTTTCACTAAGATGCAGAATTTTTTTTTTTTTAAAGCTCAAAATGCAAATGCAATTAGTGAACTAAAGTAAAATCAACCAAACTAACGAATAAATGCAAAAGAAATCTTTTCACTTTTCTTTCTATCGAATGGAAAACAAGATCGCTTCAAAAAATGCATGAATGAAAATCACTTTCACTCTTTTTCAAAACGATGAAAAACAAACCAAATCAAAATTTCAAAATGAAAATCACTTTCGATTTACTCTATTGAATTCAGAAACTAGAGAAGACACACTCTTCCAAACTTTTAAATCAAGCAATTGTTATCTTATGTTTGACACTTAATTGAAGGTGATCTCTGAGTGTAGTGATGATTAGTGCAAACCAAAAAAACTTCAAAACAAGCAAGAAGCAATGTGTGACAGTGTTCGAACTAACTGGGATATAAATCTAAAGCATAGCCTATTAACTCTCTGACAATAAACATAAGTGACTAGCGAAGAATAATTGACCGAGAATACCTAGAAAACATTTCACTTCACTCTAACCACAAGCAAGCCAAAGAGACAAAAACAACCATTAAAACAACACAAACAAACAAAACACAATGGAAGGAGGTCATTCAGACTTGATATGATTTATCAGAGGTCAAGACACGCTGAAAAGATCAGGGGAAACCCCAAATTTTTCCTAGCTCTGGGATCAATGCATCTGTGATGAACAAAACAGTGTTGGAAGGCAGATCAACGTGGATTCTTTGTATAAGAAAACGTTTTTAGCGCTAATGTAAGGGCAAAAAACATGTTGAGTGCTAAAAACAAGGAAAAAAAATTCATACTAAAACCAGACCTGACACACTAAAATAACTATCAAATCCTATGCAGACCTATAGAGACCTAAGGATACCCATATCTCAATGATCAGTCAAACTAATCAGAAATCAACCCAGGAAAGGGAAGAAAAAGAGGCTAAATCTCCCTAGTAGTGTTGCCAATTTTGTTGTGAAGATAAATCCCCTCTGCGGACATAGGCGATCTCTCTAGCCCTACAGTGGGTCTAGCAACTTATGAGGCTATCTAATGCAAGCCTTCTAGCTAATATTCAAAAAAAATATGAGAAAGGAAATAGGCCTACCTCTTCCTGGTGATATGCTTGAATCCTTTGATGATGGCCTCGATCCACAGTCCCTCAGGATCGCTTCTTATTACTAGTGTCATACGATTACTTGCAGGAGATCAAGAGAAAATAGCAAATGTAATCCAATACAAAACATACATTGAATATCAGCTATCTAACAGATCGAGGAACATTAGAATATTTGTGTAAAATATTAGACAAATATAGAAATAAAACACTAGATGTTTTATTAATAAATATGAAAGAGAGAGCTTAAAATCACGGCCTTGACATTGGAGGGCTCCCTTTGGTGATGTCTGAGTCCTTCATTGAAGCTCTTAAAGCACTCCTTCTCCCAAATAGCTTAGGAGTTATCACAATATAGAGATGCAAAGGAAAATGAATGATCATACCAACCCAAAAATGACCAACCAGTAATGGAAGGATGGGGATCAATTTTTAGGAAGGGAGAGGGAGTTAGGAGCCCATGAAAGAAGGAGGAAGGCCCACTTTTCAAGGGACAATCCCCCATTGATAAGATTGAAATATCTAAATGAGAGAGCTTGACCCTATATCCAATGAATAACATCTAGCTCGCCACCCTAGAAACTTACAGAGGTCGAAGCTTCTCCTCCATTTGAGGAAACACTACCAGAAAGGGTTCATCGTAGTTTTCTTAGTCAAAAGTGTGCTGACAGCGCTAGGCTAGAACTGTCAACTTGCCATCATCATGGGCAGGCAACTAGAGAAGCGCGTTGACCTTGAAAATTAGGGTTTTAGCTAAGTTTCTTTAATGATATTTCAATGCAGCTTTATTTTAGTCATTAGAGGATGTCTTTATGTATTTTTCCTAGGTGAATATACTACACAAGATTCATCACAAGGTACTTCAGGATTAGGGACGGGAAGTAAAAATGGTGACAAATTACTATGTAACAAGAGGGTAACAGTTCTTTACTATAATATTGTTCAATGCAAGGAAGTCCAAACACATGTGCCATGTACCATCCTTCTTTGGTAGTAAAACAATAGGTGACCCACATGGAAATGTACTTGTTCGGATGATCCCTTTATCAAGAAACTCTTGGATTTTTTAAATTTCCACATTTTCCATCACTGACATCCTTTACATGCCAATGTTAGGAAGGGGACAATATTGTTGCAATTGTATCTCATGTAGGATTCCTCCTTTAGGAGGCAATCCTTTAGGCTCCTAAAACATTTCATCAAATTGGTGAACAACCTCAACCAAATCAGATTTCAACTTTGCATCACATCCTTGAAAGGCTTCATTCTCAACATCATCCTTGGGTTTTTTTTAACAAGCATCTTCATTTGTCCAACATTCACAAGTGAAAGATTTAGTTTCTTGCGATGGGATCTAATGTAATCAATACCATATTTAAACAAATGATACTTATTTTCATGGCGATGAAAGATAGCTTTTCTACCATAAATATATGGGCTTCCCAAAACAATACCACATATGTCTAATGTCACTACATCAAGTTCTACCTCATCAATGAAGTTTGTAGTAATGGAAAATTTCAGTTTGTATTTTATAGTTACTTGGAACTTTGCATTGTCACACACGCAACCTGAAGGATAAGGTTTAGGTTGAGGAATGGTTTCCAAATTCAATCTGTTGACGATGTTTTCAGAAATGAGGTTTTCTTGTGAGCCACTATCAAATAGAGTGTCTATTTTGTTATGTTTTGAGATAACTCTAACATGGAAAAACTCTATTCTTTCTTTTTCATTTTGAGTTTCATTGAGTTTATTTGAAGAACTAGTACATGAAAAGGATTCCTTACCTTTCAATCCCATGGATGTGACCTTTGTTTCATCTCCCGAATCCGATCCTAAATCATGTTGTGTAGTTGCATCTGTCTTTTGTTTTTCTTTGTTGTTAAGCTTTTTGGGTATCATCTCAAGATGAAGTTTCCAACCATGGTCCTCATTGTGGCCTTCTTTTGAAAACTGTTTGCATGTGATTTTTTCTCCCTCTTTCTTGATGAAAGCATTTTCCTTCCCTTTTCCTTTGAATTTTCCCTTTCCTTTGTCTCCACCCTTAAATGGATTTTTATTGCCCTATTGTGGAAAAAATTTCCCTCTTGCTTCTATATGTGTTTCCTGTACACAAACCTCATCTAAATTTGTAGGGTTAAACATGAGAATTGTGTGTCTCAGGTAGCTATGTAAACCTCCAATGTATTTGAGTAAAGTGTCTTGAGAAGATAAATCTACACCCAAAATCAATGCTCTCCTTCTAAACTATTGGGTATAAATTTGCACACTTTGACCCTTTAATTTCCTAAATTTTTTCCAATGCATTACAACTTTCTGCATATATGCTAAAGGATAAAATTTTCTTCTTAACACAGCCACAAAATCATTCCAAGAATTTATGATCTTACCTCTTTTCTTGAGATCCTCTTGAGTTTTGGCTTCCGAACCAAATGAGTGTTGCACTTTCCAACCTTAATGAAGCAAGCTAAATCTTGGTCTCATCATCTTTGATCCTTTGTATCCTGCAATACACTTCAAGCTGTTGAACCCAATTATCTAATTTCTCAGCATTCACATCTCCACTATACATAGGCAATTCAAACTTTATGTCAAGTTTTAAAAATGGAGTTTTACCATGTCCCTTTGGAGAATGTGGAAGTGTTTGTGAAGGGATGGATGTAGAAGATGAGGATGGTGAAGATAAAGGTGAGGAGGAAGCTGGAGTTAGAGATGGTTTATTTCCATTCCCTCCATTCCCTTTTGGAGGCTTGTCTCCATTTCCTCCATTTCCCTTTGGAGGATTTGAGCTCTCACCTTGCAACTTTGAATTCATTTCCTCATAAATAACTTTCACCATCTCACTCATGTCAAAGAATTCTTTCCTAAAATCCTTCTCATCCTCAGTGATATTTTCAGACTCTCCTTCATGTGCCATGACTGGTGAGGCCTTTGGTGAAACTTGAAGTGAAACATGTGGTGGAGATTGTGGAAAATGTGCTTTCCTTGAACTATCTTGAGGACTCGCTTCGACAGGTTTCTTTCTCCTCTTTTGAGCTTCAAACTTGTAAGCATCAGAAAACACTTGCAACATAATTAAACCCTCAATCCAACCAAAGAACCAAAGCTCTGATACCAAACTGATCTGTAATAGAAAAATTAAAGGTTTCGATGAAAGTTTGCAAGTGAAATTTTTTGTTTTTTATGAAATTAGACAAGTTGCCATAACACATAAATTAAGTTTTAAACTTAATTTTGCAGCAAATAACAGAGACAATAATGCCATAATAGAAACACAAGGCAAAAAAATGATGAAGGAGCTCACCCCTCCTAGGCTACAACTCTTGGTCCAACTTCTAATGTTGGGCCTCTTACATTATGCTAAAAAATATGTGTTTACATGGACTTGCAGTGCTCATAATGAAAAAATAATATCTCCAATGGTTCAATAATAGTAAAAAACCCCTAAATGGGCTATGTATGCACTCATAAAGGTAAAACATTGACTGATTTATGCTCTAGAACAATTTCTCTACTAATTGTGCTACAATTCGTAGCCACCTACAATCCATCCTACAAATTTTGCACTTTTCACCCACGTAGAGCGACAAATTCACCTCGTGCCGGTGAGATTCACCCTGATTCAGGTGCAAATTGTCAAATTCTTTAAATTCCCAGTGACTCCATGAAAAAATCAAAATGGTTCAAGTGGCATGATAATAGCTATTGATTTTTGTTGGTTAAAAAAAAATTGCCGATTGTTGACCCAGGTTCTGACTGTGTTTCGGTGGCGGAACCGTGGTTGGGTTTTCCAATTGCCCGCCAAAACCTAACCCCAACCGAAATATTTTTGAACTATAGTAATGGTATAGGGTTGTGTTAACACCGAGCACCATAAGTTTAAACCAAACGGTGACTTGTTTGTGGTATAAACCATGCTATGGTTTAATTCCGCCAGAAGTTTGAATGGTCAACATACTTGTGGTATGATATTTGATCATGGTTTGGGTCCACGGTTAACCCCATGCCCCTAGCTTCCCAGCTACGGTCTCACGGCATTGGGTCAACTGAGGGCTAGTGGTTAACTGAGACCCCAACCCCCAATGTGCAACCCACTAAAGCTTAAATAGAAGCCACATACTATGTATAACAAAGAACACTAGTGGTGCAGCGATGGAGAATTGTGTTGCTAGTTGCTAGATCTACGGTTCAAACCTCTCAGAGGACCTATCTTCCCCATAAAAAATTTTAATACAGGAGGCCGTGTTACAACCATCCATTGGCCCACGCGGTAGAAATCCATTGGCCCATATGGCCCTCCCCCATTGGCCCATGTCAAATATCAACCAACCTGTTATCTCTAAATTGGTCCTGATGGGCTGCTCCACCATGTTAGGTCTCCGTAGTTTGCAAGATTGGCAAGTAAAAATGCTGCAGAGCCTACATCAAAACCACTTTGGAATCTAAGGATCTAGCCATCCTAGATTCAGAGAGGGATCTCTCTATATATGTGTTCAAAAGATGTTTATTTATGCTTTATGATATGATATTAGGCTAGTTATGAAGAACAAGGGTTTGTTTGTTTTGGTTGGGTAGGATATCATCAAAATGAAGGAAGTATATATGAAGGGTGAAGATGTGAGTAAGTTGACAGAATGGTTCAGCTGATAGGATAAGTAAGGAAAAACATCAATCCATTGGGCTATGGAGTCACAAAAGGATTTAATTGCACAACAAGTTTCAAGAGTGGTCCATGGGGCAAGTCATCTATGTCAAAAGATCTCTTTAAGTTGATTTTGTGGGATGAAACATTAATAGTGTGGTGAAATAAGTAAACACATAAGAAAACACAGGGCAGGTTAAGATAAATTAAGGACTTTTAACCTAGCCTAATTTTAGCATACTCTCAAAGGAAAACATTTAAGATAAAACAAAGAATAGCCTAAGATCAAGTAAGAACTTTGAATCTATCATGCTTTCAGCATATTCTTAAGGGATCTTTTCAAAGAAACTGTTGGAGATAAACTAGAGGACAGGGCTAACCATAAAATTCTCTAGTTTAACTTTAATAAGCAGACTTTCAAGAACTTTCAAAGACAATATCTCAAGTTGTACTCAGGAAACATGGGCTTACCAACACTTCACTGGTTATACTCTATTGAATTACCTTCAAAACACATTTAGAAGAAACATAAAGGATAAAGATTTATCAGTGAGATTTAGGGTACTTTAGAAGTAAATCCTAATCTATATTTGCTATTCCTTATCAACGAAAAGTGGACAGAATGAAAACACAAAGAAAATAACAATTACAGTGAAAATAACATCACCATTGACATAGACTAGGATCCCATAAATCAGCTATTGTATTTGAGGTTCAAACCAGTTACAATCTTCAAGTCCAGTGGGTCTTTACAGCTTCAAACTTCTCATCTCAGCTTATGTTTCCTCAATTTCTAACAGAGCTACAGCATGCTTCAACAGCTATTTACATTCAACAAGTATCCAACCAACAATAATATTATCTTCTAGAGAAGTATTTATAGAAGAATGAGGAGGTGGAGTGAAATAAAGGGTTATCTATTCAATTAATACAGAGTAAATGCTTCTCGGCCTTTGGGAGGCCTTATGGAGAAGTTTCAGATGTTTTAACTCTGTTTTAATTAATTTTACATTAAATTTTATCTACTTCAGTCACTTTTGTTGACTTTGGAGGCTTTTGGTGGGTTGGAAATTAATTCTGAGTTGTCTTTGACAAATATCTCTAACTGTGCATTCAATTTGTATTCTTTTGAGGAAAATGAACTTGTAGGTGGCATTTTGAGGATTAATTGCCTCAATGATGTGCCATTTGGAGGCTTCCATTACTGATCTGTCTGTCTTAATACTTCAAAACACTGATTTAACTTTGATTCTGTGCTTTAAGGCTTTATACTTATTTTCGGGCCTTTAAACTTTCCTTGCTGACTGTTTAACTGATTAATCATTCCTTTCTTTGGTTTTCGGCCTTCATTCCTTCCCTTAATTGCTTTTCAAGCTTTCTGTCTTTAATCCACTGTATTAACCTTTAATCCCTTCATTTTAACTGTGCTTTATCCAATATTTGCTTGATTTTAGGCCTTCGAACCTTTTTCTTTATGTTTAACTGTCCTTTTCCCTTTTAAACTAAATTAGGCCTTGGTGCCATGCTTTAGGCCTGTTCCTCTAATCTTCACTGCCTTTTGGTCTTTTTCTTTGATTATTGGGTCACAGAGGACTATGATCCTCGACCTTAGAACTGTCTTGGACTGTTAATAGCCTCCTCCGCCATTGAACCTGCAAACAACCATAAAACACATTATAAAATCCTTCACGAGGGCTTAAAACTGCTTTACAGAGGGTAATGGAGGGTGGAGGGGCTTTACAGAGGGAGGTGGAAGTAGCAATGGTGGATTTTAATGGCGGAGGGCAAAAATGGATTTGAATGGACTTTGGCATGAAGGAATGAGGATGGGCAGTAATGGAAAACCACCGGTGGTTTTCGCTCTGCCAAAAGGCAGTAAGCGGTATTATCGCGAATGAACACGATACGGTTCATTGCTTGACACATGTCCTGGCGAAAACCGCCAGTTTCACGTGCAAAGTTCTCGGCGGGGAGGTTGGGCAGAGATTGGCATGAAAACGTGTGATAACTGTTAGATCTAGGGAAGCCAGATCAATGGCGGAGAGGGCATGCGATGGGGAAAAGGTGCTCGAGTGGATGAGCGGTGGGCCATGGGCCGTGACGTTGGCTCTTTTGTCGTAGAGTGAGGAGTTTTCGGGCGGGGTGTAAATGTTCAGGTTATATGGTAGCCATCAGATATGGGGGGAAAACCACATTGATGATTGAGATTGGATGCGACGGAGGAAAGGAGATAGATGGTGGAAGAGACAGATCTAGTCGTTAGATCTTGCAGATCGACGGCTAAGATCGTGTCGGAGAAAAAAGATCGAGGGAAGGTTTATAAATGGGAAATGGGGTTTTTGCGAAGGAAATGGGAGCGGGAAATGTGGGTCCCCTGGGTAGAGGCAAAACTCTCGGGCGCGGTCCTGTGGAGGGGACAGGGGACCGAGGGCTTGGGATTTAAGCCCTCGGGAGATCGGTCGATCGATAGAACAAAGGGTAAGGGGAAAGAGGATCTGGGAATGCCGATGCGATGAGGTAATGGGGGCTTGTGACTAAGTCGCAGAACTGGGTCATATGGCGGAGAAGGGAGGGAGCTTAAGCTGAGGGGCTTTAAGGCCTAAATTTGATAAAGGTAGGAAATAGGCTTAAACAGTGGGTTTTTACACCTTTTTGGAAGTTCCGATAGATGAAAAAAAGTGTTTAAAATCATAATAAAGAGGTTTAAAGGATTCGGGGGGTTTTTAATGGGAGAATGGGGAAAATTAAAGGGAAAAGGGGCCTTTTTAAAGGAAAAAGGGGTGATTAGGATAGGAAAAACATGGACAAAAAGTGGGTGAAAATGAATTTATGGAATGATGAAAAATGGCTCCATAACAGTTTTCTTTTTTGATATCAGCAGGGTTACTTGGTGGATTTTTTCAAAGGAACAACACTACTAAGGAACAACAGGCTAAGGAACAGTACTGCTAAGGAACATCAGGCTAAGGAACAACACTGCTAAGGAACAATAGTGAAGATTAATCTTTTTGGACAAGGAAACACAAAGAGGCTTCAAGAAGTTACAAATTTTGCATGATATTTGTTTCTTGAAGACTAAAGACCTGTTTTAGCCATCATTTGCTATGAAAATTTTTACTGATGGCTAAGAGTGGCTCCACTTGGGGATGACAGCTCCTTGGAGGTGTCAATAATTTCAGAAATTGATCTTTGGGATGCAGACATGTGCCTTATCCATTTAAAACCTTTATTATTTGATCATGCTACTTAGAAAAGATGATCAGTATTTCATATCAGCAAACAACCTTCTCCCAAACATTTTTCCTACACAGCCTACTTTTCCTAACATTTTTTCTTCATGAGGTGCATTTAGACTTGCAGACCTTTGACATCAACATTTTATTCTTTTGAAAATAGGAAAAAATAATCTAAATCTACCCTTATTTCTTCCATGAGTTCAGATTAAACAATTGAACTCATAAATTCTCTACCTAAGCTATTATCTGCCAAGATTAAACTGTCTGACAGATTTTATTCTCTATATTCTAAAACAGGAAATTTAAAACACAGCCAAACCAATATTAAGCTGTCTGATTTGCTATGATGTCTATGGTTGTATATACAAGCTGCACATATACTTTATTTGCAGAAAATTTAAACTGTGAAGGCTTAAGATCTGAAAGTTTAAAACATCCTTCATTCTTTCTTTCAGCTCGGATTTTGATCTCTTTTGAGCTATTTTCTTCTTCTTTACCTGGTTCAAGTTTTTAGCATATTAGAACCAATTCTTTTCTTCCTTTTGGCTCATATTTTGATCTAATTAGAGCCACTCTTTCTATCTTAATCTAAACTACTGATAAGCCAAGGTTAAATTGTTTGGCTAATCTGATTCATTAACCTATCAGCAGTAAATTGAAATCTATCTAGTCATGATTAGGCTGTATGACTAAATATTAGTGTTATTTTAAGTAGTGGCATTTAAGTTTGCATACTTTCAGATTCTTATTCTTTTTTTGGTATGGGGCTGTACCTTTCTTCTTTTATATTTTCCCTCTTTTCTCTTTTTTCTATTGTTTTTGTATTTTTTTCTTTTTCAAATTCAAAAAGCAGTAAAAAAACTAAATGCTCATAGGCTGAGCTTTATTGCTTTCCTATCTACCCTAGTCTAACTTGGAACACTCTGTTGTTTTATATGATACAATAATGCCAGTGCAACCAGTTGAGTAGTGACAAAAATAAAAAAAAAACTAGCTACTTTTCAGAAGTAACCATAGTACATATTGAATATTAATCTTTAAAATCAAGGCTATCACAGAAGGTGACAACGTTTTATGTCTTTGGCTCTTGCAAAGGATCCATGCTTGAGAATTTGAGCCAATTGGGGCCTCCACACACTCTTCCATAGGATCAACAAAGAAAAGATGAGAACTCTCTTCTTTTTGGCCCTCCATGATTGGTAGATTGCCTGAATCTAAGACATTAGCTTTGAGGACTGCATCTTGAGTATATTCTTTGGAAGCACCATCATCCTTCACCTACAAATCAACAAGTTGTGAAATTTCTTCTTTCTCTAACTGTATACTTGCTTTTGATGTGAATTCAGGTTCTTTGGATGACAGATTGATATCAAAAATGGGAGAAGGTTTCTCTTGAAAAGATGGTATATCCTCAGTAGGAAAGTCTTCTATTTGTTTTTCTTCCCTAAATATTTGACAGTAATTTTCATTGTTTGGGACAGCTGGTCTGAATTTTTCTTGAATTATGTACTGTTTGTTTTCACAAGGTCTCAGACATGTACTAGCACCAAGGGCTAACTCACTGGCAAGAATGTTATGGTTTTAAGGGACAAGGGAAAGTTGGAATTCTGCAAAATATTTTAACAAGTCCATAACATCCTCTTTATAGGCTCTAAGTCTGGGATGTTTAACAATGTATTCCTCATTCACTTGCCTAATTACCAATTCTGCTTTCCCATGAACTGTTATCCTCTGGGATTTTAATTTTTTTAATCAGTGCAGCCCTAAAAGAAGTGCCTCATATTCTACTATGTTACTTGTGCATTGAAAATTTAATTTATATGAATGGCCTTCAACATGATTGTTTTCTGGATTATAAAGCCATATTCCTGCACCTGCACTAGTTTTACTACATGACCCATCAAAACTCATATTCCACAGAGGACTAGTTTCAGATTTAACATTAATTTCCCTACTATCCTCTTTGTTTTGAGTGCCATTCTGTTGTTTTGTAGGAAAGGCACTATGTTGATGATTATATTGTTCCAATGAAGGTTTGGAGGCTAGTTGCTTGTTTAGTATTTGATAAATTTCTTCTTTTGAAAAAAGAGGGATTTCTTTTTCAGCATAGACAGAAGTACAACAGTCCTCCTTCTCTTGTGTTAGCTAGTTTTGAGGCTGGATATCTTCTTGAGCCTCTTCTAGGGTATCTTTACTTGAGCTTGCAAGAAAAATTTGAGGATTCTCTTCTATTTCCTGATCTACTTCTGTTTTAAACAACTCCTCATGATTTTTATGATGCTCAATTTGAATACCAGGTTCATGAGTTGTTTCTTCTACATTATCAGGATGCCACTCTCCTCTTAAAATATGAAATGAGCTATAGAGGGAGAGTCCCTACATGTGTTGATTTTTCCTCCATTTCAGGTTCTGTGTTTCCTAGGAGGCTTATTGTCTCCTCAAAACACTGCTCACCTTTTGCGTTTACATTTTGGTCATAAATTTCCCTTAATAGTGCTATACAAGATAAAGGTATGCTGTCAGGACTTTCTTGACAACCTTCTTCATTGTTTTCTCTATAATATTGCTCATCATACATATCTTGCTCATTGTCTAGGTCTTGTAGTGGTTGAGCTTGTATTTTCTCAGGGAAAGGCATAGGTTGCTCTAGATCACCAATATTTAAATTAGCCTCATACCTATCCATTCTCTTTCCAAGCATGTACATCATTTTTTCCATCATGACCAGTAGTGTTTCTTCTGGATCTATACTTGGATCCATGTTTCTAAAAAGAGGTCATTGTATCTGGTTAACCAGTTTAGAGTCTTCTACGAGTGGAGGCATTTGGTCTTTTGAGAGTTGTGGAGTCGCCAGGTGGATAATTTCAAATGTTTAAGACGAGCTGATGTCCACCATCGGCATGATTTGTTTTTCTCAATGCATTCCCAGGGGAGTTTACTAGGAACGTAAAGGTAATAGGCTTACTTGAGGCTAGTGCAGTCACCAGGTGGAAATTTTTAGCTTTTTTGGAGGTAAAATGTTTTATGGTCCACCACCATTGATTGATTTAAATACCAATCTGAAATATTTGGGTTTTCTAAGTTTTTTGTAGTCCTATGGTTGTGTGAGTGTCCTATACCTATTTCAACACGTAGCTACGATGATGATCTAAACAGAGTCTACTCTATGGATCAATAACTGATTTCTTCAAGGTTTGATAAGGTTCTGTTAGAATCCTAAGGGTTACTTAGATTTCCACTGATTCAGACAAGTCCTATCATGATCACCATTAAGTTGGTAGTGCTTGAAGAAAGATATTCTTACTTGAATGAATACTGAGTGTTTTGTTTAAGGGATTTTACTCAGAAAAGTCCCCAGTATGGTCGCCACTATGTTAGGTCTCCGTAGTTTGCAAGATTGGCAAGTACAAACGCTGCAGAGCCTACATCAAAACCACTTTGGAATCTAAGGATCTAGCCATCCTAGATTCAGAGAGGGATCTCTCTATATATGTGTTCAAAATATGTTTCTTTATGCTTTATGATATGATATTAGGATAGTTATGAAGAACAAGGGTTTGTTTGTTTTGGTTGGGTAGGATATCATCAAAATGAAGGAAGTATATATGAAGGGTGAAGATGCGAGTAAGTTGACAAAATGGTTCAGTTGATAGGATAAGTAAGGAACAACATCAATCCATTGGGATATGCAGTCACAAAAGGATTTAATTGCACAACAAGTTTCAAGAGTGGTCCATGGGGCAAGTCATCAGTGTCAAAGGAAATCTTTAAGTTGATTTTGTGGGATGAAACATTAACATTGTGGTGAAAGAAGTAAACACATAAGAAAAAAAAGGGCAGGTTAAGATCAAGTAAGGAATTTTAACCTAGCCTGCTTTCAGCATACTCTCAAAGGAAAAGATTTAAGATAAAACAAAGAATAGCCTAAGATCAAGTAAGAACTTTGAATCTATCCTGCTTTCAGCATATTCATAAGGGATATTTTCAAAGCAACTATTGGAGATAAACTAGAGGACAGGGCTAACCATAAACTTCTCTAGTTTAACTTTAATAAGCAGACTTTGAAGAACTTTCAAAGACAATATCTCAAGTTGTACTCAGGAAACATGGGCTTACCAACACTTCACTGGTTATACTCTATTGAATTACCTTCAAAACACATTTAGAAGAAAACATAAAGGATAAAGATTTATCAGTGAGATTTAGGGTACTTTAGAAGTAAATCCTAATCTATATTTTTTGTTCCTTATCAAAGAAAAGTGGACAGAATGAAAACACAAAGAAAATAAAAATTAAAGTGAGAATAACATCACCATTGACATAGACCAGGATCCCATAAATTAGCTATTGTATTTGAGGTTCAAACCAATTACAATCTTCAAGTCCAGTGGGTCTTTACAACTTCAAACTTCTCATCTCAGCTTATGTTTCTTCAATTTATAATAGAGCTAAAACATGCTTCAACAGCTATTTACATTCAAAAAGTATCCAACCAACAATAATATTGTCTTCTAGAGAAGTATTTATAGAAGAATGAGGAGGTGGAGTGAAAGAAAGGGTTATCTGTTCAATTAATACAGAGTAAATGCTTCTCGGCCTTTGGTAGGCCTTATGGAGAAGTTTCAGATGTTTTAACTCTGTTTTAATTAATTTTACATTAACTTTTATCTACTTCAGTCACTTTTGTTGACTTTGGAGGTTTTTGGTGGCGTTGGCAATTAATTCTGAGCTGTCTTTGACAAATATCTCTAACTGTGCATTCAATTTGTATTCTTTTGAGGAAAATGAACTTGTAGGTGGCATTTTGGGGATTTATTTCCTCAATGATGTGGCATTTGGAGGCTTCCATTACTGATCTGTATGTCTTAATACTTTAAAACACTGATTTAACTTTGATTCTGTGCTTTAAGGCTTTATAATAATTTTCGGGCCTTTATACTTTCCTTGCTGACTGTTTAACTGATTAATCATCCCTTTTCTTTGGTTTTCGGCCTTCATTCCTTCCCTTAATTGCTTTTCGAGCTTGATGTCTTTAATCCACTATATTAACCTTTAATCCCTTTGTTTTAACTGTGCTTTATCCAATATTTGCTTGATTTTAGGCCTTTGAACCTTTGTCTTTATGTTTAAACTATCCTTTGCCCTTTTAAACTAAATTAGGCCTTGGTGTTGTGCTTTAGGCCTATTCCTCTAATCTTAACTGCCTTTTGGTATTTTTCTTTGATTATTGGGTCACAGAGGACTATGATCCTCGGCCTTAGCACTGTCTTGGACTGTTAGTAGCCTCCTCCACCATTGAACCTGCAAACAACCATCAAACACATTATAAAATACTGCGCGAGGGCTTAAAACTGTTGTACAGAGGTTAATGGAGGGTGGAGGGGCTTTGCAGAGGGAGGCGGAAGCAGCAATGGTGGATTTTAATGGCGGAGGGAGAAAATTGATTTGAATATACTTTGGCATGAAGGAATGAGGATGGGCGGTAATGGAAAACCGCCGACAGTTTTCGCGCTACCAAAAGGCAGTAAGTGGTATTATCGCGAATCAACATGATACGATTCATTGCTTGACACGCGTCTTGGAAAAAACCGCCAGTTTCATGTGCAAAGTTCTCGGTAGGGAGGTTGGGAAGAAATCGGCATGAAAACGTGTGATAACTGTTGGATCTGGGGAAGCTAGATCAACAGCGGAGAGGGCATGCGATGGGGAAAAGGTGCTCGAGCGGATGAGCGGTGGGCCATGGGCCATGACGCTGGATCTTTTTTCGTGGAGTGAGGAGCTGTCGGGTGGGGTGTAAATGTTCAAGTTATATGGTAGCCGTCAGATCTGGGGGGGAAACCGGATCGACGATCGAGATTGGATGCGACAAAGGAAAGGAGATAGATGGTGCAAGAGACAGATCTAGCCGTCAGATCTTGCAGATCAATGACTAAGATCATGTAGGAGAAAAACGGTCGAGGGAAGGTTTATAAATGTGAAATGGGGTTTTTGCGAAGGAAATGGGAGAGGGAAAGGTGGGTCCCTTGGGTAGAGTGAAAACTCTTGGGCGCAGTCCTATGGAGGGGACAGAGGACCGAGGGCTATGGATTTAAGCCCTCGAGATATCGGTCGATCGGCAGAACAAAGGGTAAGGGGAAAGAGGATCCGGGAATGCCAATGCGATGAGGCGATGGGGGCTTATGACTAAGTCACAGAACTGGGTCATATGGCAGAGAAGGGAGGGAGCTTAAGCCAAGGGGCTTTAAGGCCTAAATTTGATAAAGGTTGGAAATAGGCTTAAACAGTGGGTTTTTACACCTTTTTGGAAGTTCCGATAGATGAAAAAAGTGTTTTAAATCATAATAAAAAGGTTTAAAGGATCTGGGGGGGTTTTTAATGGGAGAATGAGGAAAAGTAAAGGGAAAAGGGGCCTTTTTAGAGGAAAAAGGGTTGATTAGGATAGGAAAAAAATGGACAAAAAGTGGGTGAAAAGGGATCTATGGAATGATGAAAAATGGCTCCATAACAGTTTTCTTTTTTGATATTAGCAGGGTTACTTGGTGGATCTTTTCAAAGGAACAACACTGCTAAGGAACAACAGTGAAGATTAATCTTTTTGGACAGGGAAACACAAAGAGGCTTCAAGAAGTTACAAATTTTGCATGATATTTGTTTCTGGAAGACTAAAGACCTGTTTTAGCCATCATTTTCTATGAAAAATTTTACTGATGGCTAACACACCAGACAACTTAGAGTAACTCTTTCAAACCAAATTTTTACTGAGGATTAGCCTCTTCAGTTTGAGAGGGCTCTCCCATTTTAGCTAATGATTTTCTCTATTAGGTCTTAAAACAGATGGCTAATGCGATGAGTGTCTTAATGTATTTTATTGCAGGTGAAAAATGGGAAACATTACTCATGGAGTTAGTAAAATGAATTCAATGACAAGTATATCTACTTATGGAAACTGAGCTTTTTTTGTTTCAATGAAAGGACAACATTAACACATGAGGATAATTAATAACTCAATGCTAAAAGGAAATCAAAGAATGCATAACATGAATTCTAAGTAATTTAACATCAAGATACTGGAAGAAAGATATAAAGGAAACACATAAACTCATTGAAACATCTCAAGAATCTCAGGTGAAGCAGAAAACAGTCACTGTCTATCTATTACTGATATGAAAAATTTACAATAGTAGTAGTGTCAAAAGCATTATCCAACCTATTATAACTCTAAAACCATCTCAATTATAGAGTTAGGACTCATACAAATGATTTTCCACCTTGCTAGCTTCGAATTCCCACCTCAGAGACCTATTTCAAATATGATTACATCACTTGGAGACTTCCTAGGGATATTTCTGTTTTGCAGATTTTAAATATAAAAGGACTCTTATTTCATTAAATAATTCAACAAATCCATTTAATAACCCTTATCAACTACAACCAACTAATTTTCCAAGTGTAATAGAGTGCTGATGTGTCATTATGTGATCAGGAGTTCATAAATTTTTCTCAAAATTCAAAGTTACAGGATTGGGTTGAAACTAGGATGGTTGCGTAGATCTCATCTTCCTAATTCCGGCGTCGTGAACGGTTTGAAAAACCGATATCGTATGAGGAATATATTGTGTTCTGATTGAAATGGAAAACAGGTAAAATTACGACAGTTTGACTAGGTTTGAATGGGATGCACAGTCAAAAAACTGGATGCATAGTCAGCAAAAAGGGGAATATTCCTTTCACCAGACTAATCGTTGGTTGACAAGTGTCACCTTTTTATTGGGTACGGATTGGAGGATCCAATGAGAGGTTGCCACATGGCTAGCCCCGAGGCCACCACGTGGCCCTGAAACTACATTGTAAAATTTTGTGAGAGGCCACAGAGCTCGACCCCCTGACCTCCATCCAGGTACGTGCACAATTTACCAACTGCTCTACACAAGTTTCTTAACCATATGAGGTGTCAGGTTTTATTTATGGTGTATTGAAAATGCGTTTAGGGGTTGGGAACCGTCGGTGGTCCCAACCCGCCAGCGGTCCCCAATCTATATCACATGTAACCGTTAACGTTATCAACTACCGTGGTCAGTGCTAATCGACAACAATAAAACCATGGTTCATACCCTTTAAACCGCAGTCTAACAGGAGTTCCACTAACCTCCAGGCTTTATAACGGTTTGGGGGTGTGCATGTGGCCACCGCCCAACTATCACATTTAATACGCAGTCTATTTTAGTGGAGAAGTTAGGGGCACACCATATTTGGCAGTCTGCCCAAATTTAGCTCTAGTTAACTGTAGTTCTCCACTTTTAGTGGAGCTTTCTTAGGAGATATTGGGCAAAAGTGTAGGAGGCTCAATTTTCGACCATTCTGAGTGAATGAAGAGTCATTTTTTACTAATTGGAGTATTCTAAAGCCATTGGTGTAGAGAAAAAAACCATTAGATCACTGTAACTACATGTAATAACAAAATTTTTAGCATAATGAAAGATGGACAAGCCATTGGGAGTTGGACCAACAGATTTAGCCCAAGAGGGGTGAACTGCTTCATCATGCCTGCTGTGTAAACTTCATGTGGTGACTTATTTATCTGTTTTACACCATTGTTCATTATTATTTATGCTTATATTATACTTCTAATTCACTAAATATCATATACGAATCATTGAAAAACTCCTTAATCCTTATGAAAACTAATAAACCAATTATGCACATGTTTTTAAAACTGAAAGACACTTAGCACAACAAAAATAATACAGTCATTTCAGATCACATTGTTATTGGAGCTAGATTTTTTTATTTTGTGTCGTTTAGTGCGAAGAATTATTTAACTTCTTGAAAGTTTTAGATACTTAAAAGGCTCAAGCTCAAAAGGGGAGAAGGAAAATTGGTGGAAGCAAGAGGGTCTCAAAAGGAGCCAAAGCTAAGGAGAGAAAGATTGCCACAATCTCCACCACCTAGTTCACCCACTAAAGAAGCAGAAGATCCATTAAGCATGCCTCATGAGGAAGGAAAAATTCATGAAGAAATTGACCCTAAGGAGGAAGAAAGAGTGTTCAGGAAACCATTTCCTGACATGACTAAGATGGTTAGAATTAGTTATCAAGAAAGGAATGAGAGACTGGAAGGAGAAGGATATAAACTCCAAAAGGAAGGACAAGGATCTTCAGGAGGTCAACATGATGAAGACAAGTCAAAGAAGAGAAATGGAGGAAATGGAGGCAATGGAGAGCCACCATCTTCACCCTCATCATCATCTTCATCATCTTCTACCTCTTATTCAGTACATCAACCACACAAGTCAAAGAGCATTGGTAAATATCCTTTATTAAAACTTGATGTTAAGTTCGAATTGCTAATGTTTTATGGTGAAGTAAATGCAGACAAGATAGATAATTGGATTCGAAAATTGGAGGTCTATTTAAGAATACATAACCTTCAAGATGATGATACAAATATTCAATTAGCTTCTTTGAGAATGGAAGATGCAACATTTGTTTGGTGGGAAGCCAAGACAAAGGAGGAAATCAAGAAACATGGTAAGATTAATATATCATGGTCAGATTTTATTGCTGCTATTAAACAACAGTTTTATCCATTAGCTCATATGCAAAAATCCATCATGAACTGGCAAAACTTTAGGCAGTTAAAGGGACAAAAAGTGCAAGAATACACCCAAGAATTTAGGAGAAGAGCTCTTTTATTAGGGGTGGATTTGCAGAGCCAAGACACTTTACTAAAGTACATAGGAGGCTTAAATAGCTACCTAAAACATACTATTCTCATGTTTAACCCCACCAGTCTAGATGAATTTTGTGTTCAGGCCACAAATTTAGAAGCTAGAGCGAAGAACATTTCTGAAGAGGGTAGAAAGAAACCTTTTAAGGGTAAATCCAAGGAAAAGACCTCAAAAGGTAAAAACAAAAGAATGCATATGTTAAGAAAGAGGGAGAAAAGGTAACTTGTAAACATTGTTCAAAAGAAGGCCATTATGAGACTCATTGTTGGAAATTACATCCAGAATTGAGGCCAAAGAAACTCAATAACAAAGGGAAGAAAAAAATTGCCGCTACAACTCAACATGAATTAGGATCTGATTCAGGTGATGAAACTAAAATTGCAGCCATGGGATTGAATAACATGAAGGGAAAAGAAATTGAAACTAAACCCAATACCAATACATCAAATTGTCACATAAACACTCCAAATGAAGAAGAAATAATAGAATTGTTTCATGTGAGGGTCATATCCAAGCATACCAAGATTGACACATTGTTTGATAGTGGGTCACAAGAAAACTTAATCTCTGAATATTTGGTCAAAAAAATTAACCTTGAGACCATACCACATCCAAAACCATATCCATTGGGTTGGATTTGTAAGGATGCAAATCTACATGTTTCAAAGAAATATATATTAAGGTTTACAATCCTGCAAGTTTTGTTGACACAGTTGAATTAGATGTGGTTCCGCTTGACATAATTGGTATTTTATTAGGGAGTCCTTCCTTGTATGATGGGAAATCGATCTTCTATCACCATGAGAAAAAGTATCATTTATTCAAAGATGGCAAGGAGTTCATTGTTAGAGCACATCGCAAGAAGACAAACATTTCTTTGGTAAATGTTGGACAAGTAAAAAGGCTGGTAAATTCAAGTAAGAATTTTGTTCTTCTTATGATTAAGCCCAAAGCTGATATTAATCCTGAATCTTTTGAGGGATGTGATCCTAAGTTGAAATTAGAATTATATGATGTGGTTAATGGGCATCATGAGATGTTTCAGGAGCCAAGAGGATTGCCTCCAAAAAGAGAAATTCAACATGAGATTCAGTTGCAACAGGATTTTCCTCTTGCAAACATCGGTATCGATCGCATTTCGATAATGGAAAATGCTAAAATAAAGAGGCAAATCAAAGAGATGTTGGATAAATGGATCATAAGGCCAAGCACCTCGCCATGCGGTTCGCCCATAGTCGATACCAAAGAAAGATGTGACTTGGCGCATGTGTGTAGATTTTCGAGCTTTGAACAAAACTACAGTAAAAAATCGTTACCCACTCCCAAGAAGAGATGATTTGCTTGATCAGTTGAAAGAAGAAATTTTTTTCACTCAGTTATATTTAGGAAGTGGATATCACCAAGTAAGAATTGCAGAAAGTGATATATGGAAAATTGCATTCAAAACCAAACAAGGACTCTTTGAGTGGCTAGTTATGCCTATTGGTTTATGTAATGTACCGAAAACTTTTATGCAATTTATGGATAATGTTTTGTGACCATTCCTTGATGAATTTGTTATTTTTTACTTAGATTTCATTTTAATTTTCAGCAAAACAAGTGAAGATCATGTCTTGCATGTAAATAGAGTGCATGATATTTTGAAGAAAGAGAAATTGTTTCTTAAGATGTCAAAATGTGAGTTTGGAAAGACTTCTTTGGTCTATTTGGGACATATTGTAGGAGGAGGAGAATTGAAAATTGATCCTTCTAAAGTGGAGGCAATTATGAATTGGCCCACACCCAAAACAGTTACCGAGGTAAGAATTTTCTTAGGTGCAGCTCAATATTGGAGGAAGTTTATTAGTAACTTTTCTTCCATCGTAGCTCCTATACATGTAGCGAAAAGTGTGAAGAAAGGCTTCCAATGGGGAGGCAAACAACAACAAGCTTTCAAAGCTTTGAAAGACAAGATCAGTTCAGCTCCAGTCCTTGCATTACCAAATTTGAGACAACCATTCGAGATACAAACCGATGCTAGTCACTATGCCATGGGCACAGTCCTTTTGCAGCATGGTAAGCCTATCGCCTTTCATTCATAAAATTTTAATGGCTTTGTGACTAATTATCCTACATATGAGAAAGAACTATATGTGTTTATACAAAGTGTCAAGAACTGGAAACACTACTTGATGGGCAAAGAGACTACTATGCACACTGATCACCAACCATTATAGTACTTGCAGTCACAAAAAAAATTGTAACAATCAAGACATTTCAAGTGGATTGGATTTCTTCACCAATTTCAATTGGTTATAAGGTACAAAAAAGGTATATTCAATAAATTTGCAGATATTCTTTTGATACCAATCATTAGTGCTTCTACTTTACTCAAAAATGATTCTGTTGTACATGAGAGTTACATAGAACAATATGCACATGAAATTTATTTTCAAGATGTGTATGCTAATTCGAGTGAAGGGAATAAAGTTGAAGAAAAATATTATCACATGCATAAAAATTTGTTGTTTCATTTGGGAAAGATATGTATACCACAAGGAGAGAGGCTAAGTGTCACGAGAGAAACTCAATCTTCTCTTAATGTTGGACACTTTGCGGTAAGAAAAACAATGGCGCATCTACAGAGGTATTGTTATTGGCCTCACATGATAGATAGTGTGTCACATTTTATAAGAGATTGTTCTATGTGTGCAACAAGTAAGCCTAGTAATAGGAAGCTTGGATTTTACACGCCACTACTGGTACCATTAAGGCCATGGGAGACTGTCTCCATGGACTTTGTTGGACGTCTACCTATCTCAAGAAAGCAACATGATTATCTTTTTGTAGTTGTGGATAGATTTAATAAAATGTGTATACTTTTGCCATGTAAGAAAACCATTAATGCTGAGCAAAATGTTGAACTTTATTTTCAAAATTTTTGGGTTCATTTTGGATTGCCTACTTCTATTGTTCGTGACAGGGATTCTAGGTTCATTGGGAATTTTTGGTCAAATCTATGGAGAATGATGGAAACAAAATTGAAAAAGAGTACCACTTTTCATCCACAAAGAGATGGACAAACCGAAGTGGTGAAAAGAACAGTTGTGCATCTATTGAGAGGATATTGCAGCAAACATCCTAAGTTGTTGGATGAACAACTGCATTATATTCAGCACGCTTACAACCGGGAAAAGCACTCTTCAACACAAACCTCACCTTTTGAAGTATGATTTGGGTATTTTCCAAAATTTCCATTAGAATTCATCTTTGGGAAGGATGTTTCAATTGATGGCCATAGTGATATTGATAAGGCTCGAAATTTCATTGAGAAAATTTAGATGGTACATCAACAAGTTCAAGAACAACTTGAGGAAATTCAAAGCAAATACAAAGAGAGGCATGATAAACATCAGGTTGATCACAAGTTTCAAGAGTGAGATGAGGTATGGTTGCACATTAGCAAAGAAAGGATGCAAGGGGAAGGTAAAAAGCTCAAACCCATTCGCTATGGTCCTTTCAAGATCATAAAAAAGTTGGTAACAATGCATTCCAACTTGATTTTCCTTCTTATATGCAAATGTATTCAATTGTTAATGTTTAAAACTTATGCTTGTATGAGCATCCTTTGATGGATGATTAGGGAACTGATGTTCAAATACCTTATATATAAGATTTATCGCATTAATTTTTGGATGAGCTCAAAGGCACAAAAACATCAAAGAGGGGAAGTGTTGACTACCTTCGAGTTGGGCTCAAAGGCACTAAACCAAGCAAGGAAAAATGGATGGAGATTGGAAAGGTGAGGGAGTTGTACCCTCATCTATTGAACAGGTAATAAAGTATTTTGGGGTCCAAAAGCTTACCAATGGGGAGGAATGATCAGGAGTTCATAAATGTTTCTCAAAATTCAAAATTATAGGATTGGGTTAAAACTAGGATGGTTGCATAGATCTTGTCTTCTTGATTCTGGCGCCGTGAACGGTTAAAAAAATCGATATTGTATGAGGAAGATATTTTGTTCTGATCGAAATGGAAAACAGGTAAAAATACGACAGTTTGACCAGGTTTGACTGGGATGCACAGTCAGCAAACTGGATGCATAGTTAGCAAAAAGGGAAATATTCCTCAAAATATTCCTTCCACTGGACCAATCAGTGGTTGAAAAGTGTCACTTTTCTATTGGGGATAGATTGGAGGATCTAATGAGAGGTTTCCATGTGGCCAACCCTGAGGCCACCACGTGGCCCTGAAACTGCATTGTAAAATTTTGTGAGAGGCCACAGGGCTCAACCCCTTGACCTCCCTCCAGGCACACACACAATTTATCGACCGCTCTACACAAGTTTCTTAACCATATGAGGTGTCGGGTTTTATTTATGGTGTATTGAAAATGTGTTTGGGGGTTGAGAGTCCCCACTCTATATCACATGCAACCATTAACGTTATCAACCACTACGATCAGCGCTAACTGACAGCAATAAAACCATGGTTCATACCCTTTAAACCGCAATCTAATGAGAGTTCCGCTAACCATTAGAATTTATAATGGTTTGGGGGTGCTCAAATGGCCACCGCCCAAATGTCACATTTAATACGTAGTCTATTTCGACAAATAATTTATGGGCGCACCATATTTGGCAGTCTGCCCAGATTTAGCTCCAGATAACTGGAGTTCTCCACTTTTAGTGGAGCTTTCCTAGGAGATATTGGGAAAAAGTGTAGGAGGCTCAATTTTCGACCATTCTGAGTGAATGAAGAGTCATTTTTACTAATTGGATTGTTTTTAAGCCATTGGTGTAGAGAAAACAGCCATTAGAGCACTGTAACTACATGCACTAGCAAAATTTTGAGCATAATGAAAGATGGACAAGCCATTAGGAGTTGGACCAACAAATGTAGCCTAGGAGGGGTGAACTGCTTCATCATGCCTGGTGTGTAAACTTCATGTGGTGAATTTTTTCTCTGTTTTACACTATTGCTCAGTGTTATTTATGCTTATTTTATTCTTCTAATTCACTAAAAAAGATCTACAAATCATGGAAAAACTCCTTAATCCTTATTCAAGCTAATGAACCAATTATGCACATGTTTTTAAAATTGAAAGACACTTAGCACAAAAAAACTAATACATTCATTTCAGATCATTATGCCATGATGTTGAGTTGAACATCATCCAAGTCGAATTTTACAATTTTTTCATAAATCTGGTTAGTGAAAATTCTGAAAATTAGCCTTCAAAGACGAGTGTATAATTTCCAAATCGTGATGGCTTTGCAGAAACCGAGAGAGGTTTTTGTATATGGGTTTGTGCTTAAGAAAAAAATCTTTCAAATTTCCAAAATCCTTTTTCATTTGGTCAAAAATAAAACTTTAATTTGACTGCTAAAACAACCATGTACAGAAAATTTCGCAGCGCTCATTTCGTAGCAAACTCCAAAATCCACATTTTGCATAACCTTTGACCTTTCTGACTGTTGGAGGATCTTCCTTGGGGCTAATCAGCTAAATAAAATTTTTAGCTCATTAGCCCCAAGGAATATCCTCCAACAGCCAGAAAGGTCAAAGGTTATGCAAAAGGTGGATTTGGAGTTTGCTACAAAATGAGCACTACGAAATTTTTTGTACATGACTATTTTATAAGTCAACTTTAAGTTTTACTTCTGGCCAAATGAAAAATTATTTTGGAAATAGGAAAGAGGTTTCTTTTCTACACAGGACTATCTACAAAAGCCTCTCTGAGTTTTTTCAAATCCATCAGAATTTGGAAATTATACACTCATCTTTGAAGCCTATTTTTCAGAATTTTCGCTAACCAAATTTATGAAAAACTTGTAAAATTGGAATTGGAGGAGGTCTAGCTCAGCATCCACGTGGCATAATGACACATCAGCACTCCAATACACTCATCAAATTAATTGGTTGCAGTTGATAAGGGTTATTAAATGGATTTTTTGAATTATTTAATGAAAGAAGATTTATTTTTGTATTCAAACTTTGCAAAACATAAATATCCCTAGGAAGTCTCCAAGTGATGTAATAATATTTGAAATAGGTCTCTGAGGTGGGAATTCGAAGCCAGCAAGGTGGAAAATCATTTGTATGAGTCCTCACTCTATAAATGAGATATTTTTAGAGTTATAATAGGTTGGAGAACGCCTTTGACACTACTACTATTGTAAATTTTTCATATCAGTAATAGACAAACAATGAATGTTTTCTGCTTCACCTGAGATTCTTGAGATGTTTCAATGAGTTTATGTGTTTTTTTTATATCTTGATTCTAGTATCTTGATGTTAAATTAATCAGAATTCATGTTATGAATGCTCTGACTTCCTTTTAGCATTGAGTTATTGATTATCCTCATGTGTTAATGTTTTGCTTTCATTGAAACAGAAAACGCCTTAGTTTCCATAAGTAGATATACTTGTCATTGAATTCCTTTTACTGACTCCATGAGCCCAATGGTAGTGAAAAATTTCCCATTTTTCACCTGTAATCAAATATACTAAGACACTCACAGAGTTAGACATCTGTTTTAAGACCTAATTGAGGAAATAATTAGCTAAATTGGGAGAGCCCTCTCAGGCTGAAGAGGATAATCCTCAGTCAATTGGTTTGAAAGAGTTACTCTAAGTTGTCTGGTGGAGCAACCCATCAGGACCAATTTAGAGATAACATTTTGGTGTGTCTGTCGGGAGTCTAAAGACATATTTCCCGAATTTTGTGCTCAAACAGTGAAGCTGAACTCATGAAGGTAGCTGGAGCTTATAACATTTCGAGGTTGCAGAAACTACCTTGGCGACTCCATTCTTAAAGAATTTAGAATTTCATATCTCGATGGTGACTCCACTACTTGAAGATCAGTAGCTTGATGAAGTTTCAATATGAGTTCTATTACAAGAAAGAATGCCAGGTATTCTCCTATAGATCGGTCTCACATCCTAGTTTATCCAAATCCTATGCCAAGAGTTAATTGGTAAACTTATATTCCCATATTTAAAGATGAAAAGAAAGATAATGTGTCTCTTCACCTGGTTAGATTCCATATGCATGTGCATAGGTTTAGAGTTGAGTTTCCTAAAGATTGTCTCATGAAGATGTTTATGGCCACCCTAGAGGATGAAGCTAGAAGATGGTATGAAGGGTTACAACCAGGAAGCTTGTTCTCTCTAAGAGATTTCCATAAGACTTTCTTAAAACATTATGAGAAAACACATTCTTCTTTATCACTGTTACATGACTGTTGTGACTTTTGTGAGGTTTTAATTCCACATCTTAAAAGTCTTGGTGATAATGGAGAGTGCATGGATGAAGATATGTTAGAGGCACTTCATGATTTCACCTCTCATGATAGTTTTCATGGTAATCAAGAAATTTTCCAACAAGAAGAAGTGTCTTCTTTGCTTGAAGATAAAATAGATCAACAATTTGGCAGTCAAGTCATATTACATGAAATTTATGAGGATTTGTAGCCTTTTCAATCTATATGCAGTCAAAGGTATGAGCCAAATCATTCAAATTGCTTTTCAACTCATTCCTCTTATGAAATTTTATGTTAAGGATAAACTCCTCAAGATCAAGTTGTTGAAAATACATGCATGAAAATTCTGAACAGTGAAGTAACATGTGATGAAAGTTCACTTTTGGGTAAACTCAAGCTACATGAAGAGTTTAATATACATGTTTTACCTTTTCATTTTTGGGATCATAAAAATGACATGGATGGTATGCATAAAGTTGTTGGCATAGGAGTTGTTAGTGTTCATAATCAAGATGAAAACCCTCAAGAAAAACTACCAAATATTATATCTGATCTGTTTGATAAGAAAAAGAGTAGTTTTGATATACACAATATAGATGTCATGTTTGAAGATGTTCAAGGATGCATGGATGGTTTTGTTTATTTACAAAAAAGGGAAGAGAACCTTATTGTTGTCTTTTCATTTGATTTTGTTCTTGGAATTGAAGACATAGGACTAAATAATCCATCATTTGTGAATGAATTCATCTCTCATGGTTTTTCTCATCAAGATAAGGTGATTTTTCATGGTTTCCAAGATCCAATGGTAAGTCTCTTGCAATCACCAGCCAAGACAAATTTTGTATTTATTATGGAGAAGGGATTCGATTCTCATTTTGAGTTGCCAATAGAAGACTCACTTCCAATGTTTTTCAAGTATAGTCAATGGGTTCAAGTATCAGATCATCTCATTTACTGGCTTTATCGGAGGTTCCATGTCGCTTGAATCAAGCATGGATATTGCAGCTATTAGGGTACGTAGGAGTGTGTGTGAATAAGCCCAAGTATTCTAAGCATATTTTCAGCATGTATAGATTTAGTATTCAGCTTGGATTGCATTTTTCAACAAGCTTGAGCCCGAGGAGTAGGCCATAAGAGTTTGGAGAAGTCTTCATCAATTTCAGCAATTTTGTTTTTTTTGAAGGAAGGCACTGCAACTACAAGTTCTTTGTTGTACCACAGGGGCACACCATCCCTAGTGGAGCCACTATTATCACACATAATTTTTTTATTTTATTAGAGTCACAGACCTAGGTTTCATTCTGTCTCATAAGGTTGGTCCATGAAATTGATAAAAAATTCATGAAATAAATCTTTATCCTAAGCCCAAAACACTTCATTAGTCATGTCATCTCAGTCATATCTATCAAATCCACCTTAGGTTCACATGCATTGGTTTAAAATTCATTTTTTAGCCACATATATGATGTTTCACAATTCCGTTGCAAATTCTATGCAAAATAGGCAGATTTTGCTACGAAACTACATGACAATTTCGTAGCGAATCTGAGGATTTATCTGTTTTTTTGACTTTTTGAGCAGTCAACTTCAAGAGAAATTTTTGGGCAAACAAAGGAGAATTCTAAGAAACTGAGAGAGGTTATTTTCAAGCACAGATCAAAGAACATTAACCTCTTTTAGTTTTCTTAGAATTATCCTTTTTTTACCTAGAAACTTCTCTTGAAGTTGACTTCTCAAAAAGTCAAAAAACAGATAAATCCTCATATTCAATATGAAATTGTCAAGTAGTTACGTAACGAAATCTCCCTATTTTGCATAGAATTCGCTATGGAATTGTGAAAATTCATATATGTGGCTAAAAAATGAATTTTAAACCAATGCATGTGAACCTAAGGTGGATTTGATAGATATGACTGAGATGACATGACTAATGAAGTGTTTTGGACTGAGGATAAAGACTTATTTCATGAATTTTTTATCAATTTCATGGACCAACCTTATGAGACAGAATGAAACCTAGGTGAGTGACCCTAAAAAACTTAAAATTTATGTGTGATAACACAACCAATCAAAAATCATGAAATTTCAACCAACCAAATGAAGACACTTGGCAAAATCACACTGGGCCGAAAATACACAGTCAATCTACCCAGTCACATGCCTAGTTAGTGTACGGACTACTGTGTTGGGTATGTGTTATATTCTTTCCACGACTAGTCTCACGCGTTGTACATTGCGCCGGGCGCAGCAGGGGGGTCAGGGGCAGCGCCCCGGCGAAATTTTTTTTGGTATGCGATCCCACTCATATGCGGACCCACCCATGTTTTGTGCATGAGTTTGCACATGGTTTTCGACCCCTGGTATTTTGTAGATCCAGTCAAGGGAACTACGGTTATGTTCTAATCCAGGGTTAATGGATTGGGGTTTATGTATGCTTCGGCATGTATATATATGTGTTGTAACACTAAAAGGAATATAATGAAAATCAAGCTGGTCGTCCCGATTTGGGATCCAGGGGAAAATCTCTGTGTTTATCTGTTTTATGTTTTATGCTCTCGCTATTGTTTATTTTCTGTTATAAGATTCATGTGTAGATAATTTATGTTCAGGGTTAAAACCTATATTTGGTATCAGAGTTGTTTCGACTTCAAGGGGACACCTTTGTTGCTAAGGGTTTTTTTCTCGGGCCTGAGGTAGACCCTGTTCAGTGGGAGATTTGTGGGATTGATTCTTGCAGTGAAAGAAGATGGCGAGCGGCGGAAAGATAGAGATCAAGAAATTTAATGGTCAGATTTTTGAGTTGTGGAAGCTCAAGATGGAGGATATGCTGGTGGATAAAGATCGGATCGCGGTAGATCCAGGTAATAAACCAACGACAATGTCAGATGAAGACTGGAAGAAATTGGATCAGAAGACTAAGAGCACAATACGGTTGTGTGTATCAGATTCAGTATTGTTGAATGTATCTGGGGAAGCTACGGCGAAGAATTTGTGGGAAAAACTTGGGACTTTGTACCAATCTAAGTCTCTGGTGAATAAGTTGTTCCTGCGGAAAAAGCTGTATAACCTGAGGATGAAGGATGGAGACTTGGTGACAGAGCATCTGAATGCCTTCAATATTGTGGTAAGTCAGCTGTCATCTGTTGATATTAAAATCTCAGATGAAGATAAGTGCATCAGTTTGTTGTGTTCTCTACCAGACTCGTGGGACAGTCTGGTTATTGCAATAGGTAGCAATACAACTACCTTGAATTTTGATGATATTGTCTCAGCCTTGCTGTTGGAGGAAATGAGACGGAGAAATATGGAGGGTCAGAATGGAGATGCCTTATCTGTACGAGGAAGGTCCCAGAACAGAAACAAGAATAAGGTTTCGAGTGGGAGATCTAAATCTAGAGGGAGATCTAAATCTCCTTAAAGGTTTGTAAAGGTGTGATGGAAATGCGGAAAGGAAGGACACTACAAAAAGGAATGTAGATCTAAAGCTCTTGAGAAAGGAAAGGGATCTGATGAAGCTCCTTCTGCAAAGGCAAAAACCACCTCGGATGAACGTGGAGATGTGTATTTGGCTTCTTCTTCAAATACACATGTAGATCATGAGTCATGGTTGATTGACTCAGGTGCATCCTTTCACTTCACTCCCCATAGGGAGTGGTTCTGCGAGTATGAGAAATATGATGGTGGTGATGTCTTCCTAGGGGATGATAGGAAGGCCAGAATCGTCGGACGTGGAAAGGTCAAGCTGAAGCTGCAAGGTGGAAGGATTAGAACACTTTCTGGTGTTCTGCATATTCCTACATTGGCCAGAAATCTGATTTCTGTAAGCAAGATGGATGATGCAGGTGTAAAAACAGTGTTCGAGAAAGATGCCTGCAAGATGGTTCGGGGAGCACTGGTATTAATGCGAGGAGTTTGGACTGGAACTCTATACAAGCTACAAGGTAGCACTGTTATTGATGGGTGTAACAGTTCTGTGGTTCCTGAAAGTGGGACGGAAAGCCTAGCTGTCTCTAGAGAAAAGACCATGCTATGGCATCAAAGGCTTGGACATATTGGAGAGAAGGGCCTTCGGATACTGCATAGAGATGGTATGGTAGAAGGTATGTCTAATTTTTCTCTGGATTTCGATTTCTGTGAACATTGTGTATATGGAAAGCAGAATCGGGTGAGTTTTCCTTCTGGTGCTAAGAGGGCAAACAAGATATTAGAACTTGTGCACAGTGATGTGTTTGGGCCTGTGTCAGTTCCATCACTGGGAAAGTCTGTGTACTATGTTTCATTCATAGATGACTTCTCAAGGAATACATGGATATATTTCTTGAGGAAGAAATCTAAAGTCTTTGACAAATCTAAAGAATTTAAGGCTCTCGTGGAAAACCAGACAGAGAAGAAGATAAAGGCGCTGAGGACAGATAATGGTGGGGAGTTCTGCAAGAATGAATTTGAAGAGTTCTGTAAGAAGTGTGGTATAGCACGACAGAAGACTACTCCATACACACCTCAGCAAAATGGAGCACTGATGGAAAAGGAAAGAAGCATGCTCAGTGGTATCGGGTTAGGATCACCTTCATCAGCGTTGGAGGATAAGACTCCACATGAGGTATGGACTGGTAAGAAACCTCTCTTTCACATCTAAGGGTATTTGGATGTGATGCATATGTACATGTTCCAAAGGAGAAAAGGACCAAGTTGGATAATAAATCTGAAAGGTGCATCTTTATTGGGTATAAGGATGGTTTAAAGGGTTACAAGCTTTGGAACCCATAAACAAGGAAGGTTGTGTACAGCCGAGATGTGGTGTTTATAGAGGTGAAAGATGTTGTTACACATGAAGTCCTACCAAAGGAACCTGAGAAGATAGATTTTGAGCTAAAGGAGGATGAATCAGACTCTACAATAGAAGAAGATTCAGAAGAGGAAGAGCCACAAACCCCAGCTTTGAGAAGATCAGTTCAGGAAAGAAGGCAACCAGAAAGGTATAGTCCATCTGCTTTCTGTTCAGGTTTTGCCTTAACTATAACTGATGACGATCCCAGAACTATCAGGGAGGCAGTAGATTCATAGGATGGAAAACTCTGGAAGGAGGCCATGGTTGATGAAATGGCATCCTTGCACAAAAATGAGGAATGGGATCTGGTGGAGTTGCCGGCTGGAAGGAAGCCCATCAAGAGAAAATGGGTGTTTAAAAATAAGATGAATGTAGAAGGCAAGGTGGAGAAATACAAAGCTCAGTTGGTAGCAAAAGGTTATTCCCAGGTGCCAGGAATTGATTTTGGTGATATTTTTTCTCCTCTTGCCAAAGTTACTTCTATTAGATTACTTTTATCTGTTGATGCTGCATTTGATTTTGAGATAGAACAGATGGATGTGAAGACAAAATTTCTTCACGGGGATCTAGAAGAGGAGATCTACATGAAGCAACCTGAAGGATTCATGGTGAAGGGTAAGAAAGAACTGGTATGCAGGTTGAAGAAGTCTCTATATGGGTTAAAACAGTCACCAAGGATGTGGTATCAGAAATTTGATACCTACATACGGGGACTTGGCTTCACCAGAAGCAAGGAGAATCACTGTGTTTATTTTAAATTAATTGGTGACCGTGTTATGTATTTGGTCTTGTATGTGGATGATATGTTGTTAATTGGAAATGACAAAGAAATTATCCAAGATTTGAAGACCCAACTGTTCTCCAAATTCGACATGAAGGATCTTGGTGCTACAAACTATATTTTGGGCATGGAAATTAAGAGAGATCGGGAAAAGAGGAAGCTCTGGTTAAACCAAAGGAAGTATGTCGAGACTATAATGCAGAGGTTCAATATGCAGGATAGTAAACCGGTGAGTGTTCCTATTCCTATAGGTGCAAAGCTGTTTGCTGAACAGTGTCCCAAGACACAAGAAGAAGAGGAGGATATTTCCCATGTTCCATATGCAAGTGTAGTGGGTAGCCTGATGTATGCAATGGTTTGTACTAGACCAGACATTGCACATGTAGTGGGAGTATTGAGCAAGTTTATGTCAAACCCAGGGAAGGAGCATTGGACAACAGTGAAGCGGGTTTTTAGATATTTACGTGGCACTAGTCATTATGGCTTGTGCTACCAGGGAAGACCAGGATTGGAAATAATGTTGGACATTCGTGGTTTTATTAATGCAGACTGGGCTAGAGATCTGGACCAAAGAAGATCTACAAGTGGGTATGTGTTTAGCCTATTTGGAGGCGCAGTCAGTTGGATGAGTTAAAGACAGTCTGTAGTGGTGCTTTCAACTACAGAGGCAGAATACATAGCAGCCACTCATGCAAACAAGGAAGCAGTTTGGTTATATGTTATATTCTTTCCACGACTAGTCCCACGCACTAGTCCCACGACTATGTGTTATGTGTTATATGGGTATGTGTTATATTCTTTCCATGACTAGTCCCACGCACTGTACGTTGCGCTGGGCGCAGCAGGGGGGTCACAGGGGGGGGGCGGCAGCCCCCTCTGTTGGGGTCCGGGGCAGCGCCCCAGCGCAAATGTTTTTGGTATGCGGTCCCACTCATATGCGGACCCACCCATGTTTTGTGCATGATTTTGCACATGGTTTTGGGGTACAATGGTTTTCGACCCCTGGTATTTTGTAGATCTGGTCAAGGGAACTACGATTATGTTCTAATCCAGGGTTAATGGATTGGGGTTTATGTATGCTTCGGCATGTATATATATGTGTTGTAACACTAAAAGGAATATAATTAAAAATCAAGCTGGTCGTCCCAATTTGGGATCCAGGGGAAAATCTCTGTGTTTATCTGTTTTATGTTTTATGCTCTCGCTATTGTTTATTTTCTGTTATAAGATTCATGTGTAGATAATTTCTGTTCAGGGTTAAAACCTACATATTGACTGAGCATACCTGCAACCCAACTTTAAAAAATTTAGTTGTTTGGGAAAACGATCAAAATGCGATACCGGGAGCATACGATATTGATTTTGAGTGAAACGATTTGCATTGGATTGAGGGCAATGAAATCTTAGTTTTGGCACCAGTTTTGAGCACTTTTGAACACTTTTAATTTTGAGCATTTTACTGATCCACTGGATCAAGTGCACATCCATAGACCACACATGGAACCCACAAGAAACCTTGCTTATAGTGTCTTATCCATGCTTATCTTATCATGTTGCAAATCACACTACTTTCAAGCATATAACATTAAATCATATCCACATGATACTTACCTCATAGATCTGTCAAGGCTTCTCTGCCACTTGATTCCTCATAGCTAGGAACCTCTTCATGCCATTCACCTGCATAAGCAATCATTCCTCCATACGAATGATCCCTGGAAACCCAGTCAAACAATGACATACATACATATATACATATAAAAATTTAGTATCAATCAACCATGATCCATGATGACCCCGACATACATACATACATACATACATACATACATGCATATATATATATATATATATATATATATATATATATATATATATATATATATATATATATATATATATATATATATATATATATAGATATAGATATAGATATATATATATATATAATCATGATCACATCATAATTACTAGATAGCATAAGGTCAAGGTTAGGAGAACTTCCTTTATCTGTGCATAACGTGCACATCAATGAGAACAATAGTTCCTGACCTAGGCAAGGCATACAAAACCTTAGATCAGTTTTCTTTACCTTTTTTGTTTCATTTCTCATGTTTGTACTACCATCGTCCATTTACCACAATGGACCCAACTAGTCCAACCGACTGTCATATTCTTATCTTCCATTGCACTTACTCATGCACCGAGCTTCATTAGAGCCTTACATCACCTATTGGATTTCATTTATCTCTTTATGAACTCCATTAAATTTCCTCCTTCCCAACCAATTCCCAATAAACTCAAAACATAAAAGGAAATAAAAAGAAACAAATAAGAAGAAATCCATGAAAACCAATAACAATATGACACCACAAACAAAGTTTTATGATCATTCACTACACATAAAAAAAACTCATAAATCAAGCTCAAAAAGTCACAAAATACTAAAAGCACAATACTAGAAACAAACACCATGAATAAATCCCCATGGGTTCCCAATACTTCCAAAGGAAAGCTCAACCCGAGCCTTTTCAAATATTTAATGATAGTCTCTTTTACCAAGCAATCCCCTACATCATACTTCCATAAACACATAGCTATCGGTGCATAAATAGACATAACAACAATCTAGTTACCTTACCTTGTTGTGCCAATCATGCTGCCATGTAACTAAACACACACATGTCAGCCATATGTATCAACATCAAGACAACATATCTATCAATTTGAAATCAACATTTACCAAGACTAACAACCATGCCATAATCAACTAATAGTCAAAATCATAATACTACAATTATCACCTACTTATACTCAAGTACACATCAACTATCTCAACACATATTGCATTATTAAAACCATATTAAGACCAAATCATTTCTTCATGCAATATTATAGAAACATACTCATATCATGCGATTAATCAAACATTCAAAAATAAATAGATGACATAATAGACACCAACACTCAAACACCAAATAGACGACATAATCAAATATTCAAGTATAAAGTAGACGACATAAGCAAGCTCATACCTTAATGTATCTCAGGGGAGGCCATCTTGTCTGCACAATCAATCTAGATTGGCACAATATAACATCACAACATATCAACCCAATCATAAATAAGGTCATGATATACATAATTGTATCTAGCTAACATTTTCACACCCTAAACTCATAAGCAATTGTCATTCATGCATACAATCACATATGCATAGTCCGTCTAGACATAATACAACACACTATCATAATTAGGTTGACTCATGCCTGAATGTCATAACCCTAACCATCAAGTCACTAGCATATAACCAAAACAAGTTATATATCATGTTCATCAACAACATGTATACTAATCATCAAGATAACTATAATACAACAAAAACAATTTAACTAATAACATGCTCATTAACAACATATAAGTTATCTAACATAAAACAACAATAGCAATTCATACCACCACAAGTTTCTATCATTCATGACTATTTGACACATGCACATATAACCACACTAATCAACTAGCATCTATAATGTATGTAACCATAACATCAAAAGAATGATGGGAATACTCACAACCATAATGCATATAACAATACTTAACCTACATACCTACATGTCCAACATCTAAATAATGCAGGAAAACCCTGCAAAACCCAGAATCTCTCCCATTCACATACATATACAAAATGATTCTCAATAACTCCCCAAATAAAAACTCCAAGTCCGGGAAATTTACATACACTATCATTTGCGGAAGCTTCATCTCACAATCCTTTCACTATGATTATAAAACCATTACATAAATAGAGAAATTATGTTTCAATATGACCTTTTGGTTATGGAACCATACACCACCCAATGAATTCCCAAATGAAAATCTTTCCCAAAAGTCCTAGGAAAAGACTAAAAACCCCAATGGTTTTTCATTCACATATCAACCATAACATATATATCCGCACTCCAAATCTCTTGTGAATATTTAATAAGCTTTTAAAACTCACCATTCAATCCATGACCAAACCCAATACCTCTCATTCCTCAATTTCCATTTAAATCTCAACATTCACATATGGCTGGATTTTAAAATCAAAATTCAATAAAAAGAATGAGCCCATGTTTTAAAAACTCAACCTGGAAAATTCATACCACTGCACATCACATTCATGCATCACAATATAATGAGATTCGAACTGGCTTGTTTTAATGCCAGTGAGATTGTTTAAAAACAATGCCAGCGCTCCCAATTTATATTCAACCCGAATTCAAAGTCCAACATAACAACAATATGGCCCAGGAAATTTAACTTACGTCTCATCCAATTAATAACGCAGGACCTATCGCTCAGTAGTTTGAGACCTTCACTACTCAATGCCTTCGATTTGATAATCAAATTTAGTTTTAAACAAACACTGCCTTTGTTTCTAGACCTGCGTTTTCACTCTATTCCGTTCAGCATCATCGATTCCTACCACTGGATCAACTCTACCTTTCAACACTCTTTCTCTGCTTTTGACCAAATCGGCTTCACTATTTGATTTATGTTAATACTGCTCAAAGTAAATAGAGTTTTCATGCTGATTCCACTCTATGTATTTGACGAATTCTGCAGACTTTTTCATCATAGCTTCCTTTCGAGTTCTGCATATCAACAATTTTCCATCGTTTCTCTTATCACTCTCTCTCTCTCTGCGCTAAGGATTGAAATCGATTTCATTTTGCATTGAAATCAGAATCATTTCACCGCCTCCATAAATCTATGTGAACTCCTGCACGGTTTCATTCAATTAAATAAATCAAATTCTGAACAGTCTTCAACATTAAACTAAAAAACCCTCTGTGCCCCTTATGAAGCTCTACGCCATCCTGGAAATCGACTTCCCAAAGCCGATATAAAATATCACTTTGAATTGAACTATGATTCAGCGCTCCTCTACGCTGATCAATCCCTCTTGTGTCCTTTTCAACAAATGTATATTCCATTCGACTCAAAACATGAATCGATATTAACTTAAATCGTTACTCTCTTCAATAATAAATCAACTACATTCAATTTCATTATTTCAGCAATAGAGATTTAACCTTTATTCAAATGTTTACTCAGATTCTGCGCCATTGTTGCATTCCATCTTGTTCAACGCTGTAAATCGACATGAAAACATTCTCGACATTTCTACAATTGAATCATCGACCTTCCACTCATGATTGATGGCTTCGAATTTCCATTTAAACTTTTGGCAATCGCTGAATGTATTTTCATTTCAAATGTGTGCTATCTGCAAATCTTCACAACAGAAAGTCGACATTACTTAAAAAATATCGATTTTTCCTTTATATACAAAGTTTTGTCTACCACAAGTTTATTATAAAAATGAACTAAGAACTCAATCATCATTCTACCAAATTTGATCAAGAACATATATATATCTCACATAGAAATTTCAAAACAAATTCTTCATCAATAAAACCAAATGTAATAAATTACAAAAATCCTCTTCATCCATGGCCAAATTTCCAATCAGTGGCCCTTTATACAAATGCCGGAGGCTTACAACCTCTTTCTTTGTTCTGCACTCTAATCTCACCTGATCTATTTTTCCTTTGAGGCATATCAATTTATACAAATTTAATTGAACCAATTTTGGTTCATATCCCTTTAATGACTCAACAAACCCTCAAATATCTCAACAAAATCCTAAAATCACTCTTGAATCCCTAAGGATCCTCTCTCACCCAAAATTAATGAAACTAATTTCTAAATTAATATTTAGAAAAATCTCTCATCCCTTTACATCCTCAACTGACCAAATTCTCTCATATTCTCAAACATTTAAGAATTATTTACAATATTTAATTAAAAATACATAAAACCCACTCGAATCATTCATAAAAATATAGCTCTTTTAAAAACTTAAAAACCCCTAAGTTTTAATAAATACAAAGTATTTCTCTTTGCCTAATGCTCCTGCATCAGACTCCCAAGGTTGAAAATGATCATGATCTCCTGATCATTCATTTTAAGTCTTTTTCCTTGTTTTCCTCAATCCCACACTTTGTTTTGCAAGTCATCATCTGCTGTTGCTTGCTTCTTTTCTCCAGGTTGTCTTGCTCCTCTCTCTGTACTTTCACAGTCTGTCTCTGTCTTCATTTTGTTGTTGCTTCTCTTCCTTGCTGATGTCTTCCTCTGAGACACTTTCAACATGATTCTTCTGATTAATTCAATTTCTCTATCCAATAAATATTTAGACTGCTGATTTCTTACTTTCTGCTCAGTTCTTACTTCTATGCTTGTTTCCGTTCTTACCGCTGCCAAATCATCCATGCCCTCTTTTCTTCTACAACGGAAAACTTCTTCTTTGTCTTCTCCTATTAGAAACTTACTGGACTAGTACATTGTGTACTCCTTTCTGCTATCTTCATCTCTTTGCCTCTGTAATTCCCAATTTTGAAATTGAGATTCCTCCTGTACTAAATTTTGAATATTCAGCATCCTTTCCAGCAACATAACTTCTTCATCCCATGGATTAGAAATTTCCACAGAATTTTCTTCTTCCTTCATTTGACTGCTCAACTGAGTCAAATGTTCTTCAGCCTCTGCAACAATACCTTCATTCACAAAACACTTGTTAAAATAAAAATCATAAGGCCTCAGTGCCTTGTCCTCCTTTGCCAGCATTTCAGTATGTTGTCCTGAATTTTCCATATCCTTTATCAACACATCAGTATGCTGATCCAAAATTTCCAAATAATTCTCTAAAGAATTCCCAAGACTATCAATTAGTCTTTCTCTCACACCATCTGTCTCCATGATGTCTTTCTCCTCTTGTTCACTGTATTGAATTCTGCCTTTTGCTGCAATCTTTCTGTCATATTCTGAATTTACCAATAAGTATTCCAACAATGCAATTTCTCTGTAGCATTGTTGAAGCACAACATCATCACTTACAGTCCCTGCATTCATACATAAAATTTTAGTTTGAAAATCACAAGTTTCAAAAGTCTCAACTATTGGTTTATATACCAGCTCTTCAAGCTCATCCTCTTCTTCATTCACAAGATCTTCCTATGCTATAACAGCTTCAAGTACAAACGCATCACCGCTTTCTTCTTCAGAGTATTTATCTCCTGAAAAATTCTTTTCCCCACTTGCGACAGCTTCACAAGATTGCACATCCTCCTCAGCAAACCTGTAATCACATCACAATTGTCAGCTACAAAAATACAAGATTTTACATTATCCAGCTGATCTGGATTTTCCCAATAGTTCAAGAAATCATCAATGATCTCCTCTTCTGTTTCATCAATGGAAACCTCAACTTTCAACTCAGCTGCTCTGAGTTGTGTACACCCCAACTGTACATCCATCATTTGCTTGAGCTCCCTCAGCTCTTCTGTTAACTACATGTTTATCTGTTGATCTCTTTTCTGTTGTAGCCTCTTCCATTTCACTTTCTTCTTCATGGTCCAACCTTGTCTCTAGTCTTTCATATTTTCCTGTAAAAACTTCATCAATAACTTAAGCTGAACCGCTATCTCAGCTTTCTCTTTCTCATACTCTTCATCAGTCCACTGCTTCCATATGCCATTTGCCTTAGCATATTTCTTCTCCTCCTTTCCACTGTAGCCTCTTTCTGAACCTTTGCTCTCTCCTTTATGACTTTCAATAGTCATCTCCTTCGCCATGAGTTCCTCACCCATGAGTTGCACCAAGCCTCTGCAACAGCAACTTTCCTACTGCCACTTACTTCACCAATCCCTTCCTCTAGATCTGGTCTTTTGGTAATCATTGGTCCTCTGCTGGAACCTTTTGATTTCTCCACTGCTCCTTCAGGATTCACTCATTTGCAACTTTATTCAACCTCTGTTGAATCTCCAGGTTCTGCCACTCTCTCTTAGAATCCCTTACTGGACTCCTTCATTACTGCACTCCAGCTGTGATCTGCTTCTTCCCGCTGAGACTTTCTTCAACCTGCTTGCAACCTAAATTTTTCAAGCATAAATTTCAAACCAGAGTTCAATAATAATGATCATTAACTCACCTCCAAGATCCTGTTGATCTTGACTTATCTTTCACCCGCACTGCATTTCTGTGCTGCAATCTTCATTAGTTTCAAAATCCTGATCTTAACACATGCAATTAATTCAATTTAAAAACTTGAATCTTCACACAGAGCTATTCTAGCTCTGATACCAAAATGATGCAGGAAAACCCTACAAAATCTAGAATCTCTCCCATTCACATACATATACAAAATGATTCTCAATAACTCCCCAAATAAAAACTCCAAGTCTGGGCAATTTACATACACTATCATTTGCAGAAGCTTCATCTCACAATCCTTTCACTATGATTATGAAACCATTACATAAATAGAGAAATTTTGTTTCAATATGACCTTTTGGTTATGGAACCATACACCACATAATGAATTCCCAAATGAATATCTTTCCCAAAATTCCTAGGAAAAGACTAAAAACCCCAATGGTTTTTCATTCACATATCAACCATAACATATATATCCGCACTCCAAATCTCTTGTGAATATTTAATAAGCTTTTAAAACTCACCATTCAATCCATGACCAAATCCAATACCTCTCATTCCTCAATTTCCATTTAAATCTCAACATTCACATATGGCTGGATTTTAAAATCAAAATTCAATAAAAAGAATGCACCCATGTTTTAAAAACTCAACCTGGCAAATTCATACCACTGCACATCACATTCATGCATCACAATATCATGAGATTCGAACTGTCTTGTTTTAATGCCAGTGAGATCGTTTAAAAAGAATGCCAGCGCTCCCAATTTATATTCAACCAGAATTCAAAGTCCAACATAACAACAATATGGCCTAGGCAATTTAACTTACCTCTCATCCAACCAATAACGTAGGACCCATCGCTCAGTAGTTTGAGACCTTCACTACTCAACGCCTTCGATTTGATAATAAAATTGGGTTTTAAACAAACACTGCCTTTGTTTCTAGACCTACGTTTTCACTCTGTTCCGTTCAACATCATCGATTCCTACCACTGGATCAACTCTACCTTTCAACGCTCTTGCTCTGCGTTTGACCAGATCAGCTTCACTATTCGATTTTTGTTAATACTGCTCAAAGTAAATAGAGTTTTCATGTTGATTCCACTCTATTCATTTGCCGAATTCTGCATATTTTTTCATCACAGCTTCCTTTCGAGTTCTGCATATCAACAATTTTCCGTCGCTTCTCTTAGCACTCTCTCTCTCTCTGCGCTAAGGATTGAAATCAATTTCATTTTGCATTGGAATCAGAATCATTTCACCGCCTCCATAAAGCTGTGTGAACTCCTGCACGGTTTCATTCAATTAAATAAATCAGATCCTGAATAGTCTTCAACATTAAACTAAAAAACCCTTTGCGCCCCTTATGAAGCTCTACGCCATCATGGAAATCGACTTCCCAAAGCCAATATAAAATATCACTTTGAATTGAACTATGATTTAGCCCTCCTCTACGCTGATCGATCCCTCTTACGTCCTTTTCAACAAATGTAGATTCCATTCGACTCAAAACATGAATCGATATTAACTTAAATCGTTACTCTCTTCAATAATAAATCAACTACATTCAATTTCATTATTTCAACAATAGAGATTTAACCTCTATTCAAATGTTTACTCGGATTCTGCGCCATTGATGCATTCCATATTGTTCAACGCTGTAAATCGACTTGAAAACATTCTCGACATTTCTACAATTGAATCATCGACCTTCCACTCATGATTGATGGCTTCGAATTTCCATTTAAACTTTTGGCAATTGCTGTATGTATTTTCATTTCAAATGTGTTCTATCTGCAAATCTTCACAACAGAAAGTCGACATTACTTAAACAATATCGATTTTTCCTTTATATACAGAGTTTTGTCTACCACAATTTTATTATAAAAATGAACTAAGAACTCAATCATCATTCTACCAAATTCGATCAAGAACATATATATATCTCACACAGAAATTTCAAAACAAATTCTTCATCAATAAAACAAAATGTAATAAATTACAAAAATCCTCTTCATCCATGGCCAAATTTCCAATCAGTGGCCCTTTATACAAATGTCGGAGGCTTACAACCTCTTTCTCTATTCTGCACTTTAATCTCACCTGATCTATTTTTCCTTCGAGGCATATCAATTTATACAAATTTAATTGAACCAATTTTGGTTCATATCCCTTTAATGACTCAACAAACCCTCAAATATCTCAACAAAATCCTAAAATCACTCTTGAATCCCTAAGGATTCTCTCTCACCCAAAATTAATGAAACTAATTTCTAAATTAATATTTAGAAAAATCTCTCATCCCTTTATATCCTCAACTGACCAAATTCTCTCATATTCTCAAACATTTGAGAATTATTTACAATATTTAATTAAAAATACATAAAACCCACTCAAATCATTCATAAAAATCTAGCTCTTTTAAAAACTTAAAAACCCCTAAGTTTTAATAAATACAAAGTATTTCTCTTTGCCTAATGCTCTTGCATCACTAAACCTATATGATGACATTCTCTTGCCTTGAGGCCTAATGTTACAGCTTCACTTTGATGGTTTGCATCTCCTACTCTTTCTTAGTCAACACATTAGCATCATAACATACCAATATCATCATGATGACCTAATTGCATACAATGACCTTATGCACAACAACCTTAACCATGAAATGCATGCATAACAACATATAGACACTGGCATGCATAAGAAATTCATATACAACCATACACTCATGACGACACATCCCACAACAACATCATCAAACTTCGCATGGAAACATCACTACAACCATGATCAACACCATGCAAATACAACAAGCACACATATACCACAAGCATAATAAACACATATGAAATCAACATAAATGCATGATCAACACACTACCCATCCAGTCCAAGGGTTGAACCATGCTCTAATATGACTCTGTAACATCCTCTTCCCACATATACCTAAGTAACCGTCCAACTGGGGTAAACATGTGACGAGAGGCTACTATAATTAGATTCAACCTCCTAGGTGACCTTAAGGAAGTGGAATAGATAGAAACACAAAATATAGTCCTTGTAAAGCAACAATGACACCCACGGGATTTAACCTAAACATTGAGGCCTCTTACCCCTGGGTTACACTGACATTTTGTCCTCTTTGAGCTATAGACATAGGCACAGGCTTGCAATCCAATGTCCAAGAGGCTATAGCCATAGGAATAACACTGCATGAAAGCATCTAGGCCCCAATTCATGTGTTCCGTGCCAGAATTCTTGGGATTTGAGCTGCATTTTCAGGCCAAGAACCTAGTGCTCTGCCCATAACTTTATGAAAAGTTCAGAGATGATAAATAAAAACAATACAATGATACAAAAAAAATCACATCAATAATAACTCATCTGGACCTTGCCTAGCCATGACAAGCAATTCGTCAAACATGTCACAAACATTGAAACTACAGGGGTAAATAATAGATATGAGCATAAGGGTCTTATACTTATCCGAGAATCGTTGAGAAGCATTGCTCCTTTACATCATTAGCTTCAATACAATCTATTTGACCATAGATACATTGTGCATTCATTTACAAATAAAAGCATGGATCGATCAATTCATCATCATTGTTAAAATATATGCTTATAACCAGCATAATAGCAACAAAAATACCATGGATACAACACCAATAGAATCCCCATATAAACAAGTACATCTATACATAAAAAATTTAGCCCCACTTTCATGTGAGTAAAAAAATTCTAAGTCCAAAATTATTAAATTAATTATTATCATGAAAAATTGGTTTTAATCCTACCTTTCTAGATTGGGTTTATTCCTCATAGTTAGGAGTCAGTTTAGGCTTAGTTGTTTAAGAGATTCTCTCCAACTAGTTAGGCTCCTAGATTAGTGTATGGTTGAGATATTTTCTCAACCAAAGTATCCAAGATAGACACACATCTTGAGACACATTCTCCTCAGGTATTTATATGTATCATAAACATTATTTTAATAATGAGAATGGGAATGTGAGGAATGCAATAAGGCTAAGGCCTTTTCCGCCATTTCTGGTTTAATGTATGATATATTTCAATGTGTTTTTATTATAAATCTTCTTCATGTGGTATCAAAGCCAACAACTCTGTGGAGGCCTGTATTTTGACTGCAACAGGGCGATTTATGTGAAATGTGAATTCTGTGAACTATCTTAGATTTCGGCCTCCATCAAATAGTTGTCACCCACGGACTGATTTGAGTGCCTAGTGGGTACGACTATCTCAAATTTTGATCTAAAATCTAGGTCAAAAAACAAGAAAATGATTTTGCCTAAGTTTGTGGTCAACGTAAGATTTGGAAATCGTGTTGTGATTATATCTTCCAAAGCAATGGGCCGATTATATGCATTCATGTTGCGGATCCGCATATTTTGAGGAGTAGTGAGGCCATGAGCCTGGAGACCTGCGAAGAAGTTAGATCCGATCACCGTTTGAATATGTGTATTGTGTTTGACCAATGGTGGTGAATGATGTGTAGAGGTCGTGTGGAGAGCCTAACGGAACCAGAGCCGAGAGATTGAACAGTTGGAGCTTTCGATCATTGCAGTTTTCATTCATTGTGCAATGTAATTGTAGTTGGGGTGTTGGTTTATATGAAGTTACGGTCATCTATACTCAGAAGAAGAGTTGACCAAACGAGTAGCCAACGCGATAGGAGTTGAGCCTAGCACACTGCAATTTGTAACTTCTGCACCTTCTGAAATTTACATGGAGGAGGAATAGCTTAAAGGATTATAGTGGAGTTCTTAGAGTGCATAGCTTGGGTTAGCTCGTCACATAAAATTTGGGTAATAAAAGCGGAGGCATTGAAAGTGGTTACTTCCACTCTCTCTATCGGCAAGAATTTTCAAATAAAGATATGTTCTATGTGTGGACCCGTGGAAGTGTAACCATAAGCCACATTAATGAACCATTGGGCAAGTGAGACCTATCGAGAATATACCCTGAATTTGAGAAACATTGTTAAAAAGAAATCATGTCATTATCGCGTTGGAAGTGGAGTGGTCAAAGCAACTCAACCTCGTTTGGAGGAACCGATATATTGGCGTTGTTTGGAGGATATGATTTGTTGGTATTTCTTAGAGGATCCGATCCATTGGCATTTCTTGGAGGATCTGATCTACAGGATTTAGAGCCCTGATTTTTGGAAGGTGTGGCTGAACAAAGCCTCCAATTCGAATTTTCCATAGCTTCAAACAAATCTATTCTTATCTACAAACCTGTATTTGACCCCAAAAAAATCATGTCTCGTTCCTTAAAATCCCCCTTCCTTCTGTCATCACTATCTATCTATAGTAATAATCTGAATGCGGGGATATAAATGTTTCTATTTCATAGGCATGTCTTCATTAAGAAAGTTGCACCATCCCCTGCTCCATTGATTTTTTCTCGACTTGAAATTTTTTCTACCTTGCGGAACTATTATTATTTACAGTATTTTGTTTCTTTGAGTGTGCAGTGAGATTTGAATTGACCACTCCAAACCCCACCCTCGTAGCCTCAACAACAAACATATCTGACTTCGATCTCGATGAATCCTCCCCATTTTCTCTCAATGTCAATCTCCATATCCATTTTATTGTGTGAGGCACCCCTTTTTAAACTAAATTCATTTATTTTGGCTTTGCACATGCCATATAATAATTACACGGTAATTATAATAATATTTCAAAATTGTCGTTTCATTTCTTCAGTTGGTACCCCTTGCAGAGGTAAGATGTAGTAAATGCTTTGTGAATGTAATGGAGAGATCAGGTGTGATATTTTTGTAATAAAGTGAATTTTAAGGAATTATAAGGTGCTTTTTTTTCATTTGGAATAATAAGTGATTTTGGAGTGATAAGGATTGAATTTTGTTGTAAATTTGGAGTGATGAGTAGAAGCTTATTGTTGAAGTAAATTTTTTTACCTCTAGGTGATTGAGTCAGTGTAGACATTTTTTGAAGACAAGTTGCTTCCAATGAGGTCTAGAACTTTGAGAAGATTCCATGATGATGTGAAAGTTGATGTACTCAAAATTTAATAAAGAAATTTTTTGCAGTGTTGAAGTGTCATATATACGTCCGAAATTGAATAAGGGGATCTTAGGTACACCGTGAATATGTTTGTGATGACACATTATTCTTGATGATGCTTATGTTTCGTGTGTCTAATTTTTTTGATACTCAATTTGTCATATGGTCCACATTGAGTACAAAACATGTTAAAGAATTGTATGCACATAATAAATTCTCTTCAAACTCATGTAATAAAGCTTACATAAGCAAAGTACAAACAATTCAGAAGCTGCAACACATAATCAACATCAGTGAGCAATTCAACATCATTCACTCAAGGAAATCAAGTTAATGAAGTTTCCAACTCAAGCATTTCAAGAAAAGTCTACATCAACATTCAACGCTAATTAGTCATTGTGTAACTTGCAACTAAATCTATTTTTTTGTAAGTCAACTTGTAATCAAATTCAAATTGAGTTGAATTGAAAGGGTGCATTCTCGGTTGAAACTGACACCCAAGTTTTGAACTGATAGGAGGTAAAGTGAGTCAATTCTCTTCAACTGAGTCATGTTATGATATTCCGACACATAGGAAATAGTTAAGTATAACTGTGTCTAGCGTAGAGTTAGGTAAAGTGTGTTTCTTTACTATGTAATTTTGTAACTTATAATCTCACGGTCATGATATGTAGTGATCTGATGGTTCATTCTCTCCTCAGTATTACCGACACTTGATATGTAGCTTAATACCCTATTGGTCCATTATCTCTATTTAAAGAGCATGTAGGATCATTTTTCAGGTGATCGTTTATGAGAAAAGCTTATGTAAATTTTCTTTCTTTATAAATTTCCTGAAGTTGTCACATTGGCTCGGGACGTGGATTGTTTCCCCCTTTGAAGGTTTTAACCACGTCAAATATTGGTGTACTGATTTGTGATATATTTGTGAGCGATGAACTATGTTGTTTGATCTAAGGAACTTACCCCTATAAATTCCTACATGGTATCAGAATTGTTTTGAGGGCCGCATCCATTATTGATCCAAATCTGAAGTCAGTTTGACTACATGCGACTGTCATTTTCTGGATCTACTATTTCTGACCACTTTTGGGCTAGGATAACTACTCTGTTGTGTGTGGAGCCTCTTTTACAATGAGGAACCTCTTTCGTTTCATGCGAAAAGGTTTCCAATTACCCAAGTTATGTCAATTTAGACATGGAGGTATAAAGGTTTTTTTTTTGCAGTTGTATTTTTTTCCTGTTGTCGTTGTTACATGCATCATCTGATTTAGTTTATGTTAATTTATTTCTCTACCTATGCCCTGATAGGGAGGAATTTCCATCCTCTTTAGGAGGGATTGCAGTGGTTAAGGTAGTTGTATATATATATATATATATATATATATATATATATATATATATATATATATATATATATATATATATATATATATATATATATATATATATATATATATATATATTTCTATTTGCTTTGTATACTAGTGGAAGTGTTGTTGTTGTTGTTATTATTTGTGAATAGATATGCTTCAATTCCAATATTTTATATGTGGTTACACATGTGAGATTATAGATACCAACTGGGTAATTGTTGTGCGTCACGCTAGGACATATTAATTGAGGTGTGATCACAGTCTTTTAGATCATTTTATTTACGCACAAGTGATTTCTTTCTAGCATTTACTTCAACAAAATATATATATATATGGATTTGCTTCTAGTTTTATGTATTAGCACAGACAGTGCAGTTGTCATTGAAATAAAAGACGTCCTTGGATTTATAATTTATGTGTATTTTTTTAGTCATTTTATCGTGATTAATATAGCCCAACATTTTGGTGTCGTTGCCATGGATGGCAGTGACGATCCAATCAACCAAAGTTGTTTTTTAGAAGATAGAGTGTACCCAGTTAGCAATTTTTGGGTGGTAAGATGAGAGGTAAGAACCTGCGCATCACTTTAACATACCTGAGTGGGCTCACCAATGCTACACTGGGGCACTTAGAGGTGCAATTTTCATGTGTTTTTTAGCATGTCTCCAGTGACACAATTTTCGGGCAATAAGACGAGAGGTAAGAACCTGAACATTGCTCTAAGATGCCTGAGCAGGCTCACCAATGTCTCGATTGGACACTCAAAAGTGTGAATTTTTGGGTGTTTTCATTAGGGTGTCTTCATCTATATAGTTTTTGGGTTGTAACACGAGAGGTAGAACCTACGCATCGCTCTAACGTACCTGGGCAGGCTCACTGCTGTAGAAATTGAAGCACTTTTAGGATGAATTGATACACATAGGTTCCATGTGTGCAAGTAGGACGATAGAAAAATCCACAAACACCCCCCACTCTACTAACTACAGGACAGACGGGTCATAAGAAGGAAGAGAAGAGTGCAGAATTGGGAAGAAAGACATTCTTTGGAGATCTGATCTCAAGGGAAGAAAAGGAACAATCTACTTCATATAGAGATAATAGGAAGACATGACCACAGAAAGTAGCTACTATATCAAAGCCTGAGGCATCGGTGCCTTCCAATTCTAGACCTCACCACACTTTGAATTACAACATATCCACTCCTGATATGAAGACTCTAGATCTAAAACAACAGTGGAAAATCATTTATCAGGATCTGAGAATTGAAGGACAAGGGGAGACCAGTGAGGAGCATCATATACCTAAGGAACACCATTTAATTGATCATCATTTGGACGTTGGTAGTGCAGTCAAACAGCTGGTCCTGGAACAGCTTGATCCTTTTATTTATCAATCTCCTGCACACTCAGAGGTCATTTCATCCTATCAGGAAGAATCAGCCATCGGGGATGATAATTTCAAGAAAAATAGCTCTGTTACTTTTGAATTCCCGATAGTAGTGACACGGGATGAGGCTCCTATGAAAAAATTCCTTTGTCATCCCTACCATCCTTTCAAGGGATGGCTATTGTAGATCCTGATACCTTTTTGTTCGAATTCGATGTGCTGTGTAGAGGTTATGACTACACTTCAGACACCCAAAAGCTAAAATTATTTCCTGCTACTCTGAAAGGAGTAGCATTAAGGTGGTTCATGAAACTAGGTGATGGCATGATTCGAACCTGGAATGACACGAGGGAGGCATTTCTCTTTAAGTATCGGGATTACTTTCGAACTAGGGATTTGAAGGAAGAGATATTTAGAATTGCACAAAAGGAGGAGGAGAGCTTGGAAGACTCTATGGAGCGATTCCATATTGTCAAACCAACTCCAAAAGTAGAAGAAAAGAGATATCAACATCTTAGAAATAAGCCACTTCGAGGGAGCAACCTCCAATACATTACATGAATGAAAAATTCTTGGATGATACAAATTACAAAACCTCATTTCTATATATAGGAGTCCATGGGGCCATAATGTAATCCTAGCCGACCTAACAGTAATAATTTAAGGGCACAATAATAACAATATGGGGGTTATAGGGGTACAATAATAACAATAAGGGGGTTACACTAACAACAATAAGGGACTATATTAGTAATATAGGGACCTAACATGCCCCTCTCCTTCAACAAAGTGTTCTCCTCAACGCTAGAGTAGCTCTGGGTGCTTCTGTATAAAATTCTCATCCTTCCATGTAGAATCTTCAGTGGGTAAGTTCTTCCACTTCATGAGATACTCTGAAATTGATCGATTCCGTAGTTGTCGAGTTCTTGTTTCCATGATCTCTTCAGGTTCCAATATGATTTTTCCTTCCTCATCAAGTTCTGGTAATATTGTTTGAACTGGAATATTTTCACCTATAACCTTATTTAATCATGAAACATGGAAAACTAGATGCACTCGTGAAGAAGCAGGAAGCTCCAATTTGTATGCCATAGTACCAATATTTTGCAACACCTTATAAGGACCATGGTACTTTGGCGATAATTTATTATCCTTCTTAGCTTTCTTGAGGGACATTTTTTTTTAAGATTGTAGCCGTAAAAATACCCAATCTCCTACATAAGAAATTATTTTGCTGTGATGTTGATCTGCTTGTTGTTTCATTCGATTTTGTGCCAAATTCAGGTTATCCTTTAAGAGTTGGAGAACTTCTTGTTGATGCTCGATGTGATCTTCCACTGCTTGAACCTTCTAATTTTCTCTTAAAGATGATGTGGTGGATGGTGGATGATATCCATCAAGTGCCATAAATGGGGTCATTTTTGCTGCAGTATGGAAGGAAGTGTTATACCACCATTCAGCGAGAGGTAACCACTTGACCCATTGTGTTTGTTTATCAGATACAAAACAATGAAGATATCCTTCCAAACATTTATTTACTATCTTAGTTTGAACATCGGATTTAGGATGATAAGATGAGCTATGAGCTAATTGAGTACCCAAACAAGAAAATAACTCCGTCCAAAAATTTCCAGTAAAAATGGGATCTCTGTCGCTCACAATAACCCTTGGGTTTCCATGTAGCTTTTGAATTGTGTCCATAAATGTAGTAGCAACTGTACTTTCTTTAAATGGATAAGATAATGCACAAAAGTGTGGATACATGGTAAGTCTATCAACTACCACCATGATGACACTATTTCCTTCAGACTTAGGTAAACCTGTGATAAAATCCATTGAAATCTCCTCCCAACGTTGACGTGGAATGGATAAAGGTTGTAGAAGACCCGGGGTCTTAATTGTCTCAACGTTATTCTGCTGGCAAACCAAACATTCTGCCACAAAATTTTGAATATCATATTTAAGGCCATCCCAAAAAAATTCTTTCTTCACCCTGTGGTAAGTTTTTGAAAATCCTGAGTGTCCTCCTAAAGGAGAAGTGTGCAATTCCAGAAGAATCTTTTGTTTTAGTTGGGAATTCTTACAAAGATATAAGCGATCTTTGTACCATAAGGAATCATATTTCCAACTAAATGTATCAGATGTACTAGGATCTTGCTGCAACTTTTGAATGAGTGTCCATACATCTTTGTCCTTCTTCCATTCATCTCTTGCTTCGGTTATCCAATCTGGTTTGATAATAGAAATGGCACAAAGCAATGCTTCCACCTCTTCATTCTTTCTTGAGAGTGCATCTGCAACAACATTAAGCTTTCCTTTTTTGTAGATTATTTCAAAGTCATAACCCAACATCTTTGTGACCCATTTTTGTTGCTCTTCTGAAGATAGTCTTTGTTTCAAAAAGTGTTTAAGACTATCATGATCAATTTTTACCTTGAAGTGTCTTCCCATTAGGTAAGTTCACCATTTATTTAGTGCATGCATTATTGCTAACATTTCCTTCTCATAAATAGGTTTCTGTAAATACTTTCCTTTGATTGGACGACTTTCAAAAGAAACGGGTCTTCCTTATTGCATTAAAATAGCACCAATTCCATTTCCTGAGGCGTCACATTCCACAATAAAGGTTTTTGTGAAGTATGGCATAGCTAAGACCGGTGCTAGGTACATTGCCTCTTTAAGATGTTCAAAGGCCTTAGCTTCTTCAGGATTCCATGAAAATTCATCTTTCTTCAATAATGTTGTTAGAGGTGCTGCTATTCTCCCATAATTCTTAATAAACTTGCGAAAATACCCTGTTAACACGATAAATCCTCACAACTGCTTTATGGTTGTGGGGATTTTCCATTGCTTAATGGATTTAATTTTGTTAGGGTCTACCTTAACACCCTCGTGAGATACAATATGACCCAGATATTCCACCTCTTGTACTCCAAAGAAAAATTTGGATGTTTTTTCATATAATTGTTTCTCATGCAATAGTTTGAGCACCCTGTCAACATGTTGAACATGATCCTTCCAAGACCTGCTATAGGTTAGTATATCATCAAAAAATGCTAGCACAAATTTTCTAAGGAAGGGTTTGAAAATGGAATTCATCAACCCTTGAAATGTAGAAGGTGCATTGGTAAGGCCAAAAGGCATGACCAAAAATTCATAATGACCCTCATGAGTTTGAAATGATGTTTTCGGAATATCTTCAGTCTTCATTCTAATTTGATGATATCATGAATGAAGATCCAACTTGGTAAAATAAATTTCTCCATGTAATTCATCCAATAATTCATCAATCACATGAATGGGAAATTTATCTTTAATGGTGAGCTTATTGAGCTCCCTATAATCTGAACACATGCGCCATGATCCATCCTTCTTGTGTACCAATACTACAGGAGTAGAGAAAGAACTTTGACTAGGTTGAATTATACCCGCCTCTAACATTTCTACAATCATACATTCAATTTCACTCTTTTAGACATAAGGATATCTATAAGGCCTAATAATTTGAGGAACACTTCCTGGAATCAAATGAATAGCATGATCATGAACACGAATAGGTGGGAGTCCTTTGGGAGTTTCAAACACCTTGGAATGATCGTCCAAGACTTTTTGGAGATCTACAGAAATAGATGATTTTGATGTTGGAACTTCTAGTGAGCATAGTTGTGCAATTACGCCTCGTTTTTATTTCTTTAGAAGCTTTGTCATGACATTAGAGCTTATTATCTTTCCCGGCTTCCCTGAAATACCTTGTAATTCGACTTCCTTTCCTTCTGAAAAAAATTTCAAGAAAATTTCTTGAAAATTAAAAGCTATCATCCCCAAAGATTGTAACCATTGTACTCCTAGTACAACATCAGCACCTCTCATATACATATTCCCCCATGGTTATCTTGATATTATGGAATTTTCCAGAGCAGTTTATAGTTCCTCCATTTGCAACCATCACTTGACATTCTGGTGTTGGGTATAGGAAACAATTCAATTCCTTGGCTACCTTACAATGAATAAAATCATGGGTGCTACCTGAATCAATCAACACTATTACCTTTTTCTTCTTGATATGGCCTTCTACCTTGAGAGTTTGAGGAGTGGTAATTCTTGCCAATGCATTACACGATATGGTCGGACTCATTTCTTCCTCTTCTAGGGCTGGTTCCTGGTGCTCTTCTTGTTAATTTTCTTCTTCCTCTTCTAGGGCTAGTTCCTGGTGCTCTTCTTGTTCATTTTCTTCTTCCTCTTCACAATCTATGTAAAATTATTTCTTCTCAGCACACTTATGACCTTTAGTGTATTTTCTATCACAACTATAGCAAAGCCCTTTTTCTATTTTTTCTTCCAATCGTTGTGGTGTAAACCTTGTAGGTTGTGGAAATCTAGGGGTAGCACGCCATAATTTTACATTCAATTTTTCTTGCCAACCTGAATACCTTCTCCAATGAATTAGGTTCCAAAACACGAAATTCATGTTGGATGTGATCCTTTAAAGTACCTATGAAGAGATCAATCGTGTGTTCCTATGAAAGATCAGTTACCCTTATATTCAATTTTTGGAAGTCCTCAATGTGCTCCCCCATTGAACACTTTTGTTTGAGATTTATCAATTGGCTAAAGAAATTGTTTCTCTTTGTATCCTCATAATGTGCTATCATTTCCTCCATAAAAATTGACCAAGTGAAAAAAAAATTATGGGAGCAAAGCCATCGATGCCATACAAATGTATTTTTTTATAAATGTAAAGTTGCAATGCGTACTTTTTGTGTGTTTTGCACATTATTTAGATCAAAATATTGCTCTGTAGTATCCATGTTACAGGATCCTTGTCATCAAACTTCCTCATATCCATTTTTGGAATATGGTGGTTCTTCCCTCCAACATTAGAGTTTATGAAATCACGATTAACATTTATTTTTTTCTCATCATGAGTTTCCTCTACTATCTTTTCACCATTAGGAAAAAATTGTTGTATCAACTTTGTAAAACCTTCCATGTCTGCTTTTATATCATTCTTCATGTTTTCCATCTTAGCTTCCATGTCATCCATCTTAGATTCCATGCCAGCTTCCATTCCACTGTTCAAACCATCTATCTTAGATTCCATGCCTTTCTTCAAACCATCCATCTTAGTTTCCACGCCTTTCTTCAAAACTTCCATGTCATTTTTTGTTGCTCTTTGCGAGAGCGAAATTTTTTGCACTTGCTCTTGTAATTTTGATATGTCATGTTGCCATTCTTTGTCTTCATGAGTCATATTAGAGCCTTATAAAGGCTTAATGGGTGTTGTTGGACGGATAAGTTGTTCTTGCTGACAAGACAGACCTCCCAAATGTCCTACGGACAGCTAGCAACAAACAGACAAACAAAAACTATTTTCTCTAGATAATGTTTGATTCAGAATTAGCTATAACAGGGGTTTTGGAGACCTACCTGTAGTCCAACACTGTTCGTAATGATCTTATTTCCAGTTGCTTGAAAGAGTCATCGTCAAAGATCTGCAATTACAAACATGGAAAAAATCAATAGCACCTGCATAGTAAAAACTAATTCATGAATCGTATATCTATCAAGATGATCAAGGAATTCAAGAAACAAGCTAATTAATTAAATAACTCATTGAAAAAATGGGATTCATTCGTATTATCTTGATAAAGAAAGAGCCTTACAACCGTGTCTGCCTTGATGTCGTAAAGGCCTTCCTAGGGTCTAGAATAGGCGTTTCCTTTACTCTGACAAGCTTTGCACTCTCTCAGCTAAAATGCACATGGGTGTGTAATCATTCCCATATAATGATCAGTTAAGAGAGTCTGAGTTTCTACAACATTTCTCCTCAAAAATTCTCAAATTCTAACCCACTAACTCCCCCTTGAAGCTGCACTATGTCTTCAACTTATAGGAAAAGAGAGGAGGTTATGGTTCCACATAAGAAGGGATAGAATGCTATTTTGAAGGGATTGAGCTCCATAAACCAAGGGGTAGGCTCCCATAATGAAGGAATGAACATACATGATAAGAGTGAACCTTCGACCAGATAATTGCTTCTAGAAGCTTCCAGATTTGACTGCTAGGCTTCTAAATGTTACTTTCCGCCTTCATTTTACCTTTTACAGGGTTCCACACCCTTAATGAAGAAAAAGTGTGTTTAGCTCAACATGAATTAGAACAAAAAGGTACGGCATTGCAGACAATGTTAAGAGAAAGTGCGGTACAAGTGTTTTTAAGACTTTTATGAGCTTTTCTCTTAATTTCAAGGCTTGATTTTAGGAAATTTTATGTTGTAGACTTATAAGGGATTACGAAAACGTCATAGTGACAAATTTCAGTGTAACAAATTTCCCCCTAAAGTGCGAAGTCTGAGAGAATTCGAAGATTGATGTGCTTTATCATTTCAAGGATTAGCCTGTGGACACCCCAGTCAGAACCCTATAAAAACATTCAATGCAAAACACACACACACACACACACACATATATATATATCATCACTGAGGTAGGAATTCCCATACTCAGATTAAAAACTAACTAAACTTGTTCTGATACAGAAAGGATTTTAATATTACATCAATATTGTAGACACAGCATGGACGCAGCCATTTGTAATGGATAGTCTACTGCATAATGAATAATAAAACTCCTAGCAGCTTGGATGGTGGAAACTAGATCCAGGGTCTTGATTTCTGCTTCCCGAACTAGTACGATTCTATCCATGTGATTAAATGTGTTGAAGTCGAACATGGTAGAACCCACTTGATTACCAGTCAATTCTGTGAATTGTTAACAGGTGTGAGAGAAACCACCAATAATGACAATGGCTCTCAAAGTACTCAGTACAATCCATGAAATGTGAATAAGTGATCTGAAGTCGAACATTTCACGGAATCGTTTGATAGAAGGTCAATGATGCAACCTATCGTTGAAGGTGAGAAACCTACCATTAAGGCATGCAGATTCCAAGGTACTGACGGATTTTAGATCAACTTCCTAGATGATGAGTTGTCGTCGATAGAAAGTGATCCATCGTAAGCAAGCTGATGACACAAAACCATAGATCAAGTTTTGAAGAAATTTTTTGCAAGGACTGACTTAGGGATGGTCAACGCAAATGGAGACAAATGTTTGCAAATGAATGGTTTGTTTGACTGTCCTCTCGAACACGTAATGACACTGCAAATGGTTTGGTAACAATTGCCCTAAGCTAATACCCAGAAACTGGCTGAAGACCTTCAATGTGGTTTGATTAACTGATAGGCAAAGGATTTTCCAAACCCAGGTAGAAGTGTGACAAAAAGTGTCATGTTCAAGAGTGGTATACTGCTTTTAAATCAAAGTGTAAAAAATGAATTCGTTTTCTCTCTTTTCCCCCACCATTTCTAGCAAGTACCTCTTTATTTTTGACAAGCCTGAGGAGGATAACATTTGCTTGTTATATAAGTTGATCCTTCGGATGAATCCAACTTAGTTTAAAAATCAAACCCTAAGAAGGAATGGTTCATTCTTGTTTGTATTTTACAGGTCTTTTACTGTTCAAATTTTAACGAGTCTAGTATAGGAGAAACTCGATGTTTTTCAATTTTAGGGAGTCAGAAGAAAAACCTAAGGAAACTCTGTGGGTGTACTTTTTCGTAAATTTAGTCTCTCAAGCCCGAAAAAGGATAAAATAATACAGGAGAGAACTCTATTGACCATGATTAGTCAATGTTTACCTTTTTCATAAATAGTCCATTTCAGTCCGGAAAAGGGGTAAAATTATACTGAAGGGATGATTGTTCATTTCCTTTAACAAGTTTTAATAGTCAAGTACTCGGAAATCTTTTCATCTTTAGAGAGTCTGAAAAGGGCTTAAAAGAGAACTCCAATATTTCACTTTTTCGTAAATTTTAAAGAGCCCGAAAAAAGTGATAAAAGTATACTCTTCGTCAAAAATGACCATTTCACCTGAAAAATCGGGTATTCTGCACAAAAAATCAAAAATTAAATTTATCTGCTTCAATAATAAAAATATTTTGAAAACCCATCTTTTGAAAGTGAAAAATAAACAAATTTAAATTTCATTTATTCAAAAAAACTTATAAAAAGGAGTTTTCCAAATTCATTTTTACCGTTTGAGTTCGGAGTGAAAACTTTAGAGCTTTTGGCAAAAAACGCTCCAAAGAAGATTCCGGACAAACCGACTGTTGAAATCGAAAATTGTCTACTCCAGGTAATCCACATCCTCTTTTCCTTGCTTTTCATCCATTCATTTCCTTAATTTAGGGTTTAAAATTCATTTTTTGAGAGGAAATAGGTTCAAAATTCCGCCCTCGGGGGTCCACAGGTAAGACACATGGTACCTGCAGACCCAGACATTTTCTTACAAAGAAAAATGTCGTGGTCCCGCACTTTTAGCACAGAGCTCGTGCAGAGCTACACACTGTCTCTGAACGAAAAGTGGGGGGGGGGGCGTGAATAATTTAAAAACATAATTTCTTTCCAAATTACCCAAAATTTCCTTTTTAAAATAATTTTAATATTTCATTTTGTTCATTGTAGGATATTTACAAAGTTAATCTGGCGGGAACGTGAACATGAGGAGGTGGATGAAGCTGCAATGATTCATCTGCCTACATTACAAGTTTTAAGAGCATGCAGATTATTAAAATTCTGGGCTATCAGTGGCATGAGAGCTCAAGTAGACCTTTTCACTTGGTTCGTAAACAAGTGGGATGTACAAGACCAGTGTTTTATGATTGGAGGCAACCCGCTCGAAATTGAGCTGGAGGACATATATTTTTTGACTGGTTTGTCTAAAAGAGGCGAACCACTTTCTCTATTTGGGGCTAGGCCAGGTGGCCAGTCTGTCGCTATCCTACAATTAAAGTTCTGCAATGATGAGGCCAATCCTAAAGACAAACGGATTGATATCAAAACTATCATTCATCCTGAATTAAAAGTGGTTGCATTTACCGTAACCAAGTTATGTGGAAGTGCAGCTTTGCACTTTGCTACTGGATCTCAAATGCAGATTGCAGTAGACTGTTTCCGAGGCACCATATTCAACTGGTGCGAGGCAGTGTTGGCTAATATCAAAGGCCAACTAACTGGAGCAAAGAACGGGAAGTTGAATAACTTCAGATATGGATCAATCGTAGTTACTTTTTCTCTGGAGATGGTTCCTCTATTGGCCCCGCAACATATTCGAGATGATGCTGGTAGAGCTCAAGAGCCTCAGATGGTTCGATGGGTTGCTTTGATGGCCCATCACAACGAGGGTGGAGAGATTGTTTGATTTCCCCCGGCATACTTCTGTTGGCTAGAGCACAAACTCTTTGTGATAGATGATTTTTCTTATGCGGGTATAGATTTCCACGGCGACTGAGATATGCCACTTCCTCTAGGAGTTCAGTGGGATGAGTCAGATAAAAAATCTTTTTGACATGCTCTAATTTCTATTTTTTTTTTTAAATCGTCCAAAACTGATAACAAAAATTTCAAATGCAGATGTGGGTTCATGCCAACCAGTCACTCTCTGTCCCTTCGAGAGGAGGCAAAGGGATGCAACTACAACACCACCACCACCACAGGATCAGACAGCAGATATCCTTACTGATTTGGAACACCATCTGGAGCGGCTGACTAAGGACTCCCCTGAGACTACTATAGACGACATTCCTCTTCGTTTGCAGAGATATGTCATTGGTGTTCCTGGACCATTCAGGAGATTCTTGAGTAGAGTGGCACGAGCTGTAGTATATTATCATGATCATTACCATGGATAGTGGATGATCGATTGTATATACTCATATCATTTTTGTATCACTTTTTTCTCGATCATAAGGTGTTTTGAACCTATGATCGAGGAAAATGTAATATTTTTTGAAACACTATTCTTTACTATGATATACTATTCTTTCCAGTTACCTGTCCAACATATTATCGAATGTTGATTTACTGCTTTTATTATTTCAAACGTCTGTTTATAACACTAGAAGCTATTCCATCTGCTAATGTGTTTAATCTTCCTAGAATGTGTTAATACTCAATATAATCAAATTCTCGTTCCAAGAGACGAATTTTCAAAAATAATCTTAACAACACTGGATTTCTAATTGCATATACTCAATTTAATTGTAATACAACGAGTTAATAATCTAACCTAACGATCAAAATCCAAATTCAAAATGAAATGGATTCAGACAATAACTCAATAATTATGCTATATTATGAAAATTGTTCATTGTTTGACCGAGGCTTACCCCATGCATAGATACTAATTCGTCAGTGGGTGAATAGATGACCCAAGCTGCGGAAAAGATGTTCTGTGTACTACGACAAGTGCCATCAACAAAACCAATGTATGTTTGAAAAGACGTCGACATATGCAATATGAAGAATAATCCAAATAAGCAGGAATAGTAATAAAAGCACACTCACTACTACATTTGGCAGAAATTCTGACACTTGGTTCCAACGCTTTTGACCAAATGTCAGAAATTTCCCCAATTTTTTTCCATCTCGCTCGAAACCGTCGCTATACCGACGTTTATAGAAAAGTGTCGAAATACCGACACTTAGAAAAGTGTCGCAATTGCGACGTTTGGAGGAATACGTCGCACTTGCGATACTATGGCCCAACGCGTCACTATTGCAACGACTGCAAGTGCGACACAATGTCTAAGTGTCGTAATTGCGACGTTTGGAGGCCTTCGTCGCAATAGCGATGCCTTTTCTGCCGTCGGTATAACGACACTTATATGCGCGCTAAATACAAATACAAAACTTATATGCACGCTACATAAAAATGATTTTATTGTTTCGTATCTGTCGCAATATCTACATTAACGTCTGATATCACGCGTGCATTCACCCTCTGCTCTTGCAGAACAGTATTCGCCCTCAACTCTTGCAGAACAAAATTTTCCCTCAGCATTTGCCCTCAGCTCTTGCAGAACAGCATTCGCCCTCAGCTCTTGCAAAATGGTAAGTTCTTACTGCAGGCCCTTCCTCCTATAGTAGGGTTGACTCTATTTGGGTTTTTTTGGTCAATTCCATTGGATTGTGTTAGGCTGTATGGTTCTCTCTAGATGTAAAGAATCAAGATTCAATACCCTCTATTATCTTCATCACCCAATACAAGATTTAAATTTTTCCCAAACAAACGCTTATTAATTTGGCAGCCATTATTTCTCCCTGCTTTAAAAACCCTACATTTAAATGAAAACAAGCATTGCATTTCAACTACAAAAATCTATTAGTGTTCAAATGTACATGTGTGCTACATTAACGTTTGATATCACGCGTGCATTCGCCCTCCGCTCTTGCAGAACAACATTCGCCCTCAGCATTCACCCTGAGCTCTTGCAGAACAGCATTTGCCCTGAGCTCTTGCAGAACATCATTCGCCCTCAGCTCTTGCATAACAGCATTCGCCCTCAGCTCTTGCAAAATGGTAAGTTCTTATTGCAGGCCCTTCCTCCTATAGAGGGTTGACCCTACAGCCTAACCAAATAGCTCCACTTGAGAAAAAATTTCATAATCTTGGGGCTAGATATACTGCAGAGCAAACAATTGTAGTTATCATTCATGCTCCAATATATTAATATACTTTTTACATTGAACTGAAGAAATGGAAACAAGCAAATGCTAGCCATCATACAATGCTTTGACATAAGAGTTTTGAGTGACATACTTGAAAAAAGAACTCATCGACTGATATTTATAATCATTTGAGTTATTCACGTTAAACACAATGTCAAGAATCAAGATTCAATACCCTCTATTATCTTCATCACCCAATACAAGATTTAAATTTTTCCCAAAGAAACGCTTATTAAATTGGCAGCCATTATTTCTCCCTGCTTTAAAAACCCTACATTTAAATTAAAACAAGCATTGCATTTCAACTACAAAAATATATTAGTGTTCAAGTGTACATGTGTGCATCACTTGTGTAGGGTATTCCTTTTCCACTTTCACATTATCCAAGAATGTGTGCAGTATAGTTCATATTTTTTGTGATTTAGATTATCTTGAAAAATGAAAGGTAAATTATTTCCCATGGAAAAAGAAGGTTTTCCCTTTTTACTACTGGAAATGGTACAACAAAGTTCCATTTCTACCCGAAACTCCTATGAAACAGGAACCAAATAAAGGCCATGTCCTCAATGGACATCATTTGGCTTTGAAAATGGCCATTGCACCGTGTTGTTTCTTATATTACATCACGATAGTTTCTTAGGTCATTTCTTGTTTCTTGAGATGAAAAACAACCAAAGAAATCATGAAGATCCTTTCAAGAAATAAATGACCATTTCTCAATCATATCTCAACTATTTTTTATTTTATTCAGTGGTTGCTTACTTTGAGATAAATTTGACACTTTTATAAAGAATATAACATAAAAACACAAAATGGGAAGGAATTGATGAGGTAGATGACCTTTAGTTGTTGTCAATTAAGAATTGATAATACACGATGCATGTTCTGTACTGCAAACTAGATTCCTTCCTGGAGTTAGGACACATAGTATTGAATCAAAGTTGTAGTTTCTAACTTCTTGTATTGGTTCATCAATCTTGAAATTCAGACATTGCATGTCTTCATTGCTTCATGTTTGAATAATTTGTATCATATCGTACAATAGGAAATTAGGAATTATGATTATTATTACTTTATGGATATGTTAAGTTACTTTTAAGTTTGCATGGTTTAGTGTGAAATTATTCTAGTCCCCAAACACATATAATCAAGGAATTATAGCTTGATTTCAAAAATTAAATATCAAAAAAATCGTTTAAAGGATATTGAAAGGAAAAAGTTGATGGAAGATAGAAAGTGCCTTACTTAAATTCTCTAAGGATTTTTCAATAGTTGCTCCAAAAGCTTCACTTCAAGGCCCTTCAAGATCGTCTCCAACAATGCTATACCATCAGCTTCAACAATGTTGCTCCAAAAATGTCCTGAAGGTCTTCACAACAAGTTTACTAGAAGTTGCTCCAACAATATATTCAATAAGGTCTTCATTGTCAACTCGTCTCTTGTTTGGGTGCCTTAATGTGCAATGACATGTTTCCAGGACTGAATTCAATGCAAGGCATATTCGAAACTCTAACTCTGTCATCCGGTGTCTTATTAGAAATTATTTCAGTTTTCATTTTTTGTTTTTAAGTTAGATATTGTTTTCAAGTTTTTACATTTATAATTTTATTGCAATGTGGCAGACTGATGAGAGCAGTGCAGGAACAACCCAGAGACGGGATGATCACGGAAAGAGGCCAGCGGAAGAACATGTAAAGTGCCAGCATTGCTCTATCTTCAGGTATTTTAGTTATTTACATAATTGAAATAATATTAATTTTGTTAAAATATGCAAACACCTAGCCATGGTACGCCTGATGATTCCCTCTTTGAGGAAGAGCTTTCTTCATCCCTATCTCCAGTGTTCTTGTTGCGAAAAAAGGCACAAGATGCAAGGTCAGAATTTAATACTTTGATAGACGCGCCTCAAACACCTGAAACAGAAGAGAGGATAAAACAACTTATGAGCCATCTAGAAAGATATCAGGTAATAATAAAAAGTCAAAAGGATATTTTTTTTGTTCTGCATGAGATGAATTGTGATAGTTTGATTTTTAATTTTTACATTGACTAAACTAACAAAAATTTCTTTTGTATGTAGCATTTTCTGGCACTTGCTGAACCCGATGTTGGTGGTAGTGGGACACAAGGGCAAGAGATTGCCCAACAACCCTCTCATACACCTTCTACTCCTTTAGGTGCTAGCCAAGAAACACACCCTGCCCAAGCAGACACCCAGCCAACCGCTGAACGTGTTGGCAATGATGAGGCTGATATGGCCAACTACATTATTGCGTTTCCTGGAGCTACACGTGTCAACTCCACAGGGACCATTAATGGCACGTTGTTGGTGAACGATGAAGGTGTCCCTATAAAACATGTACAACTCCCACGTAAATTTTAATATTTTAACTATTTCATGTACTTTATCTAAAACATATTTATCACGATTTTTATTTTTAAATTAATGATATATTTTTTTTTTCTGTGTAGGAAACAATGAGTTCTACAGGTATCTAGAGAGCCATGCGTTGGTAATTTTTGGCCCAACCATACGCACAGGGTGGAATTCCCAGAGTTCCAACCTAAAAAAAGAACTTCTAGATTATCTATAAACCCTTTTTGGGGTCGGCATATTTAACAGAACAGCGGTGGCTCCGGTAGCCGACAAATATTTGAAATATACCAGGGACACCTATAGGACACAATTGCAATTTAACCCTAGATATGAGCATCCTCTCACAGTTCCAGAGAGTGAGTGGAGAGCGCTCATCCATAATGAGAAAGAAGAACCGAAAAGAAGGAAAAATGCATTGGACCCATGAAATGAAATTACAACTTTAATTCATGCTTTAATTTTCAATATGCAGACACCTTGTGGTCATAGATCAATTTCTAATAAATTTTGAAGAAATCACATAAAGAAATTTTTAGCAAAGTAGTTGAACTGGGTGTGGTTCATCTTGTCCTAATGATGAACCACATTGGTTCAGTTAACATGTCGTGTCACTTTATATGATTTCGAAAATTTCTTAAACTTTTAATTTTCTCTATATGCAAATATAAAGGTGTGCTCGTCATATCGAGCTTTATCTTTTCATGCTAGGTTGCTTGACACCTCAAAGGCAACCAAAGCTAGGATTGAAAAAAAGGGCCATCACAAGCTAGGCCAGGGCGGCTACTTGAAATTGGCCGCAAGAATTGTAATTAAGTAGCTAAACATCTTATAATTAATTGTATCGCCTTCCAACATTTTTGTAATCCTATCAAATATGATTAAAAATACACAAACATATGTAATGTAGGGTGATGACTTCGGAACAGAAACAACAGAGGAAGATAAAAATATCGCTTTCCATTTCGGCTATCAAGCGGTAGTTGAACGTCGCATAAGCTTGGGGCAGGTCCCAAGATCCAGAATGCCTGATAAGGTAAAACATTAACCTTTCAATATGTTTGTTTTCATCCATAAATTTAATGTCTAACAACTTTGTTTAAATCAGGGGAGCAACACTACCGACGACGCAAATAACCCAATTTTAGAGCCAAATGTAGATGATCCTCACGTGCAACCTGATCATTGTAGTAGGGACCAGGCCGACAATGCTACTATCAGTGAGGGCCGTGACGGTAATTAATTTCCACTTATTAATTTTTCTAATTATACCTTGATGGTTGTCCTTATAAAGTTTTTTGTTTAAATGACGGAGAATGTTTCCCTTGAGGATCTTACCACCAGAGAGGAAGACAGGGCAACAGTGCCAACGACGACAACTGGTGCACCAGGTAAATAATCTTATTGCAGTTTTTTTTATTAATATTACCGAACTAGTTCAATGATATTTAAAAACTGGCAATTAAAATTTAATATTATTTGTTTTTGTAGGCGATGCCCCGTCACTGGATGAGACCAGACATCGTGACTACACAACTAGGTCAGCGCTGACAACTGGTGCACCATGTAAATAATCTCATTGCAATTTTATTTTATTAATATTACCGAACTATTTCAATGATATTTAAAAAATGACAATTAAAATTTAATATTATATGTTTTTGTAGGCGATGCCCTGTCACTGGATGAGACCAGACATCGTGACTACGCAACTAGGTCAGCGGCGACAACTGGTGCACCAGGTAAATAATCTCATTGCAATTTTTTTTATTAATATTACCGAACTAGTTCAATGATATTTAAAATCTGACAATTAAAATTTAATATTATCTGTTTTTGTAGGCGATGCCCCGTCACTGGATGAGACCAGACATCGTGACTACGCAACTAGGTCAGCAGTGCGGGTCGAAAGGCACGAAACAGGAGCAGAGCATGATGATATTGATGATGTAATTAGAAGCTTTAAAAATAGGAAGAAGAAAAAGAAATTTCGATAATGTAAAATATTGTATTATTATAAGACAAACGTTACCAATGACCATACTTGGAACGTTTTTTGCGTTATATAAAAAACTCATTTATCATACTATTTTTATGTCAAGCATTAATTGCAATGTTTCCTTGCGTACTTTTTTGTTGAATTGTTTTTTTATTAGTTATTGAATATTTTTTTTTATGCTCATGAAAGTAAAAAATGAAATATAGATTGGGTATTGGGGAATTGAGAGTGATGTGAGGGGGGGAGGGGCCATAAGAGCTTCCACCTTCACGTGGTTGGCCCTGTTTAGTAGAGAATAATTTATTGGAGCGATTTAATCTTGGAGCAAACCTCCCTTGATCCAGCGTAGCAACAAAAAAGTCACTGTGGACTTAGTTGCTACTCTTTCAGATCGTGGGAGGCTTGTTCCAAGTTCATGCGACTCCAATAAATTGTTCTTGAAACGAAGAGGAGCTTATTCAGGTATGTTTTGACATTTTCAACATATGTTCTAACATTATCATAAGAATGCATCTTCAATACAAGTAAATGCCAGAGAAGAGAGATCATCGTGTGACGAAACAAAACTGAAATTGGACCCCTAAGGAGAGCTAGTGTGTCTACAATCGTTCTGTCAACATTTTCCCTTGGTTTGCCCCGTTATTTTCCTCCAGCCTGAGTCTTAATTGACTTCTTCTTTCTTCGGGTTTATTTATCAAATTCGTAGAATTTGATAAATAAATACTATCCACAATGGTTGGACTTTAATTTATATTACCGAATTTATATTATCTCCAAGCCTTATAACCAATGTTTAACTTTCAACACTTTGTATTTATACTCCACGTTTCTTTTTAAATAAATAACTTGTAATGAACTTTCGGCTCTATATTTCACCACCCAGCCTTACAGCAATCACACTCCAGACTTATGCTAATTATCCGCCAATCATTTAATTAAACAATTTCATTATACTCCGACCCCACCTATATATATCAATAACCAATCAAACACTCGTATCGTACCTGGCTATCCTCCGCACACCTTAGTTAACCTCCAGGCAAGTTCAACGTGCGACCACCGTCCGATGGCCCTTCTCCAAATCAACAACTCTTGGAAATTTTGCTCAGCTTCCAACGTCGAGCTTTAACGTGCGATGGCGCGGGTTAAACGGTGGTTTTCCGGGGGTCACTTCGCCACGTGTCGCATTCCCTATGGAATCGCTCGCGAATAGGAAAAACCGCCTACTCCGCAAAAGCGGTGTGATATGGGCAACCCGCTTTTGTGATTCCGCTCGTGGTTTTTGTACAGGGCTTGACCACGGGTGCAAGTCTGGTTCCGCTATCCTTTTGTTTGTTAACTCATGTCCAATCCTCGGGTCAGGTTCCGAAAGCACAATAATCTTGTCTCTTTATTAAGCGGGATTTTTATATTTGAACAGTGTTCACGACCCTGGTTCTCTACATAGACCTCGCCTTCGGGTGGGGTGAGTTCACAGGGTTATCCAACAATTTACAGGAATTCAAAGACAGAAGAATGGAATTATCAGTACCCAATCGCCTCACAGTTAAACAATTCTTCACAATTAGCAGTTCGATATAATTCAATGGCAACTATGCTTGGAAATCATTTAACTGGAAACAATTGTTCACACACAGAGGTTTATTGCATAAATCCCCTCTCTACTCTCCTCTTCCCTCTCTACTTTTATTCATCTGAGGAATTACAATTTATATACATAACATATGGCTCTTCGGTTCCTCCGAGAGGACCATTCTAGAAATCAAAAGGTCTAATTATAATAATTCAACTAACTGAAACTGTTCGACTCCTATAACTCTAACTAGTCTAAGTAATACAGTCAGCTGAGGTATTGACACCTAGTTGTTACAACTCAAATGTTTTCGAACCCTCCTAGCCACAACATGTGGACAAAACCTCCTACATTGCTGGCTAGTGCCTAATGCCCCTGCATCATCGTGTGACATAAACCTATTAACAAAAGTGAACAGTGAATGATTATTAATTATGGCATACTAAGTTGTCAGTGATTTTGACTATTTGTCTTTAACATGTAAAAATGTTAAATTCCAAACTTACATCATCATGGTATTTTAGTAGATGTGTGATAGGTAGTATGATAGTATCATATTACCATTCTTCCTTGAGGAACCCACTTCATCCATTAAGATTGCTTTTCTAAAGATTAACATTGTAGATAAACTTAAAAACATTTGTTAACTATTTTTGTTTGACCATTTGATTGTGTTTGATATGTAGAACTCATGGCAGCTAGTGTTTCTCCACTCATATTAAATAATTATTTCCAAAAGTTTCATGTTACTATTACTTTAGGAAAACCATGAAGACTATGAATTTCTTTCACGGACACTTCTGCCACTTGGCTTGTTGTTTATGTACTTTGAGCTCTACAAAATTTGTCTATATAAATGACCACAAAAATGTAATACTTACCTTTATATTTCAGTAACCCTGTAATAAAGTCTATTGATATATCTTCTAGTCTTTGAATATGTATGTGGAATGGTTGAAGTAACCCTAGAGATTTTAATATCTCTCTTTTATTTATTATGCAAACCTGACCTTCTCTTACAAAATTTTGAATATCTTTCTTCATTCCTTCCAAAAATATATTTTTTGATCCTTTGAGATGTTTTAAGGAACCCCGCGTCCTACCATCAAAGAGACATGGGACTCCCTTAATATTTTTTTATTCAAATATGCTTGCGTGCATAAAAATATTCTACATTTGCACCAAAGTATATCTCTCTTTCACTCCTAATGCTCCATAGAGTTCATCCCATCCTTTATAAATTTTAGTTTTTGTTTAGTACTATTGTCATTTTTCCATTATGGAAAGCTTCTTCTAGCCACCTAGGAATAGAAAATGTAATTGGATATAAATTTGAGGCCTCTTCTATTTTAGAAAGAGCATCATGTACTAAATTTTCCTTACCCATTTTGCAGATTATCTCAAAATTAAAACTTTTCATTTTTTCTCCTCATTTTTGTTAATATTCCAATGAAATCCATAGCTTCAAAAAATAATTTATGCTATCATGGTATATCTTGACTTTAAAGTACCTCCCAGTGATATACTATCCCCATTTTTTATTGCATGTAATATTGCTTCCATTTATTTTTCATACGTAGATTTCACCAAATATTTTCTTTGAATTCTTTTCTTTTAAAAGCCAATGATATCCCTTATTGTGTTAATGTTACGTAAATTTCTTGTCCTAGTGCCTCACACTCTATTATGAATGTCGATGTTGGTGTAGAAGACGTGGCATCCATTAAAAGAGAGAATGCCAAAGTAGCCTCATCATTCCATATAAATGATATTTTCTTCAAGAGATTGTGAGTGGACTTGAAATGCATGCATAATTCTTAACAAATGATCAATAATATCATGTAAGTCTAAAATATCTTCTAAGAACCTTGATTTTCTTAGGAATAGGTCATTTTGTAATAGCTTGCATCTTTTGAGGCTCCAACTTCACTCCTTCCTTTAAAACAATATGAACCAAATACTCGAATTCTTATTTTCCAAAAGCACATTTGGATATTTTTACATAAAAATGATTGTTCTCAATAATTTATATAACTTTTCCACATGTTTACTAGTGTGGTATTCCCATGATTTATTATAAATATGTGTATTATCAAAGAAAACCAACACAAATTTTATAAGATGGGATCAAACAAAATTGTTCTTAAGTCGAGCCCGCCGGACTTCAAACGGCAATAAACCATAATTCAAACCAAATTCACATTCCAAAATAGCCTGCTGACGTCAGCCAATTTTGTGACGTGAAAACCAAATTAATTCCGCCCTAATCTTTTTTGGGTCCGAAGTTGGGTTGGCGTACGGAGGGAGAGTTGTGACACGAATTTTTTATCAAATTCGCCCTAATCTTTTTCGGGTCTAGATTTCCACTGCGCGAGCGGCCCAAACAAAGATCCGCTCCTATCCCTCTGTGACAAAACCATCGTACATGCTAACATCATCAATCAAAACCCGCCACCCTTTTGAATTTGTAAATAAAACAAATTGTGTTTGCATCATTTTCATTGTTCTCCCAAACAAATATCCGCTCCTATCCCTCTGTGACAAAACCATCGTACATGCTGACGTCATCAATCAAAACCCGCCACCCTTTTGACTTTGTAAATAAAACAAATTGCGTCTGCGTCATTTTCATTGTTCTGTGCGCTAGCCAGTCTTCCATGCAACAAAATTCAAAAACCAACTGTTAACGCTTGCTAACCATTACCTTGCTGAAGAGAATTGAAGCCGAGTGTTTCAGGGTTCTTCTGTCATAACTAGCGCCTGTTTAAACACGTTTCATTTCCCGTAAACAGGTATTTATTCCAATTCCCCGCTAAACTCTGTAAAAAATCCCGGTTTTAGTTTTAATTCTGCACTAAGGTCTGAAAAGAAGTTCAGTTTGGTCTTTTTCGTTCCCAGAACTGCAATTATATTCCCAAAACTGGTAATTGTGCCCCTTTTCCACAAAAACCTCGAAATTCCATTTCTGAATCCACAAGAACCAGAAATGGAAGTTCCTATAGCTCTGAATGTCATGCCCATCAATGCCCCTCACAAGGACTTGGATTATTTGCCTTTAGCCAATATGGATTTTCAAATTAAGGACTTGTGTCTAGGTGAGAATCCTCTTCAAATATTTTGCCGCTGCAAAGACAATTATTTGAATGGTTCTGACATCTTTGGACTTTGGGAATCAAATCTTCCTATGTACCTTCTCCCCTCAGTCCATATTTTTCCTGAGTTAATCCATTATTGCTACGCAAATTATGATCCCAACCAACAAGCAGTTTTATCCCCAAGTCTAAATGTCATTTTCCCAATAACTGCTCAGTCCATAAATGAAATGCTACAATTCCAACCTGGTCAAGCTCTCACTCCCCTTTCCATGGTTGAATTACTTGAGAAATCTACTAAGTTATCCCATGAAGAGTTAAACCGCCTATGCCAAAACTTCATGTTACCAGAGCATCAGCCTAAAAACCCTCCCCCTTATGGTTATACTTTCTTTACTGATGAGGGTAGACTTATTTTAAACATGATATCTTCCATAATGGGCTTCAATATTAGTGAGTATGTTGATCAGTTAACCCTAGTATTGTTATCCATTTTTACCCCTGGACAGCCTCCTGCTGTCAAGTACGATTTTGCATCTTATATTGCTGATAAAATCCATGATCATTTCATGAGATTTGAGAATGAGAGAGTATTTAAGTATTCTTCTGTCATATATCATCTCGTGATTTACTTTCAGTCAAAAAATTTCCCTTTTTATGTTAAGAAACTTGATGCCAAAGGGAATCCTAGGTCAGTCATCTTTTGGTCTGCCATTACTCACAATTCCTCTGATTCTCCTTATTCCTATAATGAGTTTGTCGACCTTTTAGTTCATCTTGCAACTACCTTGTTGACAGGAGTCGCTCCTCCTAGAATTAACAATGAAATCAAGAAAATCCTTCAGCTCTCAAAGCATTACAAGATAGGTGACTGGTACCTATATCAAAAATACACAGAGATCAGGATATATGGATGTGAATTATGCCCATTCAAACTGCCCAAGTATGTCCCAATGAGACTCTTTGCATTAGAATATTTCAGGCAGATGAATAATTCAGATATAATTCATTTTTGCAATGCAAAGAAAAAAGCTCAACTCAGGATCAAGAGCCAATTAGGTCCCTTCATTTGTAACTCTAGGGAAGCTGGAAAGGAAGCCGAAAGGATTTTAGAAGACTATCTCAGACTACAAAAGAGTTTCTACTGGGTGCCTTATGATCCAAACAACTTTATCTGTGATAGAAGAATGAAAAATAAACTATCACCATACATCCATCAAAGAATACCAGAAATAGACAATATGCTAATATGGATGAATGGAAAGAAGGGACATTGGTTGAAAAAGATAGTGAGCAGGTCAATGTTGAAAATGTAATGAAAGATCTTGAAAAGATACTTGACCTAGAATCTTTTGGACAGGTGCAGGGATCTTCTTCAGCCAGGACTTTACAACAAAATTTGCAGGAGATTAGTACAGTAGTAGTAGAATCTAAAGGAAAAGAAAAGGAGCCTAATATACAAATAATTGAAAAATTCATAATGACAACGCAACCAGAGACTTCTAAAGAACAAGGTCAAGGACAAATTCCTCCTACTCAGATCAGTGAGCCAGAAATTTCTATTTTACAAACTCCTCTGAATATAGAAAAGGGAAAAAAGAGAGAGGCTGAAACAACTACTCCTATTGGTGGCTCTTCTGAAAAGCAAGATGTTAAAAGGCAGAAATTAACTCCCCTTCCAGAAGATGAATCATTTCAGGAAATCCCTGACAGCCAGGGAAGAGAAGACAGTCAGCAAACAGATACAGGTAGTGGGACATCCACTAATTTTCAAAAACAGGGAATACAGAGGCAACAAAGTGCAGAAATATATTCTTTCAAACCTCCAGTAAAAACTGCCTGGGACATCAAAAGAACATTCATCAATATAAAGGCCAGGAACGATCCACTTAGACTTCAAGTGTACAACCAATTTTTGAAGATGGCTCCGAAAAATCAAGAAAGATTGATGTCAGCTTATGACATCCAACAAGGTAAGATGTTAATGAGCCATTTGAAGCCCAAGGTGCAGTAGCCTCAGACAGCTGCAGATTACGTTAGGACTAATTTTGAAGTCTTAGCAAAGGATATCCATCCTTTAGATCAAATTGAGCTACACAAGCAAATAGGTGAGATGATTTATTCTACTCTGACAGATAAATCAATGATGACCCATAAGTTGCAGGATTCTTTGGATAATACTAATACACAGTTGCAGCTTGAAAAAGCCTCCTCCCAGGCTAAGAATAATAGAATCAAAACTTTAGAGGAAATAATCATTGGTTTGGGTCATAATCCTAAAGATGTGAAAGATATTGAAGCTTTGATCAAGAGAAAAGATGATGATATTGCAGCTCTGAGAAAACAATTAAAGTTACCGGCCTCAAGACATCCACAGACTGCAGAAATCATCAAACAAAATTTTGAGGAAGAACTAATGGATTTTCTCTTAAAATTGAATGAGCAACTTACTGCAACTGAAAAAGAGCTTGAGAATGCATTAAAAGATAAGCAGGCAAATATTCCAGTATCTATAGCAGGAGTAGTGACAGGTACAGCAACAACAGGTCAGCCAGCAGAATTGTCACAGAGCAACACTGCAAATTTGAACACTGATGAATTAACAAAGTCAATGGAAGATATGAAACTTCAGGCCATAGAGCTTCACAAAACAAAGGAACAATTGGCCACTCTAGAACATAAATATGGTATTTCAAAAATGAGTGTTGTTGATAAAACAAGAGAAGTGAACAAATTAGAAAAAATTGTCAAAGCATTGGAAAAGGATCTCACATTGGAGAAACCTTTAAAAGAAATAAATGAAATTCTTTGGGATAATATCATTCAATCAATAAAGGATGTTTGGTCCTCAATTCAAATAATGGATGAACAGAATAACTTAGTTAAATTGGCTCTGGATGAGATTGAGAGATCAAGACAAGAGTTAGGAAATATGCCAGAAGAGGCCAATAGACTTATACATTTTTTGAATACTCAGACTAAGAATCAACTTGCAGAAATTGGTATTCAGGACAGGATCGGAACAATTATGGAAATAAAGAGAGTTTTTACTAAAATAACTCTGGTACAGAATTTAGAACGAAGGTGCTCAGATATGCAAGAAGAAATCATTGCCTTCAGAGAAAGATTGAATATTTTGTTAAATAGAGGATTGCCCAGTCCTATAGTTGTAGAAGATAAGATAATGGACCTTGATAGTTATGTTGAAAAATTGGACAAATATGTTGATAATCAATCTAGTTCTTCAACCAGTTCATCAACAGCAACATTGCCTACAGGGAAAAACCTTCATGACAGATTGGATAATTTATTTTATCTTGAGCATGAAGTAAATCATTTATTCCCAAATCAGCCTAATTTCTTCAGATATACTGAGGCTGATGAAACACTAAGAAAGTTGCAAAGGACCAGAGTGCCAGAAGTTCAATGGTGGGAAGAAATTATGGAACTTTTGTAAAAAATTATCCTTACATAAATTTTTGCCTATTTACCACAGTATATCATGATAAAAAGGATAAAAGGATGAACAAAGGTCAAAGAGTATCAGAGCAATTAAAGAGTATCAGTGAAACGAAATAATCAACATAGAATTACTGAAGAGGACAACAGCAAAGATATAGGGCCTGCCTCCAGCACATTCTTAAAAGAAGGAAACAACACAACATCAATTATCATTTTTCTTATCTACGAGACCATTTGTCTCTATATTGTTGTAATGACTTCATGGACTGTTTTACTTCATATAATATATTCAAAACAACGTTTTTTCTCTTGTGAAAAAAAAATGATTAATGTTTATCACTCTGCCTTCAAAACTAGTGATGATGGTCTATGTTGTTGGTTTATTGATATGGTCTGATGGTCTTTTTATATTTTGGAAATATCACACTCCTCACATGATTAGCGTTTTTCTCTGTTCAAGGATTTTGGGTACTTTAATTTGTATTTGGAACAATGGACGTCGGTACGTACTCTATCTGTTGCTTTACTATTCTACATACCGCTATTTCACTTTCTTATAGATGCCTTGGGCATATTTGGATGCTTTCTCAGATTGTCGATAATCTCCATGTGGACCGTTACTGGGTTTTATATCAAGTCGCTGTATGTGACATGGGGTATTTTTCTATCATTGTCTGGGTTGGGACTTCCACTTTTCTGGATGGATATTTGGGTTCCAATCTTCAGATGTGAAAATGTAATGACTTCATGGACTGTTTTACTTCATATAATATATTCAAAACAACGTTTTTCCTCTTGTGAAAAAAAAAATGATTAATGTTTATCACTCTGCCTTCAAAACTAGCGATGCTGGTCTATGTTGCTGGTTTATTGATATGGTCTGATGGTCTTTTTATATTTTGGAGATATCACACTCCTCACATGATTAGCGTTTTTCTCTGTTCAAGGATTTTGGGTACTTTAATTTTTATTTGGAACAATGGACGTCGGTACTCTATCTGTTGCTTTACTATTCTACATACTGGTATTTCACTTTCTTATAGATGCCTCGGGCATATTTGGATGCTTTCTCAGATTGTCGATAATCTCCATGTGGACCGTTACTGGGTTTTATATCAAGTCCCTATATGTGACATTGGGTATTTTTCTATCACTGTCTGGGGTGGGACTTCCACTTTTCTGGATGGATATTTGGGTTCCAATCTTCAGATGTGAAAATGTAATGACTTCATGGACTGTTTTACTTCATATAATATATTCAAAACAACGTTTTTTCTCTTGTGAAAAAAAAATTATTAATGTTTATCACTCTGCCTTCAAAACTAGCTATGCTGGTCTATGTTGTTGGTTTATTGATATGGTCTGATGGTATTTTTATATTTTGGACATATCACACTCCTCACATGATTATTGTTTTTCTCTGTTCAAGGATTTTGGGTACTTTAATTTGTATTTGGAACAATGGACGTCGGTACTCTATCTGTTGCTTTACTATTCTACATATTCCTATTTCACTTTCTTATAGATGCCTCGGTCATATTTGGATGCTTTCTCAGATTGTCGATAATCTCCATGTGAACCGTTACTGGGTTTCATAACAAGTCCCTGTATGTGACATGGGGTATTTTTCTATCATTGTCTGGGGTGGGACTTCCACTTTTCTAGATGGATATTTGGGTTCCAATCTTCGAGCGTGAAATACGACTTATCCTGCAAGCTTTACTTCATATAATATATCTAAAAATAACGTTTTCTTTAAAGCCATTTAATTGAACTCATTGCCGCTTATACCTAATTCGCAAGCATCGGAATTGCACAGACAGAAACGCTCGGTAATATATCAGTATAAACCATTGAAGCATGACGCCCAAACGTCGTGGACCACATTTCGCCGACTAGGATGGGCGACATCCGTCGATGGCTGACACAAAACATCTGACCACTTTAAGGCCGAATTGGCGACGCTTACAAACTTCGAAAAGCTATCGCTCAAAAAAGTCTGACTACTGGCCGTAATTGTGATAGTTTACGACGTTTAAAAGCGACGTTTCAAAACGCCGAAAGAGCTTCACGGTAGTGTGACAAATATGCATATGGTCAATCACGACGGATTGGGAAACTTCAGAAGAGTGACACTTGTTTGGAAGCGACGGAAAATGTGTCGATAGTGCGACATTTTTTAATTGCGTCGGAACTGCGGCGGTATGGTAAACCACGTTTTTCCCGCCCTCGAACTGTCGCTCTTGCGACGACTATGTGTCGGAATAGTGACGAATTGGCCGTCATAATTTCCGCCAAATTTTCTAGTGACTTAAGCTAGGCACACATTTATGATCTACAACTCAACAACTAAAAAATAAATAATTATAGAAAAGATCTCCACACAAGAATCAAGCATAATATCTCTTCAGATAAATCCCATTTCTGGGTTTGCCTAAAGAGACCCCATCAAAATCAATCAATTCATAGGCCCCTTTTGCAAGTTGTCACTTGACAATATAAGGACCATGCCACATCGGTTCAAATTTCCCAGCCCCTAGATTATTCTTAAATTTATCATATATCAAAACTAGGTCTCCTTCTGAAAAATTACGAGGTGTAACACTTCTATCATACTGAGCTTTCATTCATTTCACATGAGTCTCGGTAGCTAATGCAGCGGTGCGTCGATTCTCATCTAATTGAGCCAAGCACAAAAAATGTTTCTCCTCTTCAGAAGTAGCGGGTAGTAACTCGATGGCTATTTGGAGTGACGGTATCTCGCATTCAATGGGTAATATCGCTTCTAAACCGTAAACCAGTTGAAAAGGGGTAAAACCTGTTGATGTTTTTGCTGAGGTCTGATATGCCGAAAGTGATGAAAAGAGCATGGTATGCCAATTCGACTTATGAATTCCAATGATTCGATTGATCATGGTGACTAAAAATTTATTAATTGCTTCAACCAGACCATTAGCCTACGGATAATATGGTGTAGAACTGTCATGGTGCAGGCCAAGTTGGTCAATTAGCTTGGTCATCATGATATTTTGAAAGTGTCTCCCATGATCAGTAATTATCACTTGGGGTACACCGAAATGAGCAATCACATGATTGAACATGAAATTAGCTGCAGTTTTTCCATCTGCCACAAATGTAGGCATCGCCTCGGCCCATTTGGTAAAATAATCTACTGCTAGAATAATATACCCATGCCCCCCGATAGAGTGAGGGTTACATGTAATGAAGTCAATGCCCTATTTTACAAAAGGACCGAAAACAATTATAGGCGGAAGAGGAGCAGGTGGTGCACGCATTTTTTGATCGAAGATTTGACAATTATGACATTTTCGGACCACATAAATACAATATTTGAATAAGAACGGCCAAAAGTAACCAGCGCGCAATATCTTTTGGGTTGTGGCATACCCAGACATATGACCGCCACATGCTCTAGAGTGACATTCATTTAAAACCTTTTCGGCTTCTTCATGGGTGAGACAACGTCGAAAAACAGAATCCGCACCACGATGGTATAGTGTGTCGCCAACAATATGATATTGTTGAGACTGGAAATAGATTTTACATTGTTGTGACCGTGAAAGTTCGGGCCAAAAATATTAGGTCTGAAGATAAACAATGATATCCCCATACCAAGGATATATGGTACTAATAAGAAACAAGGATTCGTCCACGATCAGTTGTTCCGCCATAGTTTCTGTATCATTACTTGGGAAGTCACACATAAGTTCAGCAAATATCAATGATTTCTTTGATTTGGATTTTTCAAATTCCAAGTAAAACTCTTGTAGGATAACAATCCATTTGGAGTATTTTCCCCCTAGAAATTGTTTGGTCAAAATATACATCATAGGGTTACAATAAGAAATCATTGTTGTTTTGCGTAAAAGTATGTAATGACGAAAACGTTGGACAAATTGAACAGCTACCAAGGCCAATTTCTCCACATGTGAATATTTCATTTCAGTCAGATGCAAATTATGACTAAGATAGTAAATCACATGTTCACTATTGAATTCATATTCCTGAACTAAAACCATTCCTATCGTGGAATCGTATGCGGCGAGGTACAAAAAATAGTCTTGGTTGTAATTGGGAGGATGCAGTAACGGTGCAGGGGTCAACGGTTTTTAGGAGCATCAAAAGATCGATCAGTGATCTCGTCCCAAAAGAAAGGAATATTCTGTTTTAAAAACCTGGTAAAACCTTTCGTTAACTTTGTGTAGTTAGGAATGAATCGACATAAAAAAATTTCTTTCCCTTGCAAACTTTGGAGTTGGCGAAGAGTAGGAGGAGGTAAATTGATGATATCCTCAACCTTTGATGGATTGACATGAATGCCTGCCTTTGAGACAATAAATCCCAACAATCGTCTATATTTTATGCAAAAAACACATTTCTGAGGATTCAGACAAATCCTATAATGCCTACATCATATAAAAATGGCTCTTAAATGAGTGATATGATCTGCTCTGCGCAAGGAATGAGCAAGAAAATCATCGAGGTAGGGTTTCACAATGTGTTTAATGTCATGAAACGCATAAGAAATTGCCCTCTGAAAAGTGGTGCCAGCATTCTTAAGTCCAAAAGGTAATTTGCGATAAGCAAAAGTCCCCCATGGACAAATGAAAGATGTTTTAGGTTGATCTGTAGGGAGTATCTTGATTTGATTGTAACCAGAAAATCCATCCATGAACGAAAACATTTCACTTCCAGCACAATCATCAATAATTTGATCGATATAAGGGGTTGGATAGTTCTCTTTTGGACAAGCTCGATTTATATCCCTATAATCGATACACACTCATATTGTTCCTTGTTTTTTATTGACCGGAACAATATTAGATACCCAATCCGTTAACAGAATTGGATAAATAAAACTTGCATGAAGTAATTTTTCAACCTCTACTTTAATAGTGGTAGATTTTCGCGGATGTATCTGACGTAATCTTTGTCTGACAGGTTTAGCATCTGGGTATGTCTTAATTTCATGAACAACAATCGACGGATCGATTCCTGGAATTTCTTCATATGACCATGCGAAAATGTTGCGGAATTCATGAAATAGGGTTTTATATGCTTGGATTTCATCAGTTGTACAAGAAGCACCTATATGAATGTTTTCAACAATTCCAAGTTTTACTGAAATGTCAATGGGAACTGTTGTAGAAATTTTTTCTAAATTCAATTATGAATCGGAAGATGAGATAGGATTTTGAGGTTCTTTGACATAATTAGTAGTAAAAATAGAGGAAAAATCATTCTCAAAATGATCGAGATCAGGTAAAAACAAAGACCTATGATGAAGATATTCCCATGGTAATTCATCGACAGACAAGAATTCACGAATATGTTCATCAGTATGGAATACTTGTTGACCAAGATCCATAATTGATGTTGAAGTTGAGCTCGATATTGAAAGTGACTTCTCATTGATCACATTCACTGGATCTGATCCAATTGAAGGCGTATCAGAAAATGACTATCCAGTCTGATATTCTAACTCAAAAGGACTCAAAGGCATCGTGCCATTGAAAGAATCCAATTCTGATTCTGAAGGTACTATCTAAGGCTCATCAAAGGAAATATTACTTGATGCAATCATATTGATGTTAGCAATAGGAGGTTGTACGTTGGGAGCAGGTAGGGAAAAAGTTCACAGTAAATTCGAATCTCTAAGAAAACCGACTCCGACATCCTTTTAAGGGATAGTCAATTTTCTGATATGCTGGATGCTATCAGTAGAGGCTGGGTCAGATGAGTAATATGAAAGTTGATCTATTTTAATGTTCTTTCCTTTATGAGGAAACATGATGAGACGAAAGATCGATGATACAACAGTAGTCATGGCATAAGACCAACTGCAACCCAGGAGAAAATTGTAATCCATAGGGGCATCAACCACTTCGACATCCAGATTAACGGTTTTTCCTTTGACCTCTATTGGTAGATCCTGTAAAATAACATACGGCTGAAAACCTCTTCCATCAAAAGCTTTGAGTATAGTCGGTGATTGATTAATTATCATAGAACCAAGTGATTTCCAACATTTTAACGACATAATACACGTGGAAGCCCCTTCATCAACAATAGTATGAAAATACGTTTGTTTTTTACTATTACCAGAATTTGAAAAGCCATTTGATGGGGTAGGCGGGGTGTAAAATTCTCTAAATTGAAGATCATGAGGTTCGAATCCTGGAGGTCTACGGCTCCTAAGGCTAACAATAGTAATTTTATTTGGGCTGGGCATGATTGCAGCACTTCCAAAACCGACATTGCTGAGGGGAAACCGCCAAGTCTTCAACAGTATTTTAATTATGAGCAGCTTTCACATGTGGATTGAAAGCTGATTATGAGCAGCTTTCACATGTGGATTGAAAGCTGATTTACGGAGTACACCTTTAACAGGCGGTTTGATTACTAAGTCAGGATTTTTTTTCTCGATCTTTAGCGGATCAGAAAATAAGGGAGATGTAGTTGATGCTGAATTAGATGTTTCTGCTTCTTTACCAGGATTTTTACTAACGTAACCTTGATATCATGTCGCAACCATGAAGATATTCTCTAGTGCATTTGAGGAAGATCCAATCATGTTGCTATCTTGAGCAGGAAAAGGATCCTTCAAGACAGCAGGTATGGGCGAACCCTTAGTGAATTTTGATACCTCGGCTCTATGCGAGCACTCTTTTGTAAAATGATCCTTGTCACAAATCAGACAAGGATAACGAGGTTTTATTTTTTCGTCAATTGGTTCAATTTTATTTCTTGTGTCTTTTGAAGATTTTTTGTTTTTATTTTTACCTTTCTTCTTACCACCTATTTTAGGTTTGGTTGTAGATGATTCTAAAACATGAATATCGACGGAAGAATCTCCTTTCGGTGAATTGGGTAAAGTGATAATAGGAGAATTTGTCTTGGAAGATTTCTTCTTACTCTTACCAGTGCTAACAGAACCAATTACACCATCAACGACATGAGAGTTGGAAGGAGTTGTAGTTAATTGACCAGGTCTTGGTAAATCAAGGATTTTATCATACAGAGTACCTGACTGTGTATATACAAGGTCAAGGTACTGAGCCTGAGCAATGACTTTCTCTTCTGTAACAACGCCTCCTTTGGCCACATCTTTAGTAATTTTGGGTAATAACGATTTGATAAACCATTCAGCCAAAATTTGATCTGGAATAAAGACCTTCACTAAACACCTTCTACGTATCCATTCATGAATGTGTTCAGATATGTACGTAGACGTAGATTGTTTTAATGAATTCGGCAATTCTGTGCCATTGTCGTATCTGACAGGAAACTGAAAATGGGTTAAGAAAGCCGTAGCTAGTGCATTAAAATTATTAAAAGAGCCGCGTGGTAACTCAATGTAGCATTTGGTAGCTAGACCAATGAGAGTTCTCTAAAAAAGACGCAATCAAATCGAATCATCGATTAGTGAATTGGATGCACACCAGAGGTGATAAGTCATAACGTGATTAGAGGGGTCCTCTCCTGACTTACCCACAAACTTTGGAATAGCACTGGGCAACTTGTTAGGCATCGGCGGCCAATATGGAAGATAAAAGATAGGATCGTTTGTAAGGCGAATCTAAATTTGATATAAACGGTAACTGATGGCTAGGGTCTTGAAAACCTTATGTGATCAAACCAGTTCTAGGAGGAGGATATCCAGGATACCCTGGAATTGGATATGCATTGGGAATCGTAAAACCTCCTGGATAACCAGGATTAACCGGACCATACTGGGGTTGTTGAGGTATTTGATAAGTATACCGAGGGTATGGTTGATACAGATATACTGGATTTTATGTATCCTATCCAAATTGATACTGTCCCTGGTACGATTGATAAGTAAATTGTGGTTGACTAGCGACAACTGTACTCGTACCAGCTTGTCCTGTAGGCATCTGGGTTGTAGTCTGAATTGTAGGTCCTGACTATGGCATAGATACTCGAGTAATTTTCACTGATGCAGGGATAGAAGAAACTAGAGCTGTAGATACTCCAGAAACAGGTGTGGTAGGTTTAATAGAAGTTGCAGCAGCAGTAGAAGTTTGAGGCAGAGTCTGAGGTGTACTAGGCCCATGTAGAAATTATATAATTAATGTGTTATACATCCAAGATTCTCCTGATCACACACTATTTGACTTCATGCACAATACAGAATCTATTCCACCATTGATCATTACTTGCGGAAATTAAATCAATTGCATGCACACATTAAAACCATAAAAATTCACACATATGAACACAGTAATTTATGGGAAAGCTTAAAGCTGAAAACCCCAAACTATCTGTATATTATATTTCATAGAGATCATGTAACAATCCTCATACAAAGATGATCATATCAATCTCTCAGTACAATACAATCGCTACACACTAATCAGGCCTGATCTAGCAAATCCCATGCACCGATCTCTGCCACCTTCTAACCTGCCTCTAGTGTGCAATCCTTGCTAAATATGGGCTCTGAATGAACTCAAATCCACCTGGCTTACACTGCGAAATCCTCATTGGCGTCTCCATCAATGTGTGGTGCAAACTCATGCAACATTATAGTCACAACTGATAAGCACACTGCTCTTTCACCTACCTCTCCACTAGTCTCCACTGAAACTGTCCATGCACTGTAGTTACCTGATGTATTCTTCATTTGATTAATGAGTTAATAATTAGTGAATTAATTATTAATTAATTCACACCACTCTCACTAGTGTATCAATCAGTTAGACTAGATACAACTAGCTCAGTTGTGTCTAACTGAGTTAAACTGAACATAGCTCCATTAACTACTTCTACTAACTCCACCAAACTCTATCACATGAGTTCTAACTGAATTCTCCATGCAATAGCTCCACTTAATCCTTAGAAATAGCATAATTCCTTCTATCAACTCATGTGCCACATCTGTGCACTTAACTGAAGTGCTCCAAGAGAATAAGATAATGTTTATAGTCCAAATATTATTAAGAGCTAATAATATTCGACATATCTATTTTTAGACTGCCAGTCTAAAAATAGATATGTCGAATATTATGGCAGTATAAAAATAGACTCCGCCCAATATGTCTAAAAATATAAGTCCATCTATTTTTCCAACTTGACCAACCATCCACAAATAGCATCCTGCAACTCATAAAATATGATCGACATGTCTAAAAATAGACATAGTCTAAAAATAGACTATGCGCCAAAAATAGCCTGCGGGCCCACTTAGTGAAGGCGACTTCTTTCCACTAAGCTCATCATCTTGTTGCAATCTCAACACTCCCTCTCAAAAATATAGGGATTATCTGCCACCCCGATCCTACCTCTGTGGTATTTGAATTTGCTCCTGGTGAGCGCCTTTGTCAAGATTTCAGCATCTTGATCCTCCGTAGGAATGTAAGAAAGTAACATGATCTTCCACTGCACACAATCTCTGATATGATGATACCGGATGTCAATGTGTTTAGATCTATCATGAAATACTGGATTAACTGAGAGTTTAATGCATCTCTTATTATCACAATATATCACAGTAGGATCTAAGTGTGAACTGAACAACTCGACCAGGATCTTCCTCATCCATATAGCCCCGCATGCAGCCAAACTCGCTGCCATATACTTAGACTCCATTGAACTGAGTGCCACGGATCTCTTCTTCCTGCTGTACCAAGAAACTGCTGTCGAACCGATACTAAAAATCCCTCCAGATGTGCTCTTTCTGTCCGTTGGGCTCCCTACCCAATCTGCATCCGTGAAGCCACACAGCTTCACCTCATCCGATTGTCTGTACCATAATCCATAGCCAGATGTGCCTCTGAGATATCTCAATACATGCTTCCACCACCTTCCAAAAGAGCTTGTTTGGATTAACCATAGCTTGTGAAATCTGGTTAACATCATAGCATATGTCAGGTCATGTATTAACTAGATACATAAGTGACCCCACCAACTGTCGGTAAACAGTGGCATCCACTACCTCTGTCAATGTAGCAGCCTCTTTCCTCCAACCACCAGGAAGAGGAGTGTCGATAGGCTTGTAGCCATGCATTTTGAACTTCTCCAGTATCTCCCGGGCATACTTGCCTTGAGACACAAACAGTTCATCACTGCGCTGCCAAATTTCCAATCCCAGGAAATAATGAAGAAGGCCCAAGTCCTTCATCTCAAACTCTTTTGCAAGATCAGCCTTGCATGAGAGTATCAACTGTTCATCACCAGTCAGTATCAAATCATCTACATAAAGTATAATGATCAGCAACTTACCCTCAACCACTATCTGGTACAGGTTGGGATCCACCTCGCTCTTGGTAAAACCAAGTCCGGTGAAATAATTGTCTATCCGTGTATACCAAGCACAAGGTGCTTGTTTCAACCCATACAACGCTCTTTTGAGCCTACACACATGCGACTCGCTGCTGAAGATCTAGAAACCTTCAAGCTGCTCTATGTACAGCTCCTCCTCAATCACTCCGTTGAGGAACGCAGTCTTCACATCCATCTGATGAATGTGCCACCCCATCTACGCTGAGAGAGCTAGGGTGCTCCATATGGAAGAATAACTTGCAGCAGGTGCAAAGGTTTCCTCATAGTTGATCCCCTCAATCTGTGAGAAGCCCCGGGCAAAAAATCTTGCCTTATACTTCTTGACGCTCCCGTCAGCTTCTTGCTTCACTTTGTAGATCCATCTCGAACCTACCACTAATTTCCCTTCCGGCCTTGGGACAATCTCCCATGCACTGTTTCTGACACTCAAATCATACTCTTCCACTATGGCATCTACCCATGCAGGGTCCTCCACATCTTCCTCGAAAGAGGATGGCTCTATCACGATACACTTTCTCATCAGAGCCATGTATCCAGTATATCGGTCAGGTGACTGGCTCTGTCTGCGTTGTGATGTAGGTGCTCCTACAATCTTCTCTGCATCCTGATTCAGTCGCTCAACTTCTGTAGTGCGCTTTCACCCTCTGATGGTTGGTGTTGCATGAGTGGTTTCTTCCACTCCATGAAACTCCTCTTGTGGCTGATCCACATCCTGAGTCTCATCCTTAGGAACTAATAGCTCCTCATCTGCATGCAAGTGCGGCTCCCTCTCAAGCGAACACTTCATGGCTTTCTCCTCATGAAATTTAATATCTCGTCGCACAACAGTCTTCCGACTGTCTAGCAAATACACACGATAGTTGTGGGGTGTATCAGTGTACCCCAAAAATATCCCAAACTCTATGGTCAGCTCCAGCTTCTTCCTGGCATCCTTCGTCACATGAATGTAAACAAGTGAGCCAAAAATCTTCAAATGAGAAATATCAGGCTTCTTACCAGAAAACGCCTCCTCGGGTGTACTCATGCCAAGCACTCTGTGAGGACAACAGTTTTGCACATAAACCATAGTATTGCATGCCTCAGCCCACAAGTGTATGGGAATGCCCTGATCATGCAACATTACTCGTGCAGCACCCACGATCGTTCTGTTCTTTCGCTCCGTGACCCCATTTTGTTGTGAGTTATGAGGTGCTATGAGCTCTCTTCGAATTCCTTCTGTGCTGCAAAAGTCCTTGAATTCACCAGAGATAAATTCACCACCATTGTCGCTCCTAAGAGCCTTCACCTGCTTCCCTGACTCTTTCTCCACCAGTGCCTTGAACTCACAAAAATTTGAGTATGTCTCGCTCTTCTTCTGCATGAAGAAGATCCAGCACTCACGAGAAAAGTCATCAACAAATATCACATAGTACCTGTGCTTTGTTTTTGAATCTACTGAGAAAGGTCCACACACGTCTGTGTGAATTCTCTCAAGGATCGTTGTGGCATGACTATCCTTCTCATGAAAGGTGGCATTCACAAATTTTCCCAAAGTACATCCCTTGCACTGATCTGACTACGCAAGTGTACCTTTGGGAAGCCCAGTAGAAATCTGCTGCAAAATTTTAAAAGCACCATGGTGAAGATGGCCCAATATCCTGTGCCATAGCTCCCCCTCATCCTAACTCACCACTCCTTCTACCTTGCCTACCATTTTTGCACAGCCATCTACCTACAACTGACAAAGGTTCTTAACTTGAACCCCTATCCTCCAGGTTTCACCAGTTTCCTTACTACGCATGAAAGACTTTCCCTCACTAAAGACAACATCATATCCCTTATCTTCTAACATGGCCACCAAGATCAGATTCTTCTTCAATCCTGGAACATGCATGACATCCTTCAATATGAAAGGTTTACCAGACTCCCTCTCAAAGGAAATGGTCCCGATACCAGTCGCACTGTATCTACCATCATCGCCCATCTCGATGTGCACTCCAAGATCCTTCTCATCCAGATCACTAAACAAATATTTGTCTCCAGTCATATGAAAAGACGCACCACTGTCAAGAAACCACACTGAACCCATAATACTTGAGACCAAGCATGTGATCAACAAAAAATCCAGCTCAAACTGTGAGGCTAAGGCCTCTCCAACTGCAGATCCAGCATCCTGCTTATTTTTCTTCTTCTGTGGACAATTAGTGGCATAATGTCTGTGTTGGTGACAGTGAAAGCACTTCACCTTGGACATGTCCTGCTTCTTGCCTTTTACACCAGATTGAGAAGCATTCTTCTTGCTCTTCCCCTTCCTTGCTATGGTAGCCAAAGTGAAATTTCCTTCATCTTCATTCTTCGATGAAGATTTGTCCCTGGTACTCCGCCTTATCTCCTCCTGCACAAGATTCGACCAAAGTCGCTCCCATCCTAGCAGTTTCTCCTAACCATTAACAGAGTCCTCATAAGAATGCCAACTCTTCGGAATCCCAAGGAGATCCAATATCACCAAGTCCTCTTCATATATAGTAACCCCCACACTTCCCAGCTAATCCCTTCAGTGGACGAACTTCGTGAGGTACTTGGGTGTATTCTCGCCCTTCTCCATTTTTATTTTCCTGAGCTTATCCTTGAGCACCAACTTCCTCTGGTCGCTCTTGGTTTGGAAAAATTATTTCAAAGCTTTCCACATCAATAATGGAGAAGCTTTACCATGAAGGTTGTACACTATGTGATCCTTCACACCTTCCAACAGAATCCTTCGACATTTTGCTATCTTCTTTTGCCATGCGTCAAGTACGGCAGCATTGCTAGATGTAGGTTTTGGAATTTCTGCATCTATGAACTCCTTCAACCCATTATCCTCCAGCATCACCTCCATCCTGTCCTTCCATGCAATATAATTCGAGCTGCCCTCAAGGGCATACTCCAATCGCAATTCGTTGAAAGACATCTCAACTTTGACACCAAGAAAACACTACTGCAAATTCAAATTCCACCAACACAAAACTCAACCGCTTCAATGCTTTTTAATTGCTCCAATGATCAATATTGCCTTGATACCATGTAGAAATTATATAACTAATGCGTTATACATCCAATATTCTCCTGATTACACACTATTTGACTTCATGCACAATACATAATCTATTCCACCATTGATCATTACTTGCGGAAATTAAATCAATTGCATGCACACATTAAAACCATAAAAATTCACACATATGAACACAGTAATTTATGGGAAAGCTTAAAGCTGAAAACCCCCAACTATCTGTATATTATATGTCATAGATATGATGTAACAATCCTCATACAAAGTTGATCATATCAAGCTCTCAGTACAATACAATCGCTACACACTAATCAGGCTCGATCTAGCAAATCCCATGCACCGATCTCTGCCACCTGCTAGCCTGCCTCTACTGTGAAATCCCTGCTAAATATGGGCTCTGAATGAACCCGAATCCACCTGGATTTCATTGCGCAATCCTCATTGGTGTCTCCATCAATGTGTGGTGCAAACTCATGCACCAGTATAGTCACACTGCTCTTTCACCTACCTCTCCACTGAAACTGCCCATGCACTGTAGTTACCTGATGTATTCTTCAGTAGATTAATGAGTTAATAATTAGTGAATTAATTATTAATTAATTCACACCACTCTCACTAGTGTATCAATCAGTTAGACTAGATACAACTAGCTCAACTGTGTCTCACTGAGTTAAACTGAACACAGCTCCATTAACTACTTTTACTAACTCCACCAAACTCTATCACATGAGTTCTAACTAAAGTCTCCATGCAATAGCTCCACTTAACCCTCAGGAATAGCATAATTCCTTTTGTCAGCTCCTGTGCCACATCTATGCACTTAACTAAAGTGCTCTAAGAGAATAAGATAGTGTTTATAGTCCAAATATTATTAAGAGTTAATAATATTCGACATATCTATTTTTAGACTGGTAGTCTAAAAATAGACTCCGCCCAATATGTCTAAAAATAGAAGTCCATCTATTTTTCCAACTTGACCAACCATCCACAAATAACATCCTGCAACTCATAGAATATGATAGACATAGTCTAAAAATAGACTGTGCGCCAAAAATAGCTTATGGGCCCACTTAGTGAAGGCGACTTCTTTCCACTAAGCTCATCATCTTGTTGCAATCTGAAAAACCTAGGCTTCTGAACAAAACCAGGTGCAGAGACTTGAACGGTAGGCTGGGCAGGTTGCTCAGTTGGACCAGAACCTATGGGCTGTCCAGGTTGATTAGGTAACTGTACATTGGGTTGCAAAGTCTTTTGAATTTAAGATGGATCCCATGCCATATTCATTTCGGGGTATTGAACCATAGAATTTTGTGCATATGAATGACCATAACCAGGTTGAACATAAGTTTTATAATTAACTGGCAAAGTTCCTGTTCCTTGTAACAATGGTTGTCCTGAAGGAGGTTGAAATCCTTGAGCTGGGTACTGACCTTGAGGTTGATAATCTTGAGTCATGTACTAAATATGGGGTTGATATTGACCCTGAGGAATAAACTGACCCTAGGGTTGACCCTGAGGAATAAACTGACTCTGGGGTTGACCCTGAGGAATGTACTGTCCTTGAGGTTGATATTGACCTTGAGGTATGTACTGTCCTTGAGGTTGTTCTCTAGGTAGATAATATTGTAGATAATTACCTTGAGGTTGCCCCCCAGGCAGTAACTGACTACCTTGAGGTTGCCCCCCAGGCGGTAACTGACTACCTTGAGGCTGCCCCCCAGGTGGTAATTGACTACCTTGAGGTTGAGGATTTGGAATATTGCTAGACATCATAAAAATCTATTCTACATTCAACGTTTTAGTTTTAGTTTCATTTGTACTAGATGATAGCACTTGTTCAATTGGTTGAGGATCTACCCCTGGGAAAGTACCAGAGAGCGACTGGTATCCTGAAGGAACAGATGAACCACCGTATAAAAATGTTTCCAGAGATTTAGAAAACATAGATGACTCACCCAACATAGCTAATGAAGGATGATAACCTCTCGGTGTAGGGTGAAAAGGTATTCGGGGTGGTGAATAAGTAAGACCTGCGTTTTGTAAAAAATCTGTCAATGATAAATACCAAGCGTCAGTTCTAAAAGGACTGTAGAATATTGATTCACGTTCCTTAAGATTCAAATTTTCTTGGTTTTTTGGAAGAACTACGTCTTCATCTGGACCAAACAGTTCTTCAATACATATGAGATCAGAAGGAAGGTTTTCAGTAATGCGATGTCTTACCGTAGGTGAATCAAGATCACTAGAAGTCAGAGTAACAAATCCTGAAGATGGTTCCAACACAGCATGTTCAGTTTCAGGCTCAGAAATTTCAGGTTCTTCAGCTAATTCATTGGTTGGAGAAATACTACCAGTAACTTCGGAAATTGAAATTGGCTCTTGAATATATTATGATGTTTGTGATTGATAATTAGGATGAATAACTATAGATGATTCTCCTAGTTCTGTTGATCTAACTCTACTGACACTAGGCGGTACCAAAGCTCGGAGTCCTTCAAGTTGGCATTGTGTATACTCATGGGTTTTCCCTTGGAGTCTACGCGATTGTCTTGGTAATTCAACCACGATTAAAAATTATTAATCACACGCAAGAAAATAAAATTTCAATGAAAACTCCTAGAGTCACTAAGGAAACAAAAAAATGAATCACACGCCTAAAAATCTAGGAGATCAAACCACACACAAACAGTAACTTCCCACACTAAAAACACTAGTTGGTGATGAAATCCAACATCGTAGTATTTTAATGTAGAAAGGGCGGTTGGAACAGTTACCCCGGAAACCTACTTAATGAAACAGACCGGTGCAAGTTTCTTCACTTATACCATCTCGAGTGAAGATAACCCTCTAGAGAATCCAAGTGAGTCTAGTCGATGTCTGCTCCAGGTACAGTGGGATCTTTCCTCCACCGTCACCTTAGGAAAAAACCGTAAATATTATGGCCACCAAAGTTACCAACAGGAGCTAATATACCTGGGGGAACAGTCTACGATCCGACATACGTCCAAGGACAGAGTAAAAAAGCTCAGTCCCCTTGAAGGCTCCTTGACATAATCCAATGTATACCGAAAAGTGACCCCAGGATCCTCGACAATGGTCTATCTGAGGTTTACCGTTGTTAATACACGCACATCTTCTATCGTTCCCAAATGAGATAGAATTGATTATCCCACTGGTTCGGATATGACCTCGTGCTTGACTCCTTTAAGAAGAGCTTCCTAGAGCATACAAGCGACTATTGGATTTTTCCTACCGCAAGATCGACTACTTGTTTGTTTTAATTGTCTTGGAGAGTTAATTACTCCCTACTCCAGGACACTAGCCTAAGCTATATTGGTAAAAGAGCCCTAGAAATATAAAAATTACTAGATTGATTTTCATTTAAGCATTGATTCTAATAGGTTGTTTCTTAGGACAATAGTTGCGAAGGTGAAATTGATGATATGTAGTGACTCGACTCAAAACACACTAAAAATGCATCTATTATGAGAAACAATTTGTTTCCTTTCAATGAATTCTATCTAAAGGAAGAGTTGAGAAATGCAATTTTTTAAAACAATTGTTTCCTTCAAACAAGAATGAATGAAAATAAATATAATTTTATGAGAACTCAAAATGATCTATTGCTCAAAAAGAAATCCCTTTATCATTCAAGATCGAAACTACAAACAAAATTTTCTCCAAAAGAACACTACAATTTCTAGAAATGCACTCAAAATTAAAGACACTAATCTTGAGATCTAAAAATTCTAAAGACTAAATCTGAATTAAAACTTTAAATATTTTGAGGATTTTTTTCTTAGCTTGTTATCTAACTAATAAATTCTTTGCTTGGATCAGCAAGAACTCAAAAAAAATCCAATTATGGTTTTTTTAAGTGAAATTCCAAACTTATCAACAAAATTTTTTTAAAGATTTGCAAATGAGAAAATGGGATCTAAATCTCATAACACAATTTATGCTATAAAGTCAAACTTAGCAAGAAAACAAGGAAATACCAGTGATCTAACGGTATACCAAAGCTTCTAATCTTTGAGCAGGATAAAGACGAAGCAAAAATCAATATAACATGCAGATCTTTCAGAAAATCATTCAAAACTTTAAAAATGCTTAAATAAACTCTTAATCAAAGCTTTTTGACAGAAAATACAATTCTGGGTATACACTGATAATCTAACAAGCTTATCCAAAAAGAGAATTTTAGGGTTTTCTAAAAAATTTCACAGGGTCCGCAGTTGCCAGTGTAAACAGGTGTGGTCCCGCACTGTTTATACAAGAAAAGAGCAGAGATGCCCACACTGTTTCTAAAAGAAAAGTACGGATACCAGAAAACTAAGAGAAAAATAAAAATCTCTAAAACATTTCTCAGGGATTCTACAAGGATAAACTACCCAAGCCAGTATAAACTAATCAAAATAAGAAAAATAAATTCATAAGTCAAAAATAAAAGAAATTAAAGTTCAAGATCCATTCCCCAGTGGATTCGCCAATTTGTTGGACGGATAAGTCATTCTTGCTGACAAGACAGACCTCCCAAGTGTCCTACAGACAGCTAGCAACAAACAGACAAAAAAAAAAAAATTCTCTAGATAATATTTGATTCATAATTAGCTATAACAAGGGTTTTGGAGACCTACCTGTAGTCCAGCGCTATTCATAATGATCTTCTTTCCAGTTGCTTGAAAGAGTCGTCGTCAAAGATCTGCAATCACAAACATGGAAAAAATCAATAGCACCTGCATAGTAAAAACTAATTCATGAATCATATATCTATCAAGATGATCAAGGAAATCAAGAAACAAGCTAATTAATTAAATAACTCATTGAGAAAACGGGATTCATTTGTATTATCTTAATAAAGAAAGAGCCTTACAACCGTGTCCGCCTTGATGTCGTACAGGCCTTCCTGGGGTCCAAAATAGGAATTTCCTTTACTCTGACAAGCTTTGCACTCTCTCAGCTAAAATGCACATGGGTGTGTAATCATTCCCATATAATGATCAGTTAAGAGAGTCTGAGTTTCTACAACATTTCTCCTCAAAAATTCTCAAAGTCTAACCCACTAACTCCCCCTTGAAGCTGCACTATGGCTTCAATTTATAGGAAAAGAGAGGAGGTTATGGTTCCACATAAGAAGGGATAGAATGCTCTTTTGAAGGGATTGTGATCCATAAACCAAGGGGTAGGCTCCCATAATTAAGGAATGAACATACATGATAGGAGCGAACCTTCAACTCGATAATTGCTTCTAGAAGCTTCCAGATTTGACTGTTGGGCTTCTAAATGTTACTTTCCGCCTTCATTTTACCTTTTACAAGGGTCCGCACCCTTAATGAAGAAAAAGTGTTTTTTTCTCCACATGCTTTAGAATAGAAAGGTGCGGCACCGTAGACAATGTTAAGATAAAGTGCGGTACAAGTGTTTTTAAGACTTTTATGAGATTTTCTCTTAATTTCAAGGCTTGATTTTAGGAACTTTGATGTTGTAGACTTCTAAGGGAGTACTAAAACGTCATGGTGACAAATTTCAGTGTAACAGGTGTTGAATTATTTTTAGGGGCCATTTGAGAATCCAATACTGATATCTATTCTACAATATTCCATTGGAATCAATTCAACTTGATTCTTCAAACAAGACTTATGCAATTCAGAAAAAATACACACCTTTTACTTGCTTTTGAGGAGCTCGATATTGAAATCGACTTATCTCTATTCTTCAAAATTCTCAATATCTAAAATTTGGCCCTATAGTAGTCCTCTGAAGCATATTTCAAATGCCACAGGTCTGAATTTATTTGGATTCTTCAAGGAAAAGTTATGTCCAATCTCCCACAATGACCTAATTATGGACTCGTTCAGTACAGTGAAATTGTATGACTTGCCACGTGTCATTGTTTCCTCCTTTGGATCTGAAATTTATAGACTGGAGAATACAATCCATTTACTTCCAGTCACATTTTATAGAATTCCAATCCTATGCTCTGAGAGAGAGTTATAAATATTTTCCCATGATCACCTCTTTGAGATGAAATTCGGGAGCCTGAAAAAGACCTAAATTCCACAGATCATATCTCTCAAAATATTGCGAACCAAGCTTTGAAATTTGGCAAAGATGTTTCGAAGGATTCCAGATTCACACTCTAAAAATTTCATCTTCTTTGCCTTCGTAAAAAAAAATGTTATAGTGAAAATTCCGCAATGACTTGTTTAAGTGAAATTTAGGAGCCTGCAAAAAGCCCTAACTTCCACAGATCATATATCCGCAAATAGTGCGAACCAAGCTCTGAAATTTTGCAACGATGTTTTTCAGGATTTCAACTTCGCACTCTAAAAATTTCAGCTTATGAACCTTCGTAGAAAAAATTTATAGCAAAAATTCCACAATGACTTGTTTGGAGCAGCGAAACCCTAAAATCCAAAGCTATGATACCAAATGTTGTGAAACCAGCTCCAAAAATAGAAGAAAATAGATATCAACGCCTTATAAATAAGCCACTTCAAGGGGGCAACCTCCAATACATTACATGAATGAACAATTCTTGGATGATACAAATTACAAAACCTCCTTTCTATATATAGGAGTCCATGGGGCCACAATGTAATCCTGGCCGACCTAACAATAATAATTTAAGGGCACAATAATAACAATATGGGGGTTACAGGGGTACAATAATAAAAATAAGGGCGTTACACTAACAACAATAAGGGATGATACTAGTAATATAGTGACCTAACATTCCATTACAATTTACAAAGGTCCAAGTTTAGTAACTTAGCTCCAGAAATTCTGAAACCAATATTCTTAAGAGGTATAAGAGATGACTATCTAGAGAATTTGAATTTTTTGGGAAAAGGAGGCATATCAAAAGAACTACTTGAAGAAATAATGAAGCTTTGCTGGCGGAGCTCAAGAGGATCGGCCAAAGGGACAAGTTCAGTTCGGGACCGTTCAGTCTGAATACAGTAGTCCACAAGTGGAGGAGTAACCAGAGCAGAGATCGGAAATATATTTGAAGATTTTAAAACCGACCTCCTTAGCACTCTCTCTACCCATATCACTACAAAACAAGTTAAGAAGGCACAAGCAGACGCTGAAGAGTCCTTAGCGATATTCTGTCCCCCGATGCAAAAATAAACATTTGGAAAGAGAATGTGGACTAAGGAGCATCAACCTTTGCAATATATGTGAATTGGAAAATTCTACAAATAAATGTCTTGAATTTCATAGACTGAAGGTCATACTTCAATAATCAAGCAAGGATGTGTGGTCTTCTTATTTCATCGAACCAAAGAGAACATGGAAGCCACGACCTACAAGTATGCCTCCATATTTTTCCTCTTTTAATCCTTGGAATAATGTTTATAATATTCAGCAATATCCAGGGCAGTATCCTACTCCTTCCTCAACATATTTTCCTTCACCATGGAACCAGTGGCCTTCTCCTCCACCAATGAAATATACGCCATTGCAACCTCATCCTTGGAGCCAGAATTGGAGAGGTAATAGAAAAGGTACGACACCCCCTACACTACCAATGCAACAATAGTTACAACTGCCTTCTCTTCAAAATATTATACCTTATGTCTAACCCCAATTACTTGTGCAACCTAACCCCCATCCGAATAATAAGGCAACCCAGAGCATAGACAGTCTGGTTATCTTCCAGACTTATCTTATTACTCCTATTGGACTTAATGAGGTTCAAATTCGATCAGGAAAAGTAATCAGACCTGAACATACTCCCATTATTATTGAAGAAGAATGTGAGTCACCTAGAAAGGATATGGGTGATTCTGAGGTAGTTTTTACACATGTAACAGCTGATACAACACCTACTATTACACCTGTAGTAGCCAGATTGAGAGGGTATGTTGTTTCTATAACAACCAACCCGAGAAATTCTAGTGCATCTGTGACCGCTGACTCAGTTGTTAACATTCAAGATCATCCATACCCTCAACGATTAACCGAAACTAGACCAACCTCACAACTTGAATCTGAATTCCTCAAGGAACTGCAAAATTTGTATGTGCGGATTCTGTTTTTATAGGCTCTTAAGGAAGTACTTATCTATGCTAAAACAGTGAAGGATCTGTGTGTCAAAAATCCTAGAAGAAAACCAAAATACCCTGCTACTATCTATGTTATGAAGAAATTGTTTGATCTCATGATTGATCAACCTTTGTTGACTAAATATAATGACCTAGGGAATCCTACAGTGACTGTCCATATTGATGACCAACCCATAACCAACACTTTGATTAATTTAGGGACAACCATCAATGTCATGACTAAAAACCTCTTTATCTCCCTAGGACTTCATGGACTTAGACCTACACCCACAGTGTGTGAATTAGCAGATAGGTCATGTGTCAAGAGAGAGAGAATGATAGAATATGTGGTTATCATTGTGGCTTCTTGGAATTATCCGGCTAATTTTCTCATTTAAAAAACCAAATCCAACCTTGGGGGTCATCCTTTAATCTTGGGAAGACCGTGGCTAGCCATTGCAGACGCATATATCGGATGCAGGTTTGGATCTATGGTGGTATCATATGGGCAAGCCACTCAGAACCTAAACCTTTACCCCCCAGCAAAACCGCACATGGATTTGAGTAGTCCCTGGTGAGACGACTTTGAACCTGAATCTGATCTTTCCCTACCTCTCCTCACACTTGGAAAAGCACAATACTTTAAGGATGAAACAGAGGATGATATCATTAATGGTTTTATTAGCAATTCACTCTATGTTTCCTCCATTATATATCTCGGGGAAGAAGATGAGGTAGATGATGTAATCATTGAAAAATGGAAAACTACTCCACATACTATCACCAGTCCCGTTGAGATTGAACCTGGGAAATGTTTAAACATTAGTCCTAACCTGATTGCTGAACAAAATAGATTTTTGATACAGTTGTTACAAAAATATAAAAAGGAATTTGCATGGGACTATACTGATATGAAAGGAATCCATCTTGGCCTATGCACTCACGCATTTATCTTAAAGAAGATTGCAAACTAGTTATACAACTGCAGCACCAAATGAACCCCGCACTTAAGGAGATAGTGAAAAAATAATTGCAAAAATTCCTTAATGCTAATTTCATATACCCCATTTCTGACAGCCAGTGGGTGTCTCCACTTCTCATAGTTCCAAAAAAGAATGGCAAGTGGAGAGTTTGTGTAGACTATAGAGAGCTTAACAAGGCCACTCAAAAGGACCATTTCCCTTTACCATTCATTAACAAGGTCCTGGATACTCTCTCTGTGAAAAATTTTATTTCATTCCTGGATGGGTTCAGTGGCTATAATCAAATACAGATTGCCTCGGAAGACCAAGATAAGACAACCTTCACTTGCTTGTGGGGTACTTTTGCATACAAAATCCTTCCTTTTGGCCTTTGTAATGCGCCAGCAACTTTTCAAAGGGAAATATTGGGTATTTTTTCTGATCTCTTGAATGAATGCCTTGAAATATTTATGGATGATTTTAGACCCTACGGGGATGCCTTTGAGACAGCATTAGTCAATTTGGAAAAGGTGTTGGAACGTTGTGAACAAACTAAAGTTGCTCTGAGTACGGAGAAATGCCACATGATGTTGACCGAGGGAATTGTGTTGGGACATTTCATTTCGGAAGATGGAATCAAGGTAGATCCTAAAAAAATTGAGGTAATCTCGAAAATCCCAACTCCTAAGACTCTAAATGAGGTACGTAGTTTTTTGGGACATGTAGGGTACTATAGGATATTTATAGAAAAATTTTTAAATATTGCATCTCCTTTGTTCTCCTTGCTCATGAAATATGTGGAATTTGTGTGGATAGGAAAGTGTGAGCAGGCCTTTCTGAAGTTAAATAATTGTGTAACGACATCACCTGTTTTATGAGGACCAAACTGGAGATTTCCATTCCATATCGCTACGGATGAATCTAACATAGTTGTGGGTGTTGTTTTGGGGTAGTTGGAGGAGAAAAACTTATGCCATTTATTGTATCAGCAACAATCTAACTCCATCAGAACTCAACTACACAGTGACTGAAAAGGAATTCCTAGCAATAGTGCATTCTATCAACAAATTTCAACACTACATCACTGGGTATCAATTATTTGTACACACTGACCATGCTGCAATTCAATTTTTAATGAGCAAACCTGTTACTAATGGTAGAGTTACACGATGGTTATTACTGTTACAGGAATTTGATATCACTATTTTAGATAAACCCAGAAAGGATAACGTAGTTGTTGATTTTATTTCAAGATTAACTATAAGTGATGACTGCACTACCACTGAGGATTATTTTCCAGGTGAATATATTTTTTCCATCTCTACTCACTCACCGTGGTATGCAAATATAGCCAATTATCTTGCTGCAGGAAAATTTCCACACCATTTATCTTCCAAAGTAAAGAGGAAGATTATACAACACAGTGCTACCTACTCCTGGATAGAGGGTAATCTATATCACTGTAGGCCAGACTTTCAAATTAGGCGATCTGTTAGAGAAGATGAGGTATTTGAGATCTTAAAATCTTGTCATGAGGAACCCTATGGAGGGCACTTCGCTGACAAAAGGACATGATATAAAGTACTCTCAACAAGGTACTACTGGCCAACTATATTCCAGGATGCCAAGAAGTTTGTGAAGGGATGTGATAGATGCCAAAGGATGGGCCAACCTTTGAAATCAAATTAGATGTCATTACAGCCTCAGATAGTGATAGAACCATTTGAGAAATGGGCCCTGGACTTTGTAGGTCCACTTAATCCTTCATCACAACAAAAATCATACATATTGGTCTACACCAACTATGTCACAAAGTGGGTCGAAGCAAAGGCACTAATTAGAGCTACATAGCAGGTTGTTTCAGACTTCCTGTTTGAAGATATCTTTGTTCGCTTCAGAATACCCAGGGAGATAGTGACAGATGGAGGGCCTCAATTCACATCTCATTTGATCAAGAAACTGGTTGAGAATTATGGAATTCATCACAGGATCACTTTACCTTATCATCCACAAGAAAATGTTCAAGTAGAAAGCACCAATAAAGTCATTGAGGTAATCTTAACAAATACAATATCCAGCCACCGAAGAAATTGGGTCGAGAAACTTCCAGAGGTGTTGTGGGCTTACAGAATACTACAGACTTCTCACCATATGAATTGGTGTATGGTAAGAATCCTTTATTCCCCATAGAGTTTGAGATAAAGACATTAATAACAACACTACATGTCAATTTGGACTTAAGCACAACACATAAACAAATATTGAACTAGCTCAATGAGTTGGAAGAGAAACGGTTGGCTGTTATTCAACAAACAGAGATTATTTAGCAGTAGAGAGCTAGATGGCATGATGGGTTTATTAAGAAGAAGAAGTTATAGAAAGGAAATTGGGATATCTTGTATGATTCAGGGTTCAAGGATTTCAAAGGCAAGCTCTGCACCAGATGGCTAGGTCCTTACAAAGTAGACATGGTCTTTGACAATGGGACTATACAATTGGTCACCATCAATAGTGCTAAGACACTGTTACTAGTTAATGGGCCTCGTCTAAGGTTATATCATCAACCTGCTTCGAAGGAATCATTTGTTAACAGTGTCGCAGACTCTAATCTTCATGTTACAGCAACACGGGAACATTCCCCTATGCAGCCTGAAATTTGAAGTTCCAATAAGTGTAGCAGCTGAAAACCACCCTTGTGGCAGTTGTTACACCTATTAAAAATAATAATAATAATAATAACAAATCTGACTGTGAAAACCTCCTTTCGGGGCGCATTCGGAAAATTTGTAACCACTGAAAACAACTCCTATGGCAGTTGTTACACCCATTTTTTTCCCTTCCTAAAACATCGTCCCTCCTTCCTGATACATTCTACAAGATGATGTTATTCATTTGATTTTCTTTCTGTACCGATTTCTCCTAATCATCATGTTTTTTAAGAATAATCTGGAGATTGTCTTGCCTGTTACACATGTAATAGCCGATAGCCACGAACACTATTTCTCATGTTTCGTCGCATGACAACAATAATTTCTCCAGCTAAGTGTAACCGCCATGATCACTGCAAGCAGTACACCGCCAGTTCAAAATCCTCCTCCACGTCGCTTCAGGTACGTGGAGGAGGACCTGAGTCAGGGGCCTGCAAATTGAGGTGACTGAAGAAGTAATCGCTTGAGTAACTACATTTCCAGTATAGGGATGGAGGTTTTTTAATAGAAAAATCAATGACCTCTCTTTTAAATAAGACTTCCTAAAAGGAGAATAAAAGTTGGAGAAGAAAGGGAGAGGAATTTACAAGTTATCACTCCCTCAGCCATGGGCTGATATCACCTTGGGTTTAATCAAATACATCACTTGTGAGGGAAGATCCATGATTGTGTTTAATTATCACTTTCCTCTACTCAATCACCTTTGACACCAACAAAATATTAACCTTCCATTCTACTTATTCGGGAACATTAAGCATATGGTGGCAATAATGAAGACAACAACACATCCGGAAGCATGTGTGACCAATCACGGACTCATCAAATTGATCGTGTTGGATGCCCTAAGCCAGAAAGGAAGGAGCTGGGAAGAATTCACGCGAAAGAAGCCAAAGACAAGCTGGGGAAAACATGTCGCGACTTTCGAAGGAAGTCAAGGAGAAGCTAAAACCCAGACTCGACCTGCCAAGGTTAGAATTGCGAAAGAACCCATTGACAAACTTTTGTCGAGGTCAATCCCCTCTGCGGATAGAGGCGATCCCTACTAGCCTAGACCAGGTCTAGCAACAATCATTCACACTATAGTGCAGGTTCCTAATTGCAAATAAACCAACTAGCGATGAAGGCTTACCTGGAATCCAACGTTGTTGCTTGTAGAAGAGGTAGTGCTCCCGTTCCTTAGCTCTGGCAGATCATGATCCCCAAGATCTCCGTGATAGGACACCTGCACATGCGAGAAACAAAACAAATGCAAGCGTAAAATCCAGTAGATGCAACTATATGTCAGTCAGAAAGGACATAACTCATCATCATAAATAACAACAAGAGTGGAACCATAACCAATAGTCGTTCATTAATAATCAATCAAAGGAAAATTACAACCATAGTTCTGACGCTAAATTCTCCTTCGGAGGGTCGCCAGCAGAACATGTCTCGAAAAGCCTGTCAAGGATAGGACAAACCTCTTTCTTCGGATCTTGACGATAGTCTCCTTGCTTGAAATTGGCCTTAAGGGAATTATGGAGGCTCTTGCAGCATAAGGCTCTTGGGAATTTGGGAACTTGAAGACTAGCTTGCAATGGATATGAGCAAGCTCTTATAGATGGAGGAAGGGAAGTTGGTATCCCTATAATCATGGGATTGGCCCTATCATCAAGGAAGCTTCCATGAGAGGTGGCAAACCACTTCCTCTCTATGGAGATCCGTAGCCAAACCTCCCAACTCAAGATAGATAGCAGTCCAAGAATTTGTTAGGACGAAACTTCCGCCATATATTAAAAAAAAAAACTCCTTAAATTGGCTGGCGCGAGTGCAAATCTGGGACAGAGCACCAATTGGCGTGCCCTCTTTGAAGGATTTCCCTTATTGGTGCGGGTACTAAAATAGCTGCCCGCGCCAATGCAAAAAGAGGTGTTTTTAGGGTTTTTTGCAAAGAGATGTCTTCAGGGCAATGAAAGCTCATGTTCAGAGGGATGTCATGAAAGTATTTTCAAGTCTTGTCTCTGCTCACAGGTCACGGAATGAGCCTCCAATGTGCGGGATGGGGAATGGCAGGGACGGTGACAAATTACTGTGTAACAGATGCCCCCTAAAGTATGAGGCCCGAACGAGAGAGAGGGGTGAAATGCTTTACGAGAACGTGTCCAACTGAAAACTCTGTCGTCAGAAAACCTGCATGAAGAAGTACAACTGATGTCTCAAATACATGATATATATGTGGCATGGGCGCAGCCATCCATAACAGAGTATACAATAATCCAGATCCAAGGCATGGACATAGCCATCCAGTGAGGATCGATAAATAGACTCAGGTATGGTCGCAGCCATCCAGTAAGTGATTCATGTAAATAATCATAATAATCCACAAACTCGCAGCCTAGATTACAACAGACACAATCCAGGGTCTTGAGCTCCATCTCGACCCGAACACAGTACAAGTTCAAGCATGCGAATATGTGAGCTGAAGTCGAACATGAAAGAACATCGTCTGATTACCAGCCAATGATGAAAGTTGTTAATAGACACGAGAGGAACCACCCATAATGACAATGGTCCTCAAGGTACTATAGATACAATCTATGGCATGTGAATCAATGAGCTGGTGTCGAACACCCGTAGAATCACTCGATCGGAGGCCAATGATGAAAACCTCGTGTCGAATGCGAAGAACCTGCCATTGAGGCATGCAGGCTCCAAGGCACTAGAAGGGAGTCTCTAGATCAGCTTCCTGGATAATGAGCTGAAGTCGACAGGAAGTGACCTTGATCGAAGGTGGGCCATAGTGTTTCCCACATCATCGACATGAGACATAGGAACATAATGTCTTTGTGAATCACGATCAGATGAGAATCAGAGGAAGGTTGGTACTTGGAGAGGTCAACTTCTCTTGAACATATTGGCGGCACGACAGTGGATTTGGCAGTATTTGACATCAAAAGATCAAAGGTCATGATGATGAGGCAAAGAGCAGATGAGAGGTCAAAAGGGATCACCCAAACCCACGGAGGTAAGTGAAAGCGAGATGAGATGTCCCCAACCCGACACGAGTGCAGACAAGTGCCATGTTCAAGAGCGACATACTGTCGACACGACAATGATGCTGGTTCCATTTCTTCCCCGCCATTTCTGGCAAGTACCTCTTTATTTTTACACAAGCTTGAAGAGGATACCATATGCTTGTCATATAAGTCCATCCTAGTACATTTAACGAGCCCTAGGAAGGAGAAACTCGAATAGCGTCATTACGACTGAATTCGATGTCATCAGGGTTTAACGAGTCTGACAAAGGAAGAACTCGGCGTATTTTCATGTTAGAGAGTTTGAAAAGACAGCTGAAAAGAAAACTCCAATGGTCCCTTTTCATAAATAGTTCCTCAGATCCGAAAAGGTAGAAAACTATGCCTGAGAAAACCTCCTAGTCGTGATAGGCTAGGGTATTCCTTTTTCGTAAATAATCTATCCCAGCCCAAAAAAGGGATAAACGTATACTGGGTAGATTTCGTTTCGTGTCCACTTTAACGAAATCGAAATGACAAGGGCCTCGGCAATATTTTCATGTTTAGAGAGTCAGAAATGAGCTGAAAGTTGACTCCTCCTGGAGGAACGAGTGGTATAAAGGGTAGCAACTGGTTCCGGTAATGGTGGAACTGCTCAGAACAAGTAAAGGTTAAGAGGCTGGCTAACAAGACCACTCATTGCAGCAGTTCCTCAAGAATAGGTAAAACAACCAAGTGAAGGCATATGATCAGCCAAGCAGATAGTGACGATGGAGTGATAAAACTAAGGCTCATCTGGCAAAAACAGGCTAATAAAATGGCAATCACAAGAGGTAAAATGGGAAAGGTTTCATTTTTACACAAGCTTGAAATTAGAAAACTATGCTTGAAGTTGGTTTCATTTTTACACAAGCTTGAAACAAAGATAAATTATGCTTGAAACCGGTTTCATTTTTACACAAGCCTGAAACAGAAATAAACTATGCTTGAAAAAGTAAGCATGCCCCCAGCATGGTGACTCAATTCGAGGTACATGCCCCCCAAGCTTTAGTCCATATGAAAGGCAGATGGAGTGAAGGTTCAAGTTACGAGATCTAAGAAAGACTCGACTGGGATTTTACGAGATCTGATCAAAGACTCGAATTGAACAAGAACGTGTTTCATGATTTTAACGAGGTTGACACATTAAAAGAACTATCCTCAGGACACCTTGTTTCATGGTTTAGGGAGCTTGACACAAGACGAGGAACTTTGCTCCTGACAACCTTTTTTCATTTTTTAAGGAGCTTGACACAAGGCAAGGAACTCTGCTCCAACAACCTTATTTCATTTTTTAAGGAGCTTGACACAAGACAAGGAACTCTGCTCTGACCAGCTTGTTTCATTTTTTAAGGAGCTTGACACAAGAAAACAAACTGTGCTCCGACAACCTTGTTTCATTTTTTAAGGAGCTTGACACAAGACAAGGAACTCTGCTCTGACAAACCTTGTTTCATTTTTTAAAAAGCTTGACACAAGAAAAGAACCATGCTCTGAGAACCTTGTTTCATTTTTTAAGGAGCTTGACACAGGAAAAGAACCATGCTCCGACCGACCTCATCATAATGAACAAGAAGTCATCGCTTCCAAGAGTTCCACTCCGGATGGAAGGAAAACATCCTGGAAGTCAGGACCCATTGCCCCCAGCACCTGATGCACGATGGCATCATCACTGAGCACAGGCACAGGGTAGGTAGCCACATAGTTGACCTACGGTGGGGCAGATACAATGGGTGGATAAAAACCAGGAAGGGACGATGGCGGGCCAGCTGCCATATCAGGACCAAAGAACGAAAGCTGATCAATGGTCACAATCCGTCCTTCATGTGGAAAACAGACCACACGAAAAAGGGAGGAGACAAGCACTCCCATGGCATAAGTGTAATTGTGCCCCAAGAACAGATTGAAATCCAAGGGGCCTGGAACAACCATCACGTCCATATGGAAGGTTTTACCTCCCAAAGTAATAGGTACCTTGGAAGGATCCCTAACGGTTGACTCGTTCTTCTATTAAATGCCAACAGATTTTGCGTAACAGGCGCAAGCGGCGGCGAGCCGAAAGCTTGCCAAGTAGTTGAGGATAAAATACTAACAGATGCACCTTCGTCTATAATGGTGTTGGGTATGACCAGACCAAAGGCCTGTACTGTTATCTCGAAGGCACATAAGACGGAAGGCGGTATCCTGAAAATCGATTCCAATCAAAGGAAGCGACCAAACTACTCGGAGGGGCTACCATCGAACCGAGATGGTCTTCCCCTAGTGTTACGGAAGAAGAAGGAGCATCCTCCACGACCTCCATCTCAAAGGTGGGAGGGGAATCCTCTGGGACCTCCATCATGGGAGGTGGAGGAGCAGCTTCTTGAGGTATAGGGATAGGAGAATCTTTCTCCAAGTCCGAAGAATCTGAAGAAACAAGAAGAACCTGAGGAGGATGAGGTCCACACTCAACGAAAAAGACCTGGTGCACTGTAGACGGGGCCAGTTCAACCGATCCCATGACCAATGGTTGGTCAGGGATGGATTCCTGAATTTGAATTTCCGGGGGAGTGGGATCGACCAAGGATGACTCTTGACCAATCGTAGGATCGGCTGATGGAGGACTCAAAGAAAGCCGTTTATAACCAGTCGGGAGGCATGGTGTAGAAACGGTTGTGTTGTCCAAGACTCTTTTGGCTTCATCCATATACGGATAAAGGTGAATGGCATGGTGCCCTTCACACAACTTACAGGGATTGGTAATCTTACCCTGCTTCTTAGGAGCCTTACCGATAGCAGCTGAAGACGTGCCCCCAACCTGACTCCCGAAAGCCAAAGGCAACAGCGGAGGACCGTTGGACCATGCTTCGAGCAACTTGGTAATGCCAATGTAGTCTCGAAGAAGATGGTCTCCCGTGCATAACATGCAAGGGAATTTTACTTTCCATGGAGGGTTGGAAGGTTTATCAATGGAAGACTTCTTAGGTGCAATAGCCGCAGAGCTAGCCTCTCCTTTATCTGACTTCTTCTTCTTCGTCTTCTTCTTCTTCTTCTTAGCCACCTGGTTACTAGAATCCAGACTTTCAACAGTCAAAGTAGAAGAGGAGGACGCAGAAATAGGCGAAGAAGGGGAGAGGTCCACCTTAGAATCAACATGATGTTGTTCAGGTGGAGGAACTGATGAACAGTAGTTGAGACATTCGGGACCACAGAGGTTGAAAACAACCAAACAGGCAACCCAACAGTTAACCCAGGAAGGGACAATGTTGCCACATAAGGAGCACCAACATTTCCAAAAGGAGGAAAATGACTAGGATTCCCATCGGAGGGGATTCCTTGGTTGGTGAACTCTGGAAAAGTTGCCATCAACAACTCAAAACCACACACGGGCTAAAAACCAAGGCACACATTCAAACGGCCAACAAGAAAATCTAACAGGGCGTGTGATCGTAGGTGATTTATTTTACCACATTGAAACTTAGAAACTTCACGGTTTCATGTTTTAAGAGTTGAGAAATGGATGAAAGGTGACTCTATCTCTTTAAATTTTGAAGAAAGTGTGAAAGGACAAGTGCTTGGACAAAGGGTGTACCGAATAACCGTGAACTGTAATATACACCTTGGTTTCAAAAATGAAAGAGAAATCAACCAAGGACTTAACGTACGTGCAGGAAATCTCCCCGAATGTTGTGTCCGGTGTATCACGGGTATAGGGCAGCAGACTCGACTTCCTATGGATAAAGGATAGAAACATAATGGGGTCTCCCTTTATATACTTGACGGTACGGAGAGCACAAGTCCGTACTAGTGCTGTCTAAAGCCAAGAGGCGAACGACAGCCACTAGGTTTTAAGACGCCGAAACACGTCTCTAGCCTAGACCTCTAAATGTGTTTCGTTAGATTTCAATGTTGCCTTAGTGTAAATTGAGTAAATTTTAAATTTTATCTTCAATTACGTTTCAGTTTTCAGGCCCTAGTGAGTGTCATCTGACAATCTCCTATATGCAGCTATATGAGAAAAGAAAACTTTTCAATTCGATGAATGCTATCTCGTTAAGGGAAGAGCTTCAAACAATGATGTGACATAAAACAACATTGCAAATGAAATATTTTCCAAACTAGATGACTTTCACTATCCAAAAGTAATTTCAGACATTCAACGATGTGAACAATGCAATGTGATCTATGCAAAATCCTTTTTTTTGAAAACTATGCAATTGTAATCTATGCACAATTTCCTCTTCTTTTCAAATGATAAGAATGCACTCAATGCATTTTTCGATGAAATGAGAAATTACTTAATGCACGCTTTCAACAAAAGAGAATGCAATCAAAGCGATTTTTAGCTTTCAATCATTAAACAATGTGATCTAAGTCCAATGATAAATCTCAAAAATACTTTTCAATGCAATGTGATCTAATAAATTTTAACGAAAAGCAAACTATGAGACCAAGACTAAAAGAACGCAAATCTTCTTAATGAAGGATGAATTCAAAAGAGATGTAAACAAACACTAAGAATGCAATCGTTGTTTCAAAACACTTTGTAACGAAATTCCTCAAAACATAAAGAGGACTTCCAAAGCAAGAGATCAAAACAAGGCATTCATTCCCTTTTACAACAAACAATCATGGAAAGAAGATATTTCAAAGAATGAGCAATGTAATCTATGCTCATACAGTGAAAATACCAGAAGGGAAAGACACATTGGTGAAGGATTTAGGGAAAAAATCTCAATTTTCATACACCCTGAAATTGGCTCGACTTGTACATTGACAACAAGCGCCAACGCCTGAAAATGAAAAAACAAAGAATTTCTCCCAACCAAGACCAGACTCACCACTTCAAGCAGAATCCAAAACAAACCTAGAAGAAAAGTACTGACCAATAGAAGCTTTCAAACAAGGGTAAACCCTAGCACCTACAGAAGATGGCACGACTGTCTGGCTGTAATCCGCACCAGACAGGGAATGGCGCGAGTGATGAACTGGAAAACTGCGCCAACTGGCGCGACTGTCAGGGATAAACTCGCGCCAATCAAGCCAACTATGAAAAGGTGAAAATTTGGAAAAGAAGAGGTCAGATCTGATCCTCTGGGGCTGAACCAAAAGCCAAACACAAAAAGAGCAAGCCAAAAGAGCCGAACAAGCAAGTAGAATCGAGAAACAACCGAAAAGACAAGACAATACTCCAAGCATTCAGTTCATAAACTAAACCGGAGATTGACTGAAGCAGCGTTGATCTACTTCGCTAATGCAGAGAAAAATCATTTCGAAGGCTATCTGGATAACTTCAGGCTCCGTCTGTAGCTTACAAAACAGAACGACAACAAGCTAACGATCCCCAGCGGAGTCGCCAAATTGTTGTGGAGGTAAATCCCCTTTGCGGACAGAGGCGATCCCTACTAGCCCAGACCGGGTCTAGCAACAATCATTCACACTATAGTGCAGGTTCCTAATTGCAATTAAACCAACTAGTGATGAAGGCTTACCTGGAATCCAACGTTGTTGCTTGTAGAAGAGGTAGCGCTCCCATTCCTTAGCTCTGGCAGATCACGATCCCCACGATCTCTGTGATAGGACACCTGCACACGTGAGAAACAAAACAAACGCAAGCGTAAAATCCAGTAGATGCAACTATATGTCATTCAAAAAGGACATAACTCATCATCATAAATAACAACAAGAGTGGAACCATAACCAATAGTCGTTCATTAATAATCAATCAAAGGAAAATTACAACCATAGTTCTGACGCTGAATTCTCCTTCGAAGGGTCGCCAGTAGAACACATCTCGAAAATCCTGTCAAGGATAGGACAAACCTCTTTCTTCGGATCTTGACGATAGTCTCCTTGCTTGAAATTCGCCTTAAGGGAATTATGGAGGCTCTTGCAGCATAAGGCTCTTGGGAATTTGGGAACTTGAAGACTAGCTTGCAATGGAGATGAGCAAGCTTTAATAGATGGAGGAAGGGGAGTTGGGATTCCTATAATCATGGGATTTGCCCTATCATCAAGGAAGCTTCCATGAGAGGTGGCAAACCACTTCCTCTCTATGGAGATCCGTAGCCAAACCTCCCAACTCAAGATAGATAGCAGTCCGGGAATTTGTTAGGACGAAACTTCCGCCATTTATTTTTAAAAAACACTCCTTAAATTGGCTAGCGCGAGTGCGACTCTGGGACAGAGCGCCAATTGGCGCGCCCTCTTTGAAGGATTTCCCTTATTGGCACGGGTACTGAACTAGCTGCCCGCGCGAATGCAAAAAGAGGTGTTTTTAGGGTTTTTTTGCAAAGAGATGTCTTCAGGGCAATGAAATCTCATGTTCAGAGGGATGTCATGAAAGTATTTTCAAGTCTTGTCTCTGCTCACAGGTCACGGAAAGAGCCCTCCAATGTGCGGGATGGGGAATGGCAGGGACGGTGACAAATTACTGTGTAACACAAACCAATTGTGGATAGACGGCCAAAAAGGAGGGTGAATGTTAACTTTCCCACAGAACCTTTGCCCACAGCCATAAAGCAGAAAAAATAAAAAGTATCAGAAGAAGAAAGAGAACCCTCCTCATAAGGTAAGGACGAAACTCATGTCCTGCTTTTAGAACTTCAAAATATAAGAAAGGAAAATGAGGAATTGAAACAAAGATTATCGGAGGGGAAGGAAATATTTGTACCTGTATGCATGGCATGTTTTCAAGAACTAACAACAACAGGGTATAAGGTATATGGGGAAAACACCAGCCCATTGGAAAGAAAAGTTTTCATGCATATATACATATATAATAACGGCTTTGGCTAGGGAAGATTCAGCAAGAGATAGGGGTAGCCACGAGTTCCTGAAGGAGCCCTCACCTCTGAATAGGACAGTGAATCCTACCTTCCATTCGGTGTTAAGCAATCTCCTTCCTTAATCAATATCCTTCCTTGGGACCCAACCTAGCCTAGCCATTAAGCTTGTCTATCAATATCATTCCTTCCTTCTTCGTCAGGGGATCCCTGAGAAACATAACTTCAGGAGGTTGTTACACAAGAACCTGCTAAGGATACTGTTGTTACACAAGAACCAGCAGTTAAAGCAGAGCCTCCTGTAGTAATTGACCTAGATGCTGATACACAAGAACCTGTGGAGGCCATTGTTGTTACAGAAGAAACAACAATGGACAGAGAGGCTACTCTAGGTGGAAACGAAGGGGTTGGTACACAAGAACCCACTGATGAAGTTTTTGTTACACAAGAACCATCAGCAAAGGTGGATCAGACCCATTCAAAATAGGTTGTTACACCAATTATTGATGTTGATATTGAATGCAGAGAATGACAGATCCCATCTCAGGATGAAGTTCTGAGAAAATATTGTTAATTTCTGAATTGTAGAAGTGGAAACAGGAAGAAATTTCCCTTCAGGAGGGGTCTATTTAGCTGAAATAACATCGGAAGGAGATAAACGCTCTACATGAAAGTTGGATGAAATAAGAGTTGAAGAAAGGATGCGAGAATTATAAGAGGAAGGAAGCTATGAAGAAGAAGGAGGAACATTTGTTGCTGTTACAGTAGCAGGTTCAGGATCTTACCATGGATAAGCAAAAACTTCATGACCTTGCCCTCAATCTACTGGGGTACAGGAGACCTTCCCCATCCTACCCCATTTTTCTATGGGAATGCTACTTCCTATTCCAGATGAAAGTTGTTATGGAGGACAGACCCTATCTATGTTCTTCCACTTGCACATTCTTATATGTCTTTCGTGCCCCCGATTTTGACAAGCAAAGCCTACTATGTGAGTTATTCTTTCACAATATCATTTGCGAGCATGTGAGTATGCAAATGGTGGTGATGATATTCTCCTATATGGGGATCTGTAGTTGCGAGCTTTTGTTTCCTTCATGAAGAATCAGATTGAGTGGAATTTTTCCACCAAATCTATGGATGCTAATGAAGAGAAGATGGCATTATGGATCCGTGCAGAACCAGGATGGGTCACCGAGTTAAGGTGGGAATTTAGAAGGATTTTGAGCACTCTTGGGATAATGGAACCTACTACCACTTATAGAAGAAGGATTGTGAACTTCTCTCTCAATCAATTCTCAGTGATGAAGAGTCGAGCCTTGACTGGGAGCTTGAAATGCACGGAAGCCAACAATGTTGAGCTACTGAAGGGGGATCTATTTTCATTCCAGAATTTTGTGGTGGTTGTTACACATGTACCAACATATGCACATATAGTACAAACCCTTGGTGCTTCCTGTCTCAGGTTAAGGTTCAAGTTCCCTTTGATCTGGTTTCCAATTGAGGATTATCAAAGTAATTATGAATTGAACAAGTATGAATTAGAGTCTTGGATATGACAGTTGATGGCTAATCAAGGGTATAGGTCTGCAGATGAAGATACAGTCGATGCTTATGATCTCACTAGCATGCACTAGAGATATTCCCATAAGAGATGAGATTTTTCATGAGGTCATGCAAGTGCTTCAGTTGGGGGGAGATCCTGGGTGCCAGTTTTGCACTTATTTCCTACATTTGTTTCCCCTATTTTACCTCATGAATATAACCATTGGGACTATATTTGCCTCTTTTTCCTACCATTCTATCTTAACTTGTGTTGTTTCACCTTATTTTCATTATCTTGTCATTTCATCAATTATGATGATGTATCATGTCTATTTCTAACTAATTGACGATGAATATTTGGAGAATATCTATGGTCTTTTGTTGTCTTTCCAGATGCTATTTGTAGCACAAAATATCTCGAGCACAAGGTGTACGGGAGAAGTTAAAGGTGTGATGTTACAGTGAGTTGTTACACCACAACGTTGTTACATCATGTTGTTACAGACCCACTGATGAACTACTGTTACAGCTGTAACATTGACTGGATCTCATCAAATTCTGATGTTGACCTGTCCTCTAACTGTTACGCTACAGTTGTGACTTATCACGATAGCTATAGAAGTTATTACATATTGTATTTTTGGATAACAGCCTCTAGGAAATTTTGATTGTAATCTATAATTTTCTAGTCAGACTTTTTATTAAGAAGTGGTTGTAACCATATGTATTCTATTTTTATCAACATGAGAATCATAAGATTCTCATGACTGATCCATCCCTCTTTTTTCTGAGATGTAACCACTATATAGTTCTCAACCCTTGAGGTCAAAAGGTTAGCGGAGAACAACATTACTTTGGCTTTGTAATTTTGATCATATTAATACAAGTTATCCTATTTTCATTGTTACATGCATCATCTGATTTAGTTTCTGTTAATTTCTTTCTCTACATGTGCCCTGCTAGGGAGGAAGGGCCCTCCTCTTTAGCAGGGATCATAGCTGCTACCGCAGCGTATATATATATATATATATATATATATATATATATATATATATATATATATATATATATATATATATATATATATATATATATATTTCTATTTTCTTTATGTATCAGTGGAAGTGTTGTTGCTGTTGTTATTAGTTGTGAATAGAACTGCTTCAATTCCAATATTTTATATGTTGTTACACATGTGAGATTGTAGAGCGCCCACCGGGTAATTTTTGTGTGGCGCACAGATGGGGACACCGAGGCAGGAGTTTAGTCTTAGATCATTTTATTTCTTCATGAGTGATTTCCTTCCAACATTTACTTCAACAACGATTTCCTTTATTTAGATTTTCTTCTGGTTTGATATATCGGCACAGACAGTGCGGATGCCATTGAAATAAAATACGTCCCTGGATTGATCATTTATGCGTACTGTTTTAGTCATTTCACTGTGATTAATACAACCCAACAATGGCCACGTAGAGTCAAACTTTTTTAAGAATATGGAAGCCTTGGAAGCAGCAATGAAGAAGCACAACATCCATTTAGAGAACTCTTCAACTTCATCTTCGGGAATGGAACTTTCTGCTTTTGGTTATCAAATATCAAGATTTGGTTATGCATTGAATGTATCTTCTTTTCCTCATTCTCATGAGTGGCTCATTGATTTTGGCGCCTCTTACCACATGGCAAAAAATAAAGCCATTTTTTCTTCTTTAAATGATTGTAACACCAAAAACATTTATGTTGGTGATGTTTGGAATCATTCATCTAGATAATGGTCAGTTTAATGATATATTATGTGTTCCTACCTTGTCCTAAAACCTTCTATCTGTTTATCAGATAACTCGTTCAGGTGAATGGAAAACAATAGAATTCTCACCTCATGATGTTGTAATTAAGGACCTAAGAGATCCTACACATATTTTAGCTACTGGCATTGCTGATGATTCCACAACGTTGTATAAGTTTGACAACTTTGGGTCATCATATCTTCCCTCCGTTTTTGTTCCTCATAATGATGAAGTGAGCAAAATTTGGCATGAGCGATTTGGTCACTCAAACTATTTCTCTCTTCAAACTCTATGTAAAGAAAATATGGTGACAGGTCTTCCTATGGTATCTTGTCGAGATGGTGTTTGTTCTAGTTTTCTACAAGAAAAATATCATCGGGATAGTTTTGACAAACATGCATCTTTGCACGCTTCATCCCCTTTGCATCTTGTGCATTGTGTTTTATGTGGTCCACTTCTAGTGGTTTCTTCCTCTGGCTACAATTACTTCTTAACTTTCATTGATGATTTTTCCAGATGCACTTGGGTATACTTATTAAAACTCAAGAGTGAAGTTTTTAACATGTTCTTGGCCTTTAAGGCCTTTGTTGAGAAACAATATGGACATCACATTGTCAAGATAAGATCTGACAATAGAGGAGAATATGCTAACAACAAATTTATCAATTTTTTCACTGATCATGGTATTCAATTGCAACATATTGTTACGTATACTCCAAAACAAAATGTTGTAGTTGAAAGGAATAATCGCACTCTAAAATAAATGGCTAATTGTGTGATTCAATCTAAAGGACTTAGTCTTAATTTTTGGGTAGAAGCAATTAACTGTGCAAATTACATAGTAAATCACATTCATACTAAGGTTTTAAGGAATATCACTCTAGAAGAAGCCTGTAGCTCAATCAAACCATATGTAAGTCACTTTCATGTTTCTGGAAGTGAAGCTTGGGCCCATATTCCCGATGAGAAACATAAAGCCTTGGAACCTAAGAGTGAAAATTGCATTTTTGTTGGATATTCTGAAGATGTCAAAGGATATAGACTTCTTCAACCCAAATCCAAAAATTTAATCATTAGAACAGATGTAAAATTTGATGAAAATATATTAGCCTACGAGCCTAGTTCGATGGGTGTACCACCTTTGGCCTATGAACCTAATTCGACATATGTTCCACCTCTCTCTATCTCTTCTAATTCTGAAAACATTCCTTCTACTTTAGATGATGACAACAAGGATGAAAATCCTCCTCCACCTCCTCAGGATCTTTCTTCAGCTCCATAACCTCCAAAATGGCTCTGCTCTACTCGGGATGCAGTAGGTCTCTTGCAGGTGACCCTGCAGATCAATGTCGTACACGTTCTCAGTTCAATAGAGCCTCTTCCTTATTGGCTCAAGTTCTAGAAAATCATGATCCAAATACATTTGAAGAAGCTTCAGGTCATCCATATTGGGTTGTAGCTATGAATGAAGAATATCGTTCCTTATTGGAAAGCGATACTTGGGATCTTTTGCCTCTTCCAAAGGGAGGAAAAATTGTCAGATGCAAATGGGTTTACAAAACAAAGCTTGGACCAGATGGAAAAGTGGATAAGCATAAAGCTCGTCTTGTTTCTAAATTATTTTCACAAGTTGAAGGAATTGACTATACTGAAACCTTCTCCCCTGTTACCAAAATGAATTCTATCTGCCTTGTTCTTTCCCTTGCTGCCTTCTTTAAATGGGAAGTCCATCAGATGGATGTTAAATATACCTTCCTACATGGGTACTTGCATGAATAAATATACATGGAATAACCCACTGGATTTATCCAAAATGACTCTAGCTTTTTTTTTCGGCTTAGGAAGTCTCTCTATGGTATCAAACAATCCCCTCAGCCTTCGTATGCCAAAATGGATATCTTTCTCTTAGATAATGGCTTTTCTAGATGTCATTTCGAAAACACTGTCTACACCAAGAAGGTGGGAAATTCCTTAATCATCCTTATTCTTTATGTTGCTGATCTTATCCTTACTGGTAGTGATCCCAACCATATAAACCATGTGAATTCTAGCCTCAAAAATAAGTTTGAAATGCCAGACTTGGGACACTTGCATTATTCCCATGGTCTTCAAGTCTTGCAATCCAAAGAAGGTATTACCCTTTATCAGTCCAAGTATCACTGTGATCTTCTATGCCACTTTCACATGGAAGAATATAAGTTAGCCCCTTCTCCCTTTCAGTCTAGATTCAAGATTTCAGTCACTTATACTTCCCCTGAAGTTGATGCTACCTTATACCTTCAACATGTTGGTAAACTTATGTATCTAACCCATACACGTCCTGACCTTTCCTTTGTCATTGGTCTTGTTGCTAGGTTTATGCACAAACCTTATGAAAGTCACTGGAAAGTAGCTAAAAGAATACTTCGATATATTAGAGGTAAAGTTCAGTTCGGGATTCATTACAATGTAGGAGAATCTCCATTTTTTATTGGTTTCACTAATTCTGATTGTGCTGGTGACCTTGATGATTGAAAATTCTACCGCAAGTTGTTAGCGCTCGAATCGCCTCAGCCGAGGAAGGCAAAACTCGAGGCAACATCAAACCAAGCTCAGCCTCGTAGCTAGCCCTATGAGGACAGGAGAGGGCTCTCTCCAATCAATCTCGATAAAATGAGCAATAAGGTGCGAGATGACTTAAAATGGGAACTGATTTTAGGCTAGTAAATAGATAGGAAAGGGGTTTTTGATAAATGGATGAATTTTCTCAAGCGTGTAGGGATCAAGAACAAACTAGTGAGCAGAGATTTAATCAAAGGCACGATTATTCCATAAGGCGAGGTAGGAGTGAAGTTTAACAATTAATTTGAAATTAAATGGAATGTAAAGATCGTTTAAGAAAGTCGAAAAGGGAATTTAACAATGAATCCCTTTCGTACATAATAAAATACACAAATCCCGAACGCTCCTTCAAGGCAGAGAAAAATAAATTGGATTCTACCTATCTTACTACAAAAGCATCGAGTGAATCGATTATGAATGAAATGTAAACATTACAAGATTACATATGAAACAAAGAGAAGAAACATACGCTAAACTTTACGCCACAAGAATCTAATGAAACGAGAGCCGCACCACTTAATTACTCCTCTCGTCAACCCCGTACAATGATAGTGTCAGGGTTATTTCCTCCCACAAACCTTTCAGTAACTTTTTTGAACCCTTTACAAATGGTTTTTCAATACAATAAATAGGACCAAGAGAAAAGAGATCGACCCAAAACAAGGAATCGTTTTATCATTATTAACAAATAAAACTAAAAAAACCAATCAGCTTTTTCTCGAAGATAGAATAGCGCTCCTTCTTCTACTCGAATCATTGATTACAAATGAAAGGGCTGAAATCGTAGTCGAAGACCCTTTAAATTTGCAACCGAAGACCAAAAATAGGCAATCGAATCCTTTCGCTCCCGCTTTTCGATGAATATCTACGTTCCAATTTAAGCTTTGACTTTGAATTTTTACTTTACATTTGCCTTTTATCTCGGTAAAATAGACTCGTAATTTTTAACAACTCCTAAACAACCCGTCCAGCTTGAAAGGAACTAAAAATGATAGGCTCGACTTTAACTCCATAGTGGCTCGTTGTCCAACATGTTGCAATAATCTCCTTTAAAAGGGTACATAATAGATGAAAATGAATCAAAGGCCATTTGATCGCGCAGATCGAAGAAAATATAATCCAATATGTATTACTACTCAACCTAATTTTGCATCTTTTACTACAAACTATACTATCTCGATACTTTAATCACTAGAATCAATCAACTATAGAAGTAGTAGTATCCAAGCATATTTTGCGAATTCCCTCGAAAAAATTTTCAATTTGCAACAAAACTCCATGCTCGGTGTGGTTGATTGTAACCAATCAAAGAAGAAAAGCTATAGGCAGTACATGTTTACTAGCAAGACCATCGACGATGCTACCAAGAAACTAGTTCACAACATTGCTATGGAGGAGACCAAGACTCGACACAAATTCTTCATAGAAACTTGATTGGCGTGACACCAAGTAAAAAACTGGAATTCTAGGAATCACATAGCCACACTCGTTTCGTAACATCTAGAAGAGGCTTTCTTTTCATTCACCTTCACCCATCTAGGTGAAGCTTTATCTCACTTTCTTGCAAAATCAGCATCCATATCTTTATCGTCTCGCTTTCGTTGATCAAAACTTTTGACTCCCGCACTGCACAGTTGTCCTCCAAAAGGTACCGGAAAAATTTTCTTCTCGTAAGGCATGCCCCGCATTTGACTAATAATACAGCTCTCTACCGTTTCACGAGTATATGCATGGTTTTCATCCCAAGGTAGTGGAGGTGAATCTCCCCGCAAACAACATATCAAGATGTGTTGAGAACATGTCGTGCTCACGTAAGTCTTCAATAAAGTCACTAGACATAACCTCACCATAAAGGAGGAGGACTCGGCCAATGTAGAATGCACTTTGTCCAAACTTTTGGCTTTCTTACTCCAAATGAGGTCCTTATACATGGCCTTCCCCTACCTTTAGATTTCTATTTTCCAATGCGTAGAAACAAGAACCTCGGCTTGTAGATAATGCTTCGATGCTTGATGCTTGCGTTTGTCAATCTCTCGCTTTCTTTGTATTAACATGTTTCTCTAACTTATCAATTTCTTCATTTGAAGGAGATTTCTCAAACTTGCTTATCTGTCCCAGACCCTTCTCTCCTCGCTACGAATTCCTTCACACTTTCCCCGCAAGATGTTACTTTCTTCCTTATGATGGTAAAAAAATGGATACAACTCTATTCAATATTACCCGAGCGATGACTCGATATCTTCAAACAAACAACCGCTTCCTTTGTCTTCATTTCCTTTTCGCTACATGTGACAATGCAACACGCCTTTTAGTTGACACATCCGAAATTCAACACCGCATCCAGCATTTTCTCGCCTCATCATCTTCGCACAACCCGACCTTTTCACCACAACTCATATTATCATACAAGACATTTCCATAAAACCTAGATCCACTCTCGATTTATTACCGTTGCATGATTCGCAAGTGAGCCTTTTTTCTTCCCTCAAGTAGGAGCGACAAAAATTTCAAGCTGTTTCTTAGCAAATAATTGAATTTTCACCAAGCGGAAATGAATTTCGGCCTTTCAAGGTTAGACGTTGCAACCCATTGTGAAACACTTATTAAGGAAACTGGCAAAGAAAGATATTTTTCTCCCTCAATACGTTCTTCTTTATCGATTCGAAGGTATCAAGCTCTTCTTTCCTTTGGAACATTTAACACCCATATATGAAACCGTGGCATACTCGGCCAATATGAAACCCTTGAGCTCATCAACAGTGGCGAAACCCTAGTACTTAATAAAACTAGTGACATGCCCATCTTTCAAATGATCTTTACCAGCCTTTTGACAAATTTCATTTTCTTCAGCTATTATTGCTAGGTTTCTTGATTTCTCCATGGAACATATTTCATTTGGCACCGTGGAGATGTTCAATTTTCTCGTTAGTGTACTTCGAATTGGTGTCTCAGAACTTGTGTTGAAAAATGACATCAAGATTTCCACCGTTAATCTCAATACCAAGATTCAAACAATATACCGATGCTCGATTTAACTTCTATCCTTATCCCTCGGTTTGCATCACCATGATTTTGAATGCAAACTCGCAAATGATAATACCAAAACCTTGAATGCAAATAAAGCCCCTCAGTAACCACTACGTTATTTCCTTTTGGTATTTCTCTACAAGCCAATCTATTTGTCGCCGAACTCCTTCAAGCCGTTCCAACAAAGCCTTTCAAACTCTTTGTGCTCATCAAATGCCACCGTTTTGTTCTCGCTAAGTAGTCTCCTTCATTTTCATCTCCATCATGGCAAGCAGACCTAGTTCTAGATTTACTTGATCGCTCTAGCTTTCATCTTCACATCTTCAACACTATGATTTGTTTGCCTTTGTATTTAACAACATGTACCAATGCTCTCCTTGATGGTTCTCCCCACCGCTACCGGGAAACTTCTTGTGATATTTTATGCCCCGATTTCTCTATTTTCTTCCTTCGAAATCAAGTTTGTTTTCATAAATGATCCACCGTTGATCCGGAAATGACCTTACCTCGTTTTGTGCTTGTAGATAAAAAATCCCTGATAATATTGACATGACTTCACCCTTTCAAAATAGACATTAGAAACTAGCGTGTATTATGATAAAAACTAGACAAATTGTGAACCCTCTTCCCCGACATGTTTCAAATTTCGATGGATAGGCACATGGAGGACATATTCGAGGGAAATGATGTGTGTAATTTGGAAACTTCCGTGAAAAGATATTTCTATGGTTTCTCTTAAACTAATTACTTTCAAGCTTGAGAAATTTCTGGAATAAAAACATCTTTAAAACTTCCCTATGACTTGTTGGCCTTAAACCATAGACCTAATGACCAGGTTTAACTCTTTGCTTATCATTGGACAAAAACCAGATCGTAAATGACGAGAAATGAACTTTAGTGAATTTCGTAGGACCGACAAGACCGAGTCTAACATTGGCTCCAATGGGGATGATAAACTGCCGCTTCTTGGAGGTGCCAAGAACAAAGCAAATCTTTGGGAGAGCAGACATTGCCTCCATCCATTGGGCAATGGAATGCATTATTTCGACAGACAACACGAGACTTTCGAATCATTTATGGACCGAAACTTGACTAAAATGATTGAAAAACTCGACTCTGCAAACTTCAAACTAAAACTCGTAATGAAACCGGAACAAAATGTTGCCTTTTGGTCGCTTATTTATCTACCCTACTTTGTCGCGCATTCCATGGATCAAGTAATACCGTAATGCCGCATCAACCATTCAAGTAACCGTGACCATGACGTCGCTTGAGAGTGTTTCCACCAAGACACAGATACAATTGTCGGCAGCCCCTACATGCACATAATGAGCCCGATCACGTAAAAAAGACAGCTTTGATTTATCTGGTCAAACCGAAAAAAAACTTCCATGTACGTTGCAATAGGATCGCAAAAGCGTACTCGCTTGTCGCCCAAACTCGCAATACATACCTTCGTACCGCACACTCGTCAATGCAAACATCCGTAGGCAGCCTCTATCGTTTCTTGTTTTGAAGGAGGAAGAGTTTCCAAGAACATTCTGGGGATCTCGGAAATCATATGACCGGATCTCGATCATTTAAACACTAAATATCCTTCTCAATTCTTTCAACAACTAACTCACTGTAAACTACTTTTTAGTTTCAAGAGGAAACTTCTGAGATTTCAAACATTGAAGCAAGACACTCGAAAAAATTCTTCATTCATTTCAAAAATCCACTAACCGATTTCTTACTTCTTTTAAAGCTTCACAAAACGTAGGGTTTTCCACATACCCTACCATTGCATGAATGGATCGTTGAGCACCGGAATCTCTCGGATCGAGCCGGAGTCACCAGTGAACGATTTCAGCCTTTGTGGTGTCTCCGATCGCTGTCCACCATCAAGCATCGGATCCGCAACTTGATTTCATGTACCGGGGGCAAGACAATCTACAAGTCGAATTTCACATCAACGAGAAACCATCTTCCCCAGCATGGTCGCCACAATGTTAGCGCTCAAATCGCCTCAGCCGAGGAAGGCAATACTCGAGGCAACATCAAACCAAGCTCAGCCGTCGTAGCTAGCCCCCGCGAGGACAAGAGAGGGCTCTCTCTAGTCAATCTCGATAAAATGAGCAATAAGGTGCGAGATGACTTAAAATGGTAACTCGATTTTAGGCTAGTAAATAGATAGGAAAGGGGTTTTTGATAAATGGATGAATTTTCTCAGGGCGATGTGGGATCAAGAACAACTAGTGAGCAGAGATTTAATCAAAGGCACAGATTATTCCATAAGGCGAGGTAGGAGTGAATTTTAACAATTAATTTGAAATTAAATGGAATGTAAAGATCGTTTAAGAAAAGTCGAAAAGGGCATTTAACAATGAATCCCTTTCGTATAGAAGAAAATACCCAAATCCCGAACGCTCCTTCAAGGCAGTAGCAAATAAATTGGATTCTACCTATCTTATCGCAAAAAGCATCCATGAACTCGATTATGAATGAAATGTAAACATTACGAGATTACATATGAAACAAGAGAAGAAACATATGCTAAACTTTACGCCACAAGAATCGTTGAAACAGAGCCGCACCACTTAATTACTCCTCTCACAAACCCGTACAATGATAGTGTCGGTTTATTTCCTCCCACACTTTTCGTAACTTTTTTCAACCCTTTACAAATGGTTTTTCAATACAATAAATAGGACCAGGAGAAAAGAGATCGACCCAAAACAAGGGATCTGCTTTTATCATTATTAACAAATAAAACTAAAAAACCCAATCGATTTTCTCGAAGATAGAATAGCGCTCCTTCTTCTACTCGAATCGTTGATGACAAATGAAAGGGCTGAAACCGTAGTCGAAGACCCTTTAAATTTTCAACCGAAGACCAAAATAGGCAATCGAATCCTTTCGCTCCGTCGTGATGAATATCTACGTTCCAATTTAAGCTTTGACTTTGACTTTTTACTTTACGTTTGCCTTTTATCCGGTAAAATAGACTCGTAATTTTTTAACAACTCCCTAAACAACTCCGTCCATTTGAAAGGAACTAAAAATGATAGGCTCAAACTTAACTCCATAGTGGCCCGTTGTCCGAAACAGTGTTGCAATAATCTCCTTTAAAAGGGTACATAATAGATGAAAATGAATCAAAGGCCGTTTGATCGCAAGCATCGAAGAAAATATAATCCAATATGTATTACTACTCAACCTAATTTTTTCATCTTTTACCGCAAACTATACTATCTAATACTTTAATCACTAGAATCAATCAACTATAGAAGTAGTAGTATCCAAGATATTTGCTGTAATTACCTCGAAAAATTGTCAATTTGCAACAAAACTCCATGTCGGGTGTGGTTGATTGTAACCAATCAAAGAAGAAAATCTATAGGCAAACATGTTTACTAGCAAAGACCATCAAAGATGCTACCAAGAACTAGTTCACAACATTGCTATGGAGGAGACCAAAGACTCGACACAAATTCTTCATAGCAACTTGATTGGCGTGACACCATGTAAAAAATCGGAATTCTAGGAATCACATAGCCACGCCTGTTTCGGTAACATCTAGAAGAGGCTTTCTTTCATTCACCTTCACCCATCTAGGTGAAGCTTTATCCGACTTGCTTGCAAAAATCAGCATCCATATCTTTATCGTCTCCGCTTCCCGTTGATCAAAAACTTTTGACTCCCCGCACCGCACAGTGTCCTCCAAAAGGTACCGGAAAACTTTTCTTTCTAGTAAGGCATGCCCTCGCATTTGACTGATAATACGTACTCTCATCGTTTCACGAGTATATGCATGGTTTTCATCCCAAGGTAGTGGAGGTGAATCTCCCCGCAAACAACATATCAAGATGTGTTGAGAACATGTCGTGCTCGCGTAAGTCTTCAATAACGTCACTAGACATAACCTCGCCATAAAGGAGGAGGACCGGCCAATGTAGAATGCCACTTTGTCCAAAGCCTTTGGCTTTCTTACTCCAGATGAGGTCCTTATACATGGCCTTCCCCTGCCTTTAGATTTCTATTTTCCAATGCGTAAACAAGAACCTCGCTTGTAGATAATGCTTCCGATGCTTGATGCTCGCGTTTGTCAATCTCTCGCTTTCTTCGTATTAACCCGTTTCTCTAACTTCTCAAGTTCTTCATTTGAAGGAGATTGCTCAAACTTGCTTATCGGTTCCAAACCTTCTCTCCTCGCTACGAATTCCTTCACACTTTCCCCGCAAGATGTTACTTTCTTCCTTATGATGGTAAAAAAATGGATACAACTCTATTCAATATTACCCGAGCGATGACTCGATATCTTCAAAGCAAACAACCGCTTCCTTTGTCTTCATTTCTTTCTCACTACATGTGAGAATGCAACACGCCTTTTAGTTGACACATCCGAAATTCAACACCGCATCCAAAGATTTTCTCGTCTCATCATCTTTTCACAACCCGACCTTTTCACCGCAACTCCTATTATCATACAAGACATTTCCATAAAACCCGTATCCACTCTTGATTTATTCTTGCCGCATGATTCGCAGTGAGCCTTTTTCTTCCCTCAAGTAGGAGCGACAAAAATTTCAAGATGTTTCTTAGCAAATAATTGAATTTTCACCAAGCGGAAATGAATTTCGGCCTTTCAAGGTTAGACGCCGCAACCCATTGTGAAACACTTGTTAAGGAAATTGGCAAAGCAAAGATATTTTTCTCCCTCAATACGTTCTTCTTTATCGATTCGAAGGTATCAAGCTCTTCTTTCCTTTGGAACATTTAACACCCATATATGAAACTCGTGGCATACTCCCGCCAATATGAAACCCTTGAGCTCATCAACAGGCGAAACCCTAGTACTTCATAAAACTAGTGACATGCCCATCTTTCAAATGATCTTTACCACCTTTGACAAATTTCATTTTCTTCAGCTTATTATGGATAGGTTTCTTGATTTCTCCATGGAACATATTTCATTTGGCACCGTGGAGATGTTCATTTTTCTATTATTGTACTTCCGAATTGGTGTCTCGAGAACTTGTGTTGAAAATGACATCAAGATTGCCACCGTTAATCTCAATACCAAGATTCAAACAATATACCGATGCTCGATTTAACTTCTACCCTTATCCTCGCTTTGCATCACCATGATTTTGAATGCAAACCGCAAATGATAATACCAAAACCTTGAATGCAAATAAAGCCCCTCAGTAACCACTACGTTATTTCCTTTTGGTATTTCTCTACAAGCCAATCTATTTGCTGCCGAACTCCTTCAAGCCGTTCCAACAAGCTTTTCAAACTCTTTGTGCTCATCAAATGCCACCGTTTTGTTCTCGCTAAGTAGTCTCCTTCATTTTCATCTCCATCATGGCAAAGCAAATCTCTAGTTCTAGATTTACTTATCTCGCTCAGCCTTTCATCTTCACATCTTCAACACTATGATTTGTTTGCCTTTGTATTTAACAACATGTACCAATGCTCTCCTTGATGGTTCTCCCCAACTGCTACTGGGAAACTTCTTGTGATATTTTATGCCCGATTTCTCTATTTTCTTCCTTCGAAATCTAAGTTTGTATTCATAAATGATCCACTCGTTGATCCGGAAATGACCTTATTCTGTTTTGTGCTTGTAGAAAAAAAAATCCTCTGATAATATTGACATGACTTCACCCTTTCAAAATAAACATTAAAAACTAGAGTGTATTATGATAAAAACTAGACAAATTGTGAACCCTCTTCCGACATGTTTCACTCGATGGATAGGCACATGGAGGACATATTCGAGGGAAATTATGTGTGTAATTTGGAAACTTCCCGTGAAAAGATATTTCTATGGTTTCTCTTAAACTAATTACTTTCAAGCTTGAGAAATTTCTCGAATAAAAATATCTTTAAAACTTCCCTTTGACCCGCCGGCCTTAAACCATAGACCTAATGACCAGCTCTTTTAACTCTTTTCTTATCATTGGACAAAAACCAGATCGTAAATGACGAGAAATGAACTTTAGTGAATTTTAGAGGACTCGACAAGATCGAGTCTAACATTGGCTCCAATGGGGATGGCACCGCCGCTTCTTGGAGGTGCCAAGAATAGCAGATCTTTGGGAGAGCGAGACAAGTGCTCTCCATCCATCGGGCAATGGAATGCATTATTTCGACAGTACAACACGAGACTTTCGACTCATTTATGGACCGAAACTTGATCGAAATGATTGAAAAACCGACTCTGCAAACTTCAAATGAAAACCGTAATGAACCGGAACAAAATGCCGCCTTTTTTGGCCGCTTTATTTATCTACCCTACTTTGTCGCGAGTCCATGGATCAAGTAATATTGTAATCCCGCGATCAACCATTCAAGTAACCGTGACCGTGACGCTTCTTGAGAGTGTTTCCACCAGGACATACGATACAATTGATGGCAGCCCTACATGCACATAATGAGCCTCGATCACGTAAAAGACAGCTTTGATTTATCGGTCAAACCGAAAAACACTTCCATTTACGTTGCAATAGGATCGCAAAAGCCGACTCAGCTTTGCTGCCCCAACTCGCAATACATACCTTCACCGCACACTCGTCAATGCAAACATCTCGTAGGCGATCTCTATTGTTTCTTGTTTTGAAGGAGGAAGAGTTTCCAATAACATTCTCGGGGATCTCGGAAATCATATGACCGGATCTCGATCATTTAAACACCGAATCTCCTTCTCAATTCTTTCAACAACTAACTCACGTAAACTAGTTTTAGTTTCAAGAGGAAACTTCGGAGATTTCAAACATTGAAGCAAGACACCGAAAAATTCTTCATTAATTTCAAAAATCCACTCGATCGATTTCTTACTTCTTTTAAAGCTTCACAAAACGTAGGGTTTGCCACATACCCTACCATTGCATGAATGGATCGCTGAGCACCGGAATCTCCGGATCGAGCTAGAGTCGCCAGTGAACGATTTCAAAGCATTGCGGCATCTCTCGATCGCTCGTCCACCATCGCATCGTATCCGCAACTTGATTTCATGTATCGGGGGCAAGACAATCTACAAGTCGAATGTCAAATCAACAACAAACCATCTTCCCCAGCATGGTCGCCACAATGTTAGCGCTCGAATCGCCTCAGAGCTAAGGAAGGCAAAACTCGAGGCAACATCAAACGAAGCTCAGCCTCATAGCTAGCCCTACGAGGACAGAGAGGGCTCTCTCCAGCCCAATCTCGATAAAATGAGCAATAAGGTGCGAGATGACTTAAAATGGGAACCGATTTTAGGCTAGTAAATAGATAGGAAAGGGTTTTTTTGATAAATGGATGAATTTTCTGGGCAAAGTGTAGGGATCAAGAACAGTGCGTGAGCAGAGATTTAATCAAAGGCACGTATTATTCCATAAGGCGAGGTAGGAGTGAAGTTTAACAATTAATTTGAAATTAAATGGAATGTAAAGACTCGCTTTAAGAAAGTCGAAAAGGGCATTTAACAATGAATCCCTTTCTAACGTAAGAAAATACACAAATCCCGAATGCTCCTTCAAGGCGCAGCAAATAAATTGGATTCTACCTATCTTATCGCAAAAGCATCCAAAGGAATCGATTATGAATGAAATGTAAACATTACGAGATTACATATGAAACAAGAGAAGAAACATATGCTAAACTTTACGCCACAAGAATCCGATGAAACAGTAGCCGCACCACTTAATTACTCCTCTCACAAACCGTACAATGATAGTGCCGGGTTATTTCCTCCCACAACCTTTCGTAACTTTTTTCAACCCTTTACAAATGGTTTTTTCAATACAATAAATAGGACCAAGAGAAAAGAGATCGACCCAAAACAAGGGCTCCGTTTTATCATTATTAACAAATAAAACTAAAAAAACCAATCAGCTTTTTCCGAAGATAGAATAGCGCTCCTTCTTCTACTCGAATCCGTTGATGACAAGTGAAAGGGCAGAAACCGTAGCCGAAGACCCTTTAAATTTGCAAATCGAAGACCAAAATAGGCAATCGAATCCTTTCGCTCCACGTGATGAATATCTACGTTCCAATTTAAGCTTTGACTTTGACTTTTTACTTTACGTTTGCCTTTTATCCGGTAAAATAGACTCGTAATTTTTAACAACTCCTAAACAACCCGTCCAATTGAAAGGAACTAAAAATGATAGGCTCAACTTTTAACTCCATAGTGGCCTCGTTGTCCAAACTATGTTGCAATAATCTCCTTTAAAAGGGTACATAATAGATGAAAATGAATCAAAGGCCGTTTGACCACGCACCGAAGAAAATATAATCCAATATGTATTACTACTCAACCTAATTTTTGCATCTTTTACCGCAAACTATACTATCCGATACTTTAATCACTAGAATCAATCAACTATAGAAGTAGTAGTATCCAAGATATTTTACGTAATTCCCTCGTAAAAAAATTGTCAATTTGCAACAAAACTCCATGTCGGTGTGGTTGATTGTAACCAATCAAAGAAGAAAAGCTATAGGCGGACATGTTTACTAGCAAAGCACCATCAAGATGCTACCAAGAAACTAGTTCACAACATTGCTATGGAGGAGACCAAAGCACTCGACACAAATTCTTCATAGAAACTTGATTGGCGTGACACCAAGTAAAAAACTCGGAATTCTAGGAATCACATAGCCACGTTGTTTCGTAACATCTAGAAGAGGCTTTCTTTTCATTCACCTTCACCCATCTAGGTGAAGCTTTGTCCGACTTTTCTTGCAAAATTAGCATCCATATCTTTATCGTCCGCTTCCCGTTGATCAAAACTTTTGACTCCTCGCACCGACAGTTGTCCTCCAAAAGGTACCGGAAAACTTTTCTTCTCGGTAAGGCATGCCTCGCATTTGACTCGATAATACAAACTCTCATCGTTTCACGAGTATATTCATGGTTTTCATCCCAAGGTAGTGGAGGTGAATCTCCCGCAAACAACATATCAAGATGTGTTGAGAACATGTCGTGCTCACATAAGTCTTCAATAAAGTCACTAGACATAACCTCGCCATAAAGGAGGAGGACTCGGCCAATGTAGAATGCCACTTTGTCCAGACTTTTTGGCTTTCTTACTCCAAAGGAGGTTCTTATACATGGCCTTCCCCAGCCTTTAGATTTCTATTTTCCAATGCGTAAACAAGAACCTCGCTTGTAGATAATGCTTTTGATGCTTGATGCTCGTGTTTGTCAATCTTTGCTTTCTTTGTATTAACCTCGTTTCTCTAACTTCTCAAGTTCTTCATTTGAAGGAGATTGCTCAAACTTGCTTATCGCGCCCAAATTTTCTCTCCCGCTACGAATTCCTTCACACTTTCCTCGCAATATGTTACTTTCTTCCTTATGATGGTAAAAAAATGGATACAACTCTATTCAATATTACCCGAGCGATGACTCGATATCTTCAAAGAACAACCGCTTCCTTTGTCTTCATTTCTTTCTCACTACATGCGACAATGCAACATGCCTTTTAGTTGACACATCTCGAAATTCAACACTGCATCCAAAGATTTTCTCGTCTCATCATCTTCGCATAACCCGACCTTTTCACCGCAACTCATATTATCATACAAGACATTTCCATAAAACCCGCATCCACTCTCGATTTATTACCGCTCGCATGATTCGCAAAGTGAGCCTTTCTCTTCCCTCAAGTAGAAGCGACAAAAATTTCAAGAGTTTCTTAGCAAATAATTGAATTTTCACCAAGCGGAAATGAATTTCGGCCTTTTCAAGGTTAGACGTTGCAACCCATTCCGAAACACTTGTTAAGGAAACTCAGCAGCAAATATATTTTTCTCCCTCAATATGTTCTTCTTTATCGATTCGAAGGTATCAAGCTCTTCTTTCCTTTGGAACATTTAACACCCATATATGAAATTGTGGCATACTCGCCAATATGAAACCCTTGAGCTCATCAACGTGGCGAAACCCTAGTACTTCATAAAACTAGTGACATGCACATCTTTCAAATGATATTTACCAACCTTTGACAAATTTCATTTTCTTCAGCTATTATTGCTAGGTTTCTTGATTTCTCCATGGAACATATTTCATTTGGCACCGTGGAGATGTTCAATTTTCTCGTTAGTGTACTTCGAATTGGTGTCTCGAGAACTTGTGTTGAAAATGACATCAAGATTGCCACCGTTAATCTCAATACCAAGATTCAAACAATATACCGATGCTTGATTTAACTTCTATCCTTATCCCTCGGTTTGCATCACCATGATTTTGAATGCAAACCGCAAATGATAATACCAAAACCTTGAATGCAAATAAAGCCCCGCAGTAACCACTACGTTATTTCCTTTTGGTATTTCTCTACAAGCCAATCTATTTGTCGTCGAACTCCTTCAAGTTGTTCCAACAAACTTTTCAAACTCTTTGTGCTCATCAAATGCCACCTGCTTTTGTTCCCGCTAAGTAGTCTCCTTCATTTTCATCTCCATCATGGCAAAGCAGACTCTAGTTCTAGATTTACTTGATCGCTCAGCCTTTCATCTTCACATCTTCAACACTATGATTTGTTTGCCTTTGTATTTAACAACATGTACCAATGCTCTCCTTGATGGTTCTCCCCCACCGCTGCCGGGAAACTTCTTGTGATATTTTATGCCCGATTTCTCTATTTTCTTCCTTCGAAATCAAGTTTGTTTTCATAAATGATCCACCGTTGATCCGGGAAATGACCTTACTATGTTTTGTGCTTGTAGATAAAAAATCCTCTGATAATATTGACATGACTTCACCCTTTCAAAATAAACATTAGAAACTAGAGTGTATTATGATAAAAACTAGACAAATTGTGAACCCTCTTCTAACATGTTTCACTCGATGGATAGGCACATGGAGGACATATTCGAGGGAAATGATGTGTGTAATTTGGAAACTTCCCGTGAAAAGATATTTCTATGGTTTCTCTTAAACTAATTTCTTTCAAGCTTGAGAAATTTCTAGAATAAAAACATCTTTAAAACTTCCTCCCGACCTCGCCGCCTTAAACCATAGACCTAATGACCAGCTTTAACTCTTTGCTTATCATTGGACAAAAACCAGATCGTAAATGATGAGAAATGAACTTTAGCGAATTTCGTAGGACCGACAAAAATCGAGTCTAACATTGGCTCCAATGGGGATGGCAAACTGCCGCTTCTTGGAGGTGCCAAGAACAACAGCATCTTTGGGAGAGCAGACAAGGCTCTCCATCCATTGGGCAATGGAATGCATTATTTCGACAGTACAACACGAGACTTTCGACTCATTTATGGATCGAAACTTGACCGAAATGATTGAAAAACCGACTCCGCAAACTTCAAACTAAAAACTCGTAATGAACCGGAACAAAATGTCGCCTTTTGGTCGCTTATTTATCTACCCTACTTTGTCGCGATTCCATGGATCAAGTAATACCGTAATGCCGTATCAACCATTCAAGTAACCGTGACCAGGACGCCGCTTGAGAGTGTTTCCACCAGGACACGATACAATTGATGGCAGCCCTACATGCACATAATGAGCCCGATCACGTAAAAGACAAGCTTTGATTTATCGGTCAAACCGAAAAAACACTTCCATGTACGTTGCAATAGGATCGCAAAATCCGTACTCGCTTGTCGCCCCAACTCGCAATACATACCTTCACCGCACACCGTCAATGCAAACATCTCGTAGGCGACTTCTATTGTTTCTTGTTTTGAAGGAGGAAGAGTTTCCAATAACATTCTGGGGATCTCGAAAATCATATGACCGGATCTCGATGATTTAAACACCGAATCTCCTTCTCAATTCTTTCAACAACTAACTCACGTAAACTAGTTTTAGTTTCAAGAGGAAACTTCGGAGATTTCAAACATTGAAGCAAGCCACCGAGAAATTCTTCATTAATTTCAAAATCCACTAACCGATTTCTTACTTCTTTTAAAGTTTCACAAAACGTAGGGTTTTCCACATACCCTACCATTGCATGAATGGATCAGTGAGCACCGGAATCTCTCGGATCGAGCCGGAGTCGCCATGTGAACGATTTCAGCCTTTGCGGTGTCTCCGATCGTCGTCCACCATCGCATCGATCCGCAACTTGATTTCATGTATCGGGGGCAAGACAATCTACAAGTCGAATGTCACATCAACAAAGAAACCATCTTCCCCAGCATGGTCGCCACAATGTTAGCGTCGAATCCGCCTCAGCCGAGGAAGGCAAAACTCGAGGAAACATCAAACCAAGCTCAGCCTCGTAGCTAGCCCTACGAGGACAGAGAGGGCTCTCTCTAGTCAATCTCGATAAAATGAGCAATAAGGTGCGAGATGACTTAAAATGGGAACCGATTTTAGGCTAGTAAATAGATAGGAAAGGGTTTTTTTGATAAATGGATGAATTTTCTCAAGCAAGTAGGGATCAAGAACAACGTGAGCAGAGATTTAATCAAAGGCACAGTATTATTCCATAAGGCGAGGTAGGAGTGAAGTTTAACAATTAATTTGAAATTAAATGGAATGTAAAGATCGCTTAAGAAAGTCGAAAAGGGCATTTAACAATGAATCCCTTTCTGCATGTAAGAAAATACACAAATCCCGAACGCTCCTTCAAGGCAAAGCAAATAAATTGGATTCTACCTATCTTACCGCAAAAGCATCCAGATGAATCGATTATGAATGAAATGTAAACATTACGAGATTACATATGAAACAAGAGAAGAAACATATGCTAAACTTTACGCCATAAGAATTCGATGAAATAGAGTTGCACCACTTAATTACTCCTCTCACAAACCGTACAATGATAGTGTCAAGTTATTTCCTCCCACAAACTTTCGTAACATTTTCAACCCTTTACAAATGGTTTTTTCAATACAATAAATAGGACCAAGAGAAAAGAGATCGACCCAAAACAAGGGATCTGTTTTATCATTATTAACAAATAAAACTAAAAAACCAATCATCAATTCTCAAGATAGAATAGCGCTCCTTCTTCTACTTGAATCGTTGATGACAAGTGAAAGGGTGGAAACCGTAGTCGAAGACCCTTTAAATTTGCAAATCGAAGACCAAAATAGGCAATCGAATCCTTTCGCTCCGCTCGTGATGAATATCTACGTTCCAATTTAAGCTTTGACTTTGACTTTTTACTTTACGTTTGCCTTTTATCTCGGTAAAATAGACTCGTAATTTTTAACAACTCCTAAACAACCCGTCCAGCTTGAAAGGAACTAAAAATGATAGGCTCGACTTTAACTCCATAGTGGCCTCGTTGTCTAGCGTGTTGCAATAATCTCCTTTAAAAGGGTACATAATAGATGAAAATGAATCAAAGTCCGTTTCATCGCGCACCGAAGAAAATATAATCCAATATGTATTACTACTCAACCTAATTTTGCATCTTTTACCGCAAACTATACTATCTCGATACTTTAATCACTAGAATCAATCAACTATAGAAGTAGTAGTATCCAAGATATTTGCTGTAATCCCCTCGTAAAAAATTGTCAATTTGCAACAAAACTCCATGCCGGGTGTGGTTGATTGTAACCAATCAAAGAAGAAAAGCTATAGGCAGACATGTTTACTAGCAAGACCATCAAAGATGCTACCAAGCAAACTAGTTCACAACATTGCTATGGAGGAGACCAAGACTTCGACACAAATTCTTCATAGAAACTTGATTGGCGTGACACCAAGTAAAAAACCGGAATTCTAGGAATCACATAGCCACGCTCGTTTCGTAACATCTAGAAGAGGCTTTCTTTCATTCACCTTCACCCATCTAGGTGAAGCTTTGTCTCGACTTTCTTGCAAAATTAGCATCCATATCTTTATCGTCTCGCTTTCCCGTTGATCAAAACTTTTGACTCCCCGCACCAAAGTAGTGTCCTCCAAAAGGTACTCGGAAAACTTTTTTTTCTCGTAAGGCATGCCCCGCATTTGACTCGATAATACAAACTCTCACTCGCTTTCACGAGTATATGCATGGTTTTCATCCCAAGGTAGTGGAGGTGAATCTCCCGCAAACAACATATCAAGATGTGTTGAGAACATGTCGTGCTCACGTAAGTCTTCAATAAAGTCACTAGACATAACCTCACCATAAAGGAGGAGGACTCGCCAATGTAGAATGCCACTTTGTCCAGACTTTGGCTTTCTTACTCCAAAGTGAGGTCCTTATACATGGCCTTCCCCCAGCCTTTAGATTTCTATTTTCCAATGCGTAAACAAGAACCTCGCTTGTAGATAATGCTTTTGATGCTTGATGCTCGTGTTTGTCAATCTCTCGATTTCTTTGTATTAACCCTCGTTTCTCTAACTTCTCAAGTTCTTCATTTGAAGGAGATTGCTCAAACTTGCTTATTAGTTCCACTCTTCTCTCCCGCTACGAATTCCTTCACACTTTCCCCGCAAGATGTTACTTTCTTCCTTATGATGGTAAAAAAATGGATACAACTCTATTCAATATTACCCGAGCGATGACTCGATATCTTCAACAAACAACCGCTTCCTTTGTCTTCATTTCTTTCTCACTACATGTGACAATGCAACACGCATTTTAGTTGACACATCCGAAATTCAACACCGCATCCAAAGATTTTCTCGTCTCATCATCTTCGCACAACCCGACCTTTTCACCGCAAATCATATTATCATACAAGACATTTCCATAAAACCCGCATCCACTCTCGATTTATTACCGTTGCATGATTCGCAAGTGAGCCTTTTTCTTCCCTCAAGTAGGAGCGACAAAAATTTCAAGTGTTTCTTAGCAAATAATTGAATTTTCACCAAGCGGAAATGAATTTCGCCTTTCAAGGTTAGACGCCGCAACCCATTGTGAAACACTTGTTAAGGAAACTGGCAAAGAAAGATATTTTTTCTCCCTCAATACATTCTTCTTTATCGATTTGAAGGTATCAAGCTCTTCTTTCCTTTGGAACATTTAACACCCATATATGAAACTCGTGGCATACTCGGCCAATATGAAACCCTTGAGCTCATCAATGTGGCGAAACCCTAGTACTTCATAAAACTAGTGACATGCCCATCTTTCAAATGATCTTTACCAAACCTTTGACAAATTTCATTTTCTTCAGCTTATTATTGCTAGGTTTCTTGATTTCTCCATGGAACATATTTCATTTGGCACTCGTGGAGATGTTCAATTTTCTCGTTAGTGTACTTCTGAATTGGCGTGCCTCAGAACTTGTGTTGAAAATGACATCAAGATTGCCACCGTTAATCTCAATACCAAGATTCAAACTATATACCGATGCTCGATTTAACTTCTATCCTTATCCCTCGGTTTGCATCACCATGATTTTGAATGCAAACCGCAAATGATAATACCAAAACCTTGAATGCAAATAAAGCCCCCGCGTAACCACTACGTTATTTCCTTTTGGTATTTCTCTACAAGCCAATCTATTTGCCGTTGAACTCCTTCAAGCCGTTCCAACAGCTCTTCAAACTCTTTGTGCTCATCAAATGCCACCGTTTTGTTCTCGCTAAGTAGTCTCCTTCATTTTCATCTCCATCATGGCAAAGCAGACCTAGTTCTAGATTTACTTGATCGCTCACCTTTCATCTTCACATCTTCAACACTATGATTTGTTTGCCTTTGTATTTAACAACATGTACCAATGCTCTCCTTGATGGTTCTCCCCCACCGCTACTGGGAAAATTCTTGTGATATTTTATGCCTCGATTTCTCTATTTTCTTCCTTCGAAATCAAGTTTGTTTTCATAAATGATCCACTCGTTGATCTAGAAATAACCTTACCTCGTTTTGTTCTTGTAGAAAAAAAATCCTCGTATAATATTGACATGACTTCACCCTTTCAAAATAAACATTAGAAACTAGAGTGTATTATGATAAAAACTAGACAAATTGTGAACCCTCTTCCCGACATGTTTCAACTAATGGATAGGCACATGGAGGACATATTCGAGGGAAATGATGTGTGTAATTTGGAAACTTCCCGTGAAAATATATTTCTATGGTTTCTCTTAAACTAATTACTTTCAATCTTGAGAAATTTCTCGGAATAAAAACATCTTTAAAACTTCCCTCTAACCTCGTTGGCCTTAAACCATAGACCTAATGACAAGGTTTAACTCTTTGCTTATCATTGGACAAAAACCAGATTGTAAATGACGAGAAATGAACTTTAGTGAATTTCGTGAGGACCGACAAGACCGAGTCTAACACAAGTTTATGTATTCACTCTTGGTTCAGGGCCCATTACATGGTCTTGTAAGAAACAAAGTGCCATCTCTATTTCTTCGACAGAAGAAGAGTATCATGCTGTTGTTGAAGCCAACAAGGAAGCCTTGTGGCTTCATCAGATCATGTTTGAATTTGGTCTTCATCAGCAGCATCCAACTACACTTTGCTGTGATAATTAGAGTGACACTCAACTATATTGCAAAGATCCAGTTCAGCATCAATGCGTGAAACCTATTGAGCTACACATACACTTCATTGGAAAGCTCATTCATGATCATATTCTTGAAGTGAAGTATTATTCAACCAATGATCAAGTTGTTGATATCTTTACAAAGGCTCTCATAGAAGAGAATTTTACCAAAATTCGATCTATGCTTGGAGTTCAGGAAATTTATCATTAAGGGGGGATAGGCTCTAATTCCTCCTTCCTTCTCCTATTGTGTCACCTTTGTAAATACTTCAATCCTATCCCAATTTTTTCTTAAGGGGGGATGTTAGGATATTCTGACACATAGGAAATTGTTAAGTATAACTTGTTTTAGCGTAGAGTTAGGTAAAGTGTGTTTCTTTACTATGTACTTTTGTAACTTATAATTCGATGATCATGATATGTAGTGATCTGACGGTTCATTCTCTCCTCGGTATTAGTGACACTTGATATGTGGCTTAACACCTTATTGGTCCATGATCTCTATTTAAAGAGCATGGAGGGTTATTTGTCTAGTGACCGTTTATGAGAGAAGCTTATGTAAATTTTATTTCTTTATATTAATAAATTTCCTAAAGTGGTCGCAATGGCTTAGGTCGTGGACTGTTTCCCTCTTTCATGGTTTTAACCACGTCAAATACTAGTGTACTGATCTGTGATCTATTTGTGAGCAGTGACCTTTGGTGTTTGATCTAAGGAACTTACCCCTGTAAATTCCTACAAGTCAATTAAGTGAGTATATTCATGTGAACTTATCATTATATTGGGCAGTATTCAACACCCTTCTTTTGTAAATTCAAGCGATGATCAAGTAAACAAATTCAAGCGAGAGATTAAACAAGTTAAAAAACAAACGACCGTGATCAAGCGAGCGTGAAAGTAAGTGTGAAGTTTATTGAAGCATTCACAAAGTTCAAGTGAGTGCGAAGTTAATTGAAGCAACAATCAAGCAAGCGAGAGAGTTCAACTCTAAAGCAAGAAAACATAATATTCAAACAACAATCAAGCAAGTTAAAATCTACAGCAAGTGAGCGTGAGTTCTAGTATTCAATTATTGAAGTGAGTGAGAAACAAGAAAAACAAGTTTCACTAAGCAAGAGATCAAAAATTCCAAAGCATGAGAGCTTGATAAACTCAATCAAGCGAGCATGTCAAAATGGGCAAAGGTGGAAAACGTATTCAAAGTGCAGAGATGGAAATTAAAGGGTTGAAAGAGTGTAATCACGAGTTACACAATACAATTGAATTACTGCAATGGAAGTTGTAGCAGAATAAGAACTTAATCGATCAAATGACCAACACATTAGAAGCAACGAAAGAATTTCAAATTGAGCTTGAGATGAAAAAAAAACTCATTAGTGCACTCCAAATTAAGTTAAGTGAAAAGCAAGTTTTACTAGAGTAGAATTTACAGAGAATTTAGATGCAATTTGTAACACTGAAGACCTCATCCAACAAGTTGATGAAAGTTGTGATACATTTGATCTCATCACTAAGTTGATGTCAATTGCGACACAAGTGATTTTATCCAGACAGTTGTACTACTTAATGATGCAACGAGTAGTACTAGATATCAAATTGATTAGTTTGATGCAGCATGTAAAATTGATGAACTATTAATGATTGATGCCTAGTGTTATACGAAAGATTTAATAAATCAAGGATAGAATGTTAGCAGCAGCAACAGGTGTGAAGAACAACAGCAAGATGATATTTCCAATAAAGTGATCAGACCTTGCGAAGAAATCTCCTTCAACAAAGATCGACATGGCCTAGGTTACACCAAAGACAACAATTTGTATGTTCCAAATTACTCAAAACCAGTGCAGTTTGTAAGTGCATGCTTTCCAGACAGTGCTCATAATCAGTGCAACCATTGTAAGAAAAATGGGCATATGGAGAGTACATTCTTTGACCTCCATCCTTGTCACCATTGTGGCAAGAAAAATCATTCATGAGAAAGATGTAGTAAGCAGAATCAACCACCCAGAGTGAGTATCAATTATGCATGGAAGTGGTCCTCTACAGTAAATAAATTTTCCATGTGTTATCGACGGATTCAATCTCACATGAAGAAAACTTTTCCAGTACAGTGAAGATGGTGAAACTCTCCTACACCTGAAAGGGGGGAGTTCCGAAATGAAATGAAGATTATTGTCTCTCCTTTCAACTAACAAAGGGGGGGAATGACAATGAAATTGAAGGTGGTTGTCAGACTGAAATTTTTGACAACATCAGCAAAATCATCCAGTGGGAATCTTCATCAGATAGTGGGCATCAACAAATTCGCCAATGGGCAGTCAACAACAACAGAAGAAATGAGCAGTTTTCGACACTAGCAGTGAGTAGTTTCCGACAATATCATTAAAAGAAGCAGTGAGTTTTTTTTGACATCATCAACATCATCAGCCAGTGGACGTCTTCAAAATTTTGTCAGTGGAGAAGCAAATTCTCCAGTGGTCGTCATCAACATTTTTTCAGTGGACAAGAAAATTCTCCAGTGGGCGTCATCAACATTTTTTTTAGTGGACAAGAAAATTCGCCAGTGGGCGTCATCAACATTTTGTTAGTGGACAAAGGATGTTGATTGCAAGAAAAGGACAGATGCATCCTTTTGTAGCTTGGCACATGATGGAGTTGTCAAGAAAAATACATAAATGAATCAGACTTGCAGCTGACTCATGTTCTCTTCAGATTGAAGTTTCTTCATATCCAACTTTGGCAGTTTTTCAGGCAGTGTTTTTGAGGATCAACAATTTCAGCATGAGAACTTGGAATATGGTTCCTAGTTCTTATTTTGGACTTATGATTGAGAGGGGGGGATGTTACCCTCACTCTCATGTGAGTCAAACAATTCTAAGTCCAAAATTATTAAATTAATTATTATCGTGAAAGTTGGGATTTAATCCTACCTTTCTAGATTGGGTTTGTTCCTCATAGTTCGGAGTTATTTGAGGCCTAGTTGGTTGAGAGATTCTCTCTAACTAGTTAGGCTCCTAGATTGGTCTATGGTTGAGATATTTTCACAATTGAAGTGTCCAAGATAGACGCACTATCTTGAGGCACATTCTCCTCGTGTATTTATATGAATCATAAAAATTAGTTTAACAATGAGAATGAGAATGTGACGAATGCAGTAAGGCTGAGGCATTTTTTTCCATATCTGGTTTAATATCTCTGGTATATTTTAATGTGTGTTTATTATAAATCTTCTTCACAAATACCAAGAGAATGAAATATTCATTAATTAATGTAGAAAACCAACCAGAGATGTGACTTCCACGTTCCACCCGACCATAGATTGGCTGAGCCATATCTCTCTTCAGACAATCACCCTTGTGCCATATTCCAAGCATGAATGTGGGATCTCATCAAACACATCAATCAAAACCAATCCAGGGCTTCCAGAGGCCAAACCGCCTCAACCCTCAACCAATGATGCCACCTCACAATTGGACATCACAACCGTCAAAGATTGGTCTCTACCCAACCTATTCCAAGGCTCTAAAGTGTTTTTTCCAACTAGGGCTTCCAAGACAAGTAACTCAACCCCAACTATTACAGGGCTTCCAAAGCATTTGTCCAACCAACACTTCCAGGACTAGTAACTCAACCCACCTAGGGCTTCCAGAGCGTTTTTCCAACCAAGGCTTCCAAGCCTAGTAACTCAACCCACAATTGTCTGTCGGGCTTCCAAAGCGTTTTTCCAACCAAGGCTTATGGGAATTAATAACTCAACCCACAGCTAAAGCAACATGAGAACCAACCAGAAAACAAGCAATGAAAATGAACCCACAACACCATGGATATCTAGGAAATGACAAGGCTAGGTAAATCCACTGTCAACCCATGAAATCCTCCATGCCAATGATAGATCATGACCAAGAAACCACATGCATACGCCATGCATGCCAAAACTAGTGAGAAAAACATACATGCAAATCGATACCTGCAAAGAATTCCAGTTGTAGTTGTTGATCCCGATGTACTCTTGTGCTTTCCTACTCTTCCTTTTCCTTCTCGCTCCAAATCTCCAAGTATGCCACACTCTCCAGGAGTGCTCCAAGAAAAGTCTAAGTATCCAAGAGTATGAGAGAGAGAGAGAATAATGAGAGAATTCCAAAAATGCACTAACAAAATCTTACCAACTAATCTCTAGAAGCCTTTTTATTAATGAGAACTCTATTTTTTTCATTTTCCATTATTTTCCATCATTTTCCTCCTCACATGCAACCTGTGACCTTTCACCTTCATTTTTTCCTAATTTCCATTATTTTCATTAATAAATGCCAATAAATGCAACTTTGCCTTTCCAAAGCCTTAGCCATTGCCATTACCAAATTTCTTTAGTTATAATAACTGAAATGAACGCCCACTTGAATGTTTCTCGTATCATTCAACTTGGAATATGTGTCCCATCAGCCACGCTGGAGATGGGGTCACTTCCTAACTCTCTAATTACTCTGCCATGAAAGGTCGAGGAATAACCCATCAATCTCAACACTTCTTAATACTCATGAAGCTCACGTTTCTTGTCAATCACACTTTTTAACTTTTGGATTTTTATGTTGGTTTCTTGGGGATGTTTACACCTTAGCTTAGTGTTTATTTTTAATTTATTTGTTTATTCTCTCATTGTGGAATCCAATGTCATTCTTTTTGAATTTTGCTGGTGACCTTCCCAAATATAAAGAAACAAATTCGCAATAAATTTTGAGATCACATTTTATGATTTTTATTTTCGATATATTATTTTAGACTCAATACTCCTCCGTCTCTGATCTAATTTCCTACTAAAAATAAAAAATCAAATAACCAAAATATAATTACTTAAAATATATAATATAAAAATTAACCTAACACATATATATTTCTACATATATTCATGATGCAATCCTTAAAATAAATGAAGTCATCATGCTATCTTTAAAATAAATAAAATCATCCAATGGTATCTTTTTCCAAATATATTGACTTTACTGAATAAAATCATCACGCAATCCTTGAAATGAGTAAATTCATCCATAACGATAAAGGTTGTCTTTATATGCTACTAAAATAATTACATATTTATTTATATATATATGAATGATAATATAGATGTGGTTAAATAAATATATAGTAATATTTAAAAATATGTTTTAAAATTATTTAAAATTATATATATTAAAAATATAAATTTAGAGATCAAAATTTTTAAGATGTAATTCAGTTCAATATTTTAACTTATATCATGTAATAATTCTTTTATATTTATAATTAAAATAATGTATACTTTACAAAATTTGATTTAATATTTCAATAGTTTGAGATCTTTCAAATTTAATATAAAAATGTTATACTACATTTATAATTTTAAAATAAAAACAATAATTTATCATAATAATTTAGATATTTCAGAAATCTTATATTACATTTATAGTTTTAAATTAAAAGAATAACTTATTATAATAAAGGTTTAATATTATGAAAGCACTTACAATCAAAATATTATTAATAATTATATCTATTTTGTATATTTAAAAAAGATATTGTCATGAATTATTCAATGTTACAATCAAAATATTATTAATAATTATATTTATTTTGCATATTTAAAAATAACATTGTTATGAATTATTCAATAAAACATTAATAGAAGGTTAATCAAATTTATAAGGTTTTCATTTTCAATGTTATATTTATATATGTATATTGCCAAAGACTTATTCTTAACATTCAATACTCTTCACCATTAATATTTATAAAACTTAATATTTTGTACATTTTCTTAAGTATTTTTCTTTTAATAATTTGTTTTAGTTTATTTGAAATTAATACTCATTATCATATGGAATATTTTTTTCAATAAAGTAACATTTTATTGAAAATTATCATAAATACAATGATTATTTCTCAATATTAAAGTTCAAGAATCAAAATAAAACTAAAATACCAATTCTAGATGCTTAAATAACCAAGAGATGAAGAAATAAAAACTTTGTCTCCATTAATTAAAAATAAGATTCTTCATTAATTAAAAATAAGGTTCTCTTTTCATAACAATATAAAATCAATAAGAAAAAACACACAAATTATCTCTATTCGAGTTCAGGATTCAACACCAACTATTTTAGAAGTTATCTGTACAAGAAAAAATGACTTTCTCCCATGTTTTTCCATCACTTTGAAAGATAAATTGTTAATGTTTTTTTTTTGGAAAAAAACAAACACTTAATTTTTCAATAGAATGTTAATTTGATTAAAAAACCTATCATAAAATACTTTCACTCTTTCTCAAAAGCAATGTTTAGGAATCAAAATGAAACTAAAATACCAATTCTAGATGCTTAAATAACTAAGAGATAAAAGAATATTAATATTGTTTCCATTAATTAAAAATAAGATTCTCCATTAATTAAAAATAAAGGTTCATTTTTTATAAACATTTAAAATTAATAGGAAAAAAACATACAAATCATCATTTCAGTATTCAACACCAACTTTTTTAGAAGTTACCTATACAAGAAAAAAATGACTTTCTCCCATGTTTTTCCATCATTTTGAAGAATAAATTGTTAATGTTTTTTTTTAAGAAAAAAATAAACACTTGTTTTCTCAATAGAGTGTTATGTTTTTGTTTGTTTGCTTGGTTATGTGGGTCCTAACATGACATCACGCCAAAATCACCCGAGCCATCAAAATCACCCAGGATCGCACCCGACCTCAGCCACACCAACCCTTATCATGGATGTATTTTTTTTGTTATTTTGATTAAAAAAACCTATCATAAAATACCTTGACTATTTCTCAAATTCAAAGTTCAAGAATCAAAATGAAACTAAAATACCAATTCTAGATGGTTAAATAACTAAGAGATGAAGGAGTATTAACCTTGTCTCCATTAATTAAAAATAAGGTTCTATTTTCATAACAGTATAAAATCAATAGGAAAAAGCACACAAATTATCTCTATTCCATTTCAATATTCAATACCAACTCTTTTAAAGGTTCCCTATACAAGAAAAAAAATGATTTTCTTCCATGTTTTTCCGTTATTTTGAAGAATAAATTGTTAATGTGTTTTTTTTTGTTAAAAAGAAAAAATAACACTTAATTTTTGGATAGAGTATTATAATGATTAAAAATCCTATCATAAAATACCTTGACTATTTCTCAAAATCAAAGTTCAAAAATCAAAATGAAACTAAAATACCAATTCTAGATGCTTAAATAACTAAGAGATGAATGAATATTAACTTTGTCTCCATTAATTAAAAATTCTCTTTTCATAATAGTATAAAATCAATAGAAAAAAACACACAAATTATCTTTATTTCATTTCAGTATTCAACATCAACTTTTAGAAGTTGAAGTTACCTATACAACGAAAAATTCTCTCATGTTTTTCCATCATTTTGAAAAATAAATTGTTAATATTTTTTTTTGTTAAAAAAAAAAAAAAAAAAAACACTTAATTTTTCAATAAAATATTATTTTGATTAGAAAACCTACCATAAAATACATTGATTATTTCTCTATATCAAAGTTCAAGAATCAAAATAAAATACCAATACCAAATCTAGATACTGAAATAACTACTAAATAACAAAATATCAACCTTTTCCATTAATTAAAAACAAAGTTCTCTTTTCCTAACAGCATAAAATCAACTGGAAAAAACACACAGATTTTATCTCTATTCCATTTCAGTTTTCAACACCACCTTCTCCCATGTTTTTCCATCACATGCATTGAGAAAATACTGGTTTGTTTTGGTGGACTACGTATTCTCAATTCAACGTCGAACATTTTCGAACCTTTACTTTTCTTATTGACGACACAATTATTTTATATATATATATATATATTGGGAGGTTCATTGTATATGTTGTGGAAAGTGGACTTACTACTTAATCGGATGCTGCCTACGTCAGCTTTGATTTTCCCGTTATGAAACTTTAACACGTCATTCTTTGGCGTGAGGAGAGGGAACTGTTTTTGGGCCTCCAATCTTGGTTGCTTTTTCCCACCAACTTTCAATTTTTTCTAAATCTCTTCGTTTTTTAACCGTTTCTCTCTCATGTAGAGTTGGAGTGACCAGAAATTGGGGAGATTGAGCCAAAACAATGAACCAAAATATTATTTTATTGAGTTGTTTTTATTGTGATTTTTTGAAATTTTTGATTTAATTTTTTAAAAATTTATTAAAATCACAAGTTTGATGAATAACTTTAACACAATTTAATTGTTTTAAGATTTTTCAAAGTGCTAAATCTATATAAAAAAGTCAAAGAAACCAATTTAAATAACACAAATCAAAATTTCACTTTATTTTTTTCACTAAAAATCTTAAAAATCATACAGCTCCTTATTTTATTTTAACCCTGGACCACTCTCCTGCCCTCTGGCCTCACAACTTTCCATGTAGGCTGTGAGAGAAGGGGAGGTTCCATTTACATGTGCGCGGTGATTTTACACGGTCTCTGTGTTTGGCACGTGGCGGTCGAAAGCCGCTGCCAAACAAATATGGCCCATTGCCCCATTTCCACGCCGCTCTGTCGCCCTCCCAAACTGCAAGTTTATAATTAAACGCCGCCACGCTTGAAAAGTGTGGAACACGTGGCATATTGACAACGACAATGTCATCAGGTGAGCCAAGGTCATGGCCTGACATTTGCCGAAAAATAAAGCCATCATATATATTGTTATTTAATTAATCATATTGTTTCCATCTGTTCATTTCGTTGTAAATAATACCATATTAGATATGTGGTGAGATACGAAGAAACAAGACTAAAGCGTAAACATTATTTAAAAAAAAAAACTCAGCATTAACGATGTATATTATCGGGATCTGCTCACATAGTTGTATTGGTATCATACCTCGTCATTTTGTGACTTCCACTTTACTAGGCCACTTCGTTCTTCGATGCTTTTGTTTTTTTGGTTACTAGGCCACTTGATTTACTTTTAATTATTGACATGATATTATATCTATATTCTTTGGAAATCATATCATTATTGAGCTAATCATAAAATTTATTGACGTGATATTATATCTATATTTTTTTGGAAATCATGTTATTATTGAGCTAATCATAAAATTTAATGGTTTTCTTTATAAAAAAAAAAAATAGAGTTGTTGGTCGATATCAAAAGCACAAAATGTTTATATATATAACTAAAACAACAACTAATTAAGTGACCAAAACATAATAACATGTAGAAACGTGGCTAAAACATAAAACTAGATCGTGTCTGATGATGATAATGGGGCCAAATCTTTCACATTTGAACCAAGTGGCACAGAGGGCTTGAACTCACCTTGGATCTGTCTCTCAATGTGAGCTAATCACACTCCCAATTTGTTCAAATTGTCCTGCTACTTCCCCTGACTACACTAAATGTCATTGAGAAAGGAGATAATGTCGTTTTTTTTCCTCATGCTTCTCTCTAAATAGAAGTCCAAGTAAAGTCTTTAACTACCAATAGAGTGTAACCACATGTAGATATTGATTCAGGAAGCCACTGAGACACCTCCTCTAAAAGCTTTGAATCAAAATAAACTAATTGCTTTATTTTTGCCTAGGTCTCCAATCTCTAAATCTCTATCCGAGTGATATGGGAGGTTGCAAAGCAATAATTCCACATCACCTCCTATTCCTATGATTGGGCACACGACCGAATGGGCTCACAATGTCCACTAGCCCCATGACGCCCTCACTTATTTTGTCAAGGCATAATTCTCCCAACATGAAATATAACTGCATAGTACCCTAGCAAAAGACACCACCAGATACCGACTCCATGACCCGTCTTATCTTTTGGTTTGAATACATAGCCAAGACCACAAGCGGAATTACTCCACCCACCATTGTTAGCCACCGAGGTCGCTCCAACCTTCTACACGCCCACCCAGGGAGACCTAACAATAACCAATATAGACAAACCCTGAACCCACCTTGAGACCCAAACCTAACACCAAGAGAAGAGTTCCATGAACGCAAGCCCTCCCTTCAAGTAGCTAGCCCATCCAACACAGGAAATACATAATAGTAACAGGCTACCAACCAAACCCTACAAAATAAGTAACCCCAAGTAGATGATAGACTAAAACATAGGAAATTGTAGTATTAGGCAGGGGGAGAAAGGCTACCCATTTAAGACCACAAAAATGCACCCAAAAAATGCTTCTAAACAACACCAAACCTTACTTATGGTCATACCAATTCTGTCTCCAACCCAAAATACTAATACACATAAACATTGTCTAGCTTATGTATTCATGATTATCCAATCCACCACCTTCATATTACCAATGCATCATGATATTGTGGTATATTAGGGAAATGATGTATAAAATGTGCGTGTTGGCACAAATGGCACACAAGTGGTTGGTTCATAAACCCTTATTTTGTGATGACGTTGCTTTGTCACTTGATGGGGTGCGTAACAATGGGGGGGCATGAGGGTCTTGGAGAAGGAACTTCAACTCATTCAATGTAAGGCATTGATTGGTAGGATGGTCTGAAGTGTCGCAAAGGGCACATAGGGTGCTCGCCCTAGAGGTAGTTATGGCTGGAGGGCCTTTCTTCTTTTACTTTCTCCTTGCTGGATTTTTGGTGCCCTCTAGTGTCCTTGTGCCAGTTGGTATTTCCAAAGGAATAGGTTCCTCTGAGGGTGCGGAAGATCTAATTTGTGTATCAAGAATGATCACTGGCATAGCTAATGTGGCAAGAGATTCCAAATACCACACGAGCATTGTCAAAGCCATGTTTGGCAAGGTAGGAGTCACCATCACTTAATTTGAGACTAAACCATGCATGTGGTATAGGAATGGAGTTTTAGTGATAGCATATGGTTAAAATGTTGTATCATTTGTCAGATCCATTACCAGCTAGTTGGTGATGATTTAGTGTCTTCAAACAATTCATCGAAAGAGGTGTTTGTTATGCATACAGGGGCTAAAGTGGAAGAATAAATGATAGCGTGGTATCTTTGGTTTGTACATAGGAGGGCGGAATTTTTAAAGATTTAGGGCTCAAATTCTATGAAATAGGGGACCGACTTTTGTCATGATCACACAAATGGAAACATGATGTCAACAAAGGGGGAGGCTCATGGTGTGGAATTTTGAATATGATACAACCTTCATTGCGTACATGTAACTTTGACCAAACAAAATGTTGTAATCAAAGGGGGAATCTAGAACTTCCATATTGATGAGAACATTTATGAACGAGTTCCACTGGGATGTTCTGTAAGATTCCTACCAGTTGTGAAGGGTTACCATCATATCCCTTGAGGGTAATAGATGAAGGTACAAGCTTGAGGGATCCTAATTTCTACCATATTGGCTTAGGCATGATGAACATATATACCCCCTCATAAATGATGCATTTATGTATCATGATGTAACATAGTGATTGGGATTTTGGAAAGCAACTAATGATGAGAGTCAGAACTCTAAGTTGTCTAAGCCAAATTTGATTTAGTGAGAATCAAAAGGTTCTATTGCAACTAATGTTGAAAAAAAAATCATTCCTTTTACTAAGACATTTTTGAATCACTTCCAATGTTGACGTGGTAGTATGGGATTGTGCAAGGTTTTCGACAATGTTGTAACTATGTGCTACCTTTGCACTGTGTTAAGTGTGTTGTAAGGTTCATTTAGTCAACCTAGAAACTAGGTCTATGGGAGGCCATGGGATTGTTAAGTGGGGTTTAAAGTATATGGATTTTTCTTTACTAACAAGGGTTTAGGTAGAGGGGGAGAGCCATAATCTCATTGACGTGTTTATAGTAGGATATCTACTATGTTCACATAAATGTCCAAATTGGTGGGATCTTGATATTTCCCATTGTACTGTTGTGGATTTCGGGAGGTCCTCTTTCATGTTGGGTGGTGATTAATCCTTGATAAGGGAATGTGTTACCTCCTGATTTTCGACTATGGCTACCCATAGCCTCCTTCATGTGTTTTAACTCGGAAATTTTCGGGACAGTAATTGGTGTAATTTCCATACTCACCACAGAGAGTGCAAGGATAATTAGCCTACATACCATTATTATTTCCTTGTTTCTATGGTTTGTTTATGCCTTGGTTTAGATTTTGGTTTCGATTAGGGGCATTTCCCCTCCCTATGTGTTTTTTTGTTGTGGGTTACTGCCCCATGGCTAGTTTTCCTTCTATTTTTATTTCCTTTCTTCTTCTTGTTATTGGAAGGGTTTGCAGTGTTGATTTGTTCAACCACCCATTGTTGTTGGGGGAAAGAAGGTTTAATAAATTTCACCCTTGCATTCTATTGAGGATGTGGGGTGGGGTTAGTTTGCTTTTTACTTTTGAAAGAGAGATATGGATTTCCTTGTGTTGTATTTACATAGGAGGTTTGGGATGTTGACACATCCTCAGAGTTAAGCATCTGATAATTCCCCCCTACATGGGGTGGTTATTGACCTGAGTAGGAGTACAATGATAGTACCCTATCATTGGGGTTGAGCGAAATGATGATGTCTCACCTTCCTAGGGGAATGATGGAGGTGGGCCATATGAATTTCCCTAATAGGGAATTTAGTTTCCTTGTTGGTGTTGGGATTGGGTTATGGACCCAATTAAACCATCCACAACATTTTATGCCCCCATATTTTATTTATTGAAAGTTCAATGTCATAGAGAATTGGGGATTATCATGTAACAATATCCTAATTATGTATAAATAGGCTCAAATTGTTGAGTTTTGTTTACGTATTCTTCCTTATTCTACAAAACGGTGGTGGAAAAATCCTTTGCTATTACTGGTAAGAGAGAATTAAGGAAAAAACTAAGAGAATTTCATTCGGAAATTCAATTTTATAGATATTTTAGCATCTGTGCCACTCGTCGATATGGTCCACTAAGTAAATGAAAGATGTCTATGTAAAATTTGACAATAATGCTAACCTTGTATTGTGACAAACAAGGAGTTGGAAGAATGTCAAAAATGACTTGGCTAGGGATTCAAATGTGTTATGGTATCCCGCCTTCTCACTGAAATACCATTTAGTTGAGGGGATATTGAGGGTGTGTGAGAAGATTCTTAGTCGAACTGAGTCATTTGTGATGATTTTTAAATAACACCATGGATGAAAGGTCATCACATGGTTTGTTGGATATTCCCCAGGTATCCTTCAAACTTTGGTATGTCCAAAGGAAACTTGGTAGGAATGCTCTGCCTTATAACATCATGATTTATGGGATCATCTGTTAGCTTTGAAAGACAAGAGAGATTCAATGAAGAAAAAAAAGGACTGTTACATGTAGGGCTCGTCGTACTTGTACGACCTATGTGAGTTGAAGAGATATTTTGAGGTAATGAGGTTCTTAGAAAAGTGGCACCAAGGATAGAAGAGCTTAACAAAGTTGGATCAAGAGGTGATCTCTAAGGAGAAGGTTGAGTACATGAAGCCACAATTCCTAAAACTCCTCCCACCAACACCAAACCTCCTAACATTTTACTGACGAGTTCCATTGGGACATTCTGTAAGAGTCCTACTAGTTGTGAAGGGTGACCGTCATATCCCTTGAGGGTAATAGATGAAGTTACAAGCTTGAGGAATCCCAATTTATACCATATTATCTTAGACATTATGCACATATATACCCCCTCATAAGTGATGCATTTATGTATCATGATGTAACATACAATGATTGGGATTTTCAAAGCGACTAATGATGAGAGTCACAAATCTAAGTTGTCTAAATCAAATTTGACTAAGTGAGAATCAAGAGGTTCAATTACACTTAATGTTGAAAAAAAATCATTCCTTTCACTAGGACATGTTTGAAGCACTTCCAATGTTGACATGGCAGCAGGGTATTGTGCAAGGTTTTCAACAATGTTGTAACTATGTGTCGCCTTTGCACTATGTTAGGTGTGTTGTAAGAGTTATTTAGTCAACCTAGAAACTAGGTGTATGGGAGGCCATGGGATTGTTAAGTGGGGGTCAAAGTAGATGGATTTTCCTTTGCTAACAAGGGGTTAGGCTCGAGGGGAGATCCATAATCTCAGTGACGTGTTTATAGTAGAATATCTACTATGTTCACATAAATGTCTAGATTGGTGGGATCTTGGTATTTCCCATTGTAGGGTTGTGGAGTTGGGGAGGTCCTATTTCCTGTTAGGTGGTGACTAATCCTTGATAAGGTAAGAGATTACATCCTAATTTTCCAGTATGGCTACCCATAGCCTCCTTCATGTGTTTGAAATCGTCAATTTGGGGGTAGTAATAGGTATAATGTCCATAATCACCACAAAGACTGTAAGGGTAATTAGTCTACATACCACTATTCTTGCCTTGTTTTTGTGGTTTTTTTATATCTTGGTTTCGATTAGGGGCATTGCCCCTCCTTGTGTGTTATGTTGTTATGGTTTACTACCTTATGCCTAGTTTCCCTTCTATTTTTCTTTTTCTTCTTCTTATTATTGAAAGGGTTTGTAGTGTTGAGTTGTTCAACCACCCATTGTTTTTTGGGGGAAAGAAGGTTGAAAAATTTTCACCCTTGCATTCTACGAAGTATGTGTGGGGGGCGGGGGGTGGGGGAGGTTAGTTTTTCTTTTACCTTTGAAAGAGAGACATGGATTTCCTTGTGTTGTATGTACATATGAGGGTTGGGAAGTTGACACATCGCCAGATTTAAGCATCAGATCATTCCCCTGTACATGGGGTGGTTATTGACCTGAGCAGGAGTACAATGATAGTACCCTATCATTGGTGTTGATGAAAATTATGATGTCTCGCCTTCCTAGGGGAATGATTGAGGTGGTCCATATGAATTTCCCTAATAGGGAATTTGTTTTCCTTGCTAGTGTTGGTATTGGATAATGGGCCCAATTAAACCATCAAAAAAATTTGATGCCCCCAAATTTTATTTATTGAAAGTTTAATTTCATAGAGAACTGGGGATTATCGTGTAACAATATCCTAATTATGTATAAATAGGCTCAAATCTTTTAGCTTTATTTGCGGCTTCTTCCTTATTCTAGGAAATGGTGGTTGCAACATCCTTTTCTATTACAGGTAAGAGAGAATTAAGGAAAAAAATAAGAGAAGTTCGTTGGGAAATTAAATTTTATAGATAAATTAACATCTATTCCACTTGTCGATATGCTCCACTGAGTAAATGAAGGTGGTCTCTCAAAAATTTGACAATAGTGCTCACCCTGTATTGTAACAAACAAGTAGTTGGGAGAATGTCAAAAATGACTTGGCTAGGGATTGAAATGTGTTATGGTATCCCACCTTCTCACTAACATACCATTTAGTTGAGGGGATAGTGAGAGTGTGTTAGAAGAGCCTCAGTCGAACTGAGTCATTAGTGATTATTTTTAACGAACACCATAGATTAAAGGTCATCACATGGTTTGTGGGATCTTCCCTAAGTCTCCTTCAAACTTTAATATGTCCAAAGGAAACTTGGTAGGAATTTTTTTCCTTATAGCATCATGAGTTATGGGATCATATGTTAGCTTTGAAAGATCAAAGATATTCAATGAAGAAAAAAATGGAATGTTACATGTAGGGTTGCCCATACTTGTGTGACCTGTGTGAGTTGAAGGGTTATTTTAGGTAATGAGGTTCTTAGAAAAGTGGCACCAATGATAGAAGAGATTAACAAAGTTGGATCAAGAGGTGATCTCTAACGAGAAGGTCGAGTACGCAAAGCCATAAGTCTTGACACTCCTCCTACCAAAGGTGGGAGGACTTGAAAGAATCTAGAGAGACGTGGTGCTAAATGGCCCCCTATGGTGCTTGAGGGGGTATATAAATGATGAGGGGGATATAAAATATGCACACTAATGTATCAATTCATAAAAAAAAGAGAAAAAAAAAGTGTTAATTATCTTACTAATGTTTTAAGGTTTGAAACCACCCCTAATTTTTTGCCATTAATCTACCTCCATCTATTGCAAATGTGAGAATCTCAACTTCTGGGTATAAATTGTAGATCTAAAGCCCCTACCAAGATTCAAGGGACTCAAGAAGGCCCAGAACAATATTTGGTCTAAGTCTTGCCCCTTCATGGGCTTGTTCTCACCATTGTCTTTATGAAACTATATCATGGAGGATTTAAATTTACCTAAGTGACAACATTCTATGTTTCAAATCAAAATGACCAAGGGTTTTTATTTGGATGTCTACCCCCAAGGTACTAACTTGGAAAATAATTTATTTTGTGACATTAAGATAGGGGAAATTAATTTGTTTAATTTTGTTTTGTTTTTCAAGACACTTTGATTTTGGGATTGTAGGTTTTAACCATGTACATAAATTATCTTCAAACGAATTCTTAAAAACAAAAAATAAACAATAGAGAGAGCATAAAACATAAAATATATATACACAGAGATTTTCCCCTGGATCCCAAACCGGGACTACCAGCTTGATTTTTCATTATATTCCTTTTAGTGTTACAACACATATATACATGCCAAAGCATTCATAAACCCCAATCCATTAACCCTGGATTAAAAAAAAATCGTAGTTCCCTTGACCGGATCTACAAAATATCATGAACAGAAAACCATCATGCCCAAAACCATGTGTAAACCCATGCACAAAACCATAGGCGGGTCCGCCCACCTAATAGAGGGTCTAAAAAAAAATTCCTAGGGCACTGCCCCGAACCCCATGTAGGGGGGGCTACCACCCCCTCCAAACTCCCCGATAGGGGGGCTGCCGCCCCCTTCTGACCCCTTTGTTGCGCCTAATGCAAGTCTGAGGGGGCTACCGCCCCCCTCACAGCCCCGCTTATAATCGTGGAAATAATATAACGCACACCCAACATTCTCCCACTTGTTGTTTTATTTCCACAGGAGAGCTTAGTCATTGGTCCATCCCTGCAACACCCATTGTTTCTCTACACCAAGAGAACTTCTCAGTGCTCACAAACTTCATCCATGCATCTGCAACATTCTTCAAAGTGTCCACGTTTACCAACAACACCTTTTTATCCTCAACCATATCTCTCACAAAGTGATACTGAACATCAATGTGCTTTGTCTTTGAATGATAAGCATGGTTCTTAGCTAAGAAAAATGCACTTTCGCTATCACAGTCTATCCTTATAGCTCGCTACTCCAATGCCATACTTGAACACAGTCTCCGCAACCAAACTGCTTCCTTACTTGCATGAGTGGTTGCAGTGTATTTTTCCTCTATAGTTGAGAGAGACATTATAGACTATATTTTACTCAAACAACTGACTACACCTCCAAATAGGCTAAAAAAATACCCACTTTTAGATATTCTTTGATCCAGATATCTAGCCTGATCTGCATCAACAAACCCACAGATTTCCAAAACTCTGTCCAATCCTGGTCTTCCTTGGTAGCATAGGCCATAATCACTAGTTCCACACAAATATCTGAAAACCTGCTTCACTGTTGTCCAATCCCGGTCTTCCTTGGTAGCACATACCATAATCACTAGTGCCACACAAATATCTGAAAGCCTGCTTCACTTTTGTCCAATGCTCCTTCCCTGATTTTGACATAAAGCTGCTCAATACTACCACTGCATGTGAAATGTATGGTCTATTACAAACCATTTCATACATCAGGCTACCCATTTCACTTGCATATGGAACACGGGACATGCCCTCATCTTCTACTTGTGTCTTGGGAAACTGTTCAATATATAACTTCACACCCATAGGATTAGGAACCTTCACCAATTTACTATCCTGCATATTGAACCTCTGCAATATTGTCTCGACATATTTCCTCTTGTTGAACCAAAGCTTCCTATTTTCCCGATCTCACTTAATTTCCATGCCCAAAATATTTTTTTCAACACCAAGATCCTTCATGTCGAATTTGGAGAGAAATTGGGTCTTCAAATCCTGGATAATTTCTTTATCATTTCCAACCAGCAACATATCATCCACATACAAGACCAAATAAATAAGTTCGTCACCAATTAATTTGAAATACAAACAGTGATCCTCTTTGCTTCTGGTGAAGCCAAGTCCCCATATATAGGTATCAAATTTCTGATACCACATCCTTGGTGACTGTTTTAACCCATATAGAGATTTTTTTAACCTGCATACCAGTTCTTTCTTATCCTTCACCACAAATCCTTCAGGTTGCTTCATGCAGATCTCCTCTTCCAGGTCGCTATGAAGAAATGATGTCTTCACATCCATTTATTCTACCTCAAAATAAAATGCAACAAGAACAAATAAAAATAATTTAATAGAAGTAGCCTTGGCAACCGGAGAAAAAATATCACCAAAATAAATTCTCGGTACTTGGGAATAACCTTTTGCTACCAACAGAGCTTTTTATTTCTCCACCTTGCCTTCTTCATTCATCTTCTTCTTAAACACCCATTTTCTCCCAAAGGGATTCCTTCCAGCCGACAACTCCACCAGATCCCATGCCTCATTTTTGTGCAAGGATGCCATTTCATCAACCATGGCCTCCTTCCAGATTTTTCCATCCTCTAAATCCACTGCCTCCCTCAAAGTTCTGGGATCATCATCAGTGATAGTTAAAGAAAAATTTGGAAAAAAAGAATATGGACTATACCTTTTTGGTTGCCTTCTTTATCGAAATGATCTTCTCACAACTCAAGTTTGTGGCTCTTCCTCTTCTGAATCTTGTTCTGTTATAGAGTATGATTCTTCCTCCTTTAGCTCAAACTACATATTCTTAGGTTCCTTTGGTGGACTTCATGTTTAACAGCATCTTTCACCTCTCTAAACACCACATCTCAGTTGCACGCAACCTTCCTTGTTTCTAGGTTCCAAACCTTGTAACCTTTTAAACCATCCGTATACCCAATAAAGATGCACCTTTCATATTTTTTATCCACCTTGGTCCTTTTCTCCTTTGGAACATGTACATATGCATCACATCCAAATACCTTCATATGTGAAAGAGATGGTTTCTTACCAGTCCATACCTCATGTGTAGTCTTATCCTCCAATGCTAATGAAGATGATATGTTAACCAAGTAACATGTAGTCTCCACTGCCTCTACCTAGAATTCCTATCCTAACTCGGTACCACTGAGCATACTTCTTGCCTTTTCCATCAGTGTTATGTTCATTCTTTCTGCAACTCCATTTTTCTGAGGTGTGTATGCAGTACTCTTATGTCGTGTTATACCACACTTCTTACAAAACTGTTCAAATTCCTTCTTGCAGAACTCTCCACCATTATCTGTCCTCAACACCTTTATCTTCTTCTCTATCTCATTTTCCACTAGAGCCTTAAATTTTTTAAATCTGTCAAAGACTTCAAATTTATTCCTTAATAAATATATCCATGTATTCCTGGAGAATTCATCTATGAATGAAACATAGTACACATACTTACCCAGTAATGGAACCGACACTGATGCAGGAGCATTAGCTCCGAAAAACACCTTGTATTTTATTTAAGCTAGGGGGTTTCATGTTTTGAAGAAATATTAAATTTCATGTAAATATTAATATTATTTTGAGTGATTAATTAATTATTTGTGAGAATTTGTAAATGTTTCCAAATTCCTGGAAACATGAGAGAAATTAGTTTCTAGATTATTTAGAATTAATGATGGAACCTAAGTTGGAATTAGTTTCTAAGTTTTAGGGATAAAAATCTATCTTTTAGGGATGTTGAGAGATTTAGGGATTTGTTGAGATTTTAAAGGGATAGAGCTCAATTTAGTGCATTTTTAATTTGTATAAATTAGAAGGCCTCAAAGGAAAATGGGACACTTGAATAGGGAGAGTGGTAGAGAGCTGGTTTTGAACAGCCAAGGCTGTAAGCCTTTGGTAAATTGTAAGGGCCATCAATTTGGAATATCTGGCCAACAAGAGTTTGTAAGTAATTTGTTTTGATTTTAGATTATATATATACATTGGGTGATTGATTGTGAAATTTATATTTATTTCTGGTTAAATGTATACATATGATTGAGGTATTGATTGTTGGAAAGATCAACCAAAGGAAGGTGCAATAAGAGAAATTGTGAGATCGATTTATGCATCCAAGCTAAAAGAATTGATATTAATATAACAATTGTCATCTGTGTTAAATAAATCCATGCATGAGCTTATCTATGTCGAATGAGTGGTTATTTTATATCGATCTGAATTTGATTGATATAAAATGGAAAGAGAAGAGCGCCAGCAAATGTGAAAACTGTTATGCATACTCGGTGATTATAAAAGGCGTTAAACCTCTGCGTAAGGGAGTAGTTTAATACATTTTAAGTCTACAGTTTGGTGTGAAATCTTGTACGCAAAACTCTGTTATGTCAGGCTTATGTAAATTCTGAGTGATCGATAGCAGAAATTGCTATTCATTAGTGCGTTGAGACCGTTGTTGAGCTGAATGGTAAAAGGCATATAATGCTGTGAATTGAATATGTATTGTTGAAAGAATGCAGGAATAGGTGTTGATCCTCTTGGAAGAGGATTAGATCTCTGTCAATTGGATAACGACTTGGAGAGTCGACTTTATGGAAAGCGTTAAGCTGAGTATGAACAGGGTACTTTTATATGCGTTGATTTAAAAATCCAACTGCTATATTGACTGTGCGGTAATATAGAACAATAGCAATTTTAAATCGATCTCATCCATGGAGAATTTTGATGCGCTGTTCTATGTGGATCAGTATTATAATTGTTAATTGCAGAAATCGATGGGGTTATATTGGTTTGCAGCTTGTGAAAGTTTTGAACAAAGCGCAGATTCGATTTCAATTCAGTGGAAATTCGAAGCATCTATCATGAGTTGTGAAGGTTTAAAGTCGATTTTATCAGAGAAAGAACCAGAGAGCGGCAATAAAGGTAATCAGTTTCAATAATTCGTTTTTGCATACAATGAATTAACATCGGAATTGCATAAAAGAAGCACCAGTCAACGAGCTAGAAAAATCATTGAATTACAAGGGCTGAAGAATTCGATCTGGCAAAGTCGAATTACAGCGTTTGCAGAATTGATAAAAGACTGAATTTGACAGCATGGAAGTGAAGGTAAACAAACGCTGGGCGGAGTTTCAAATGAAAAGTACGCTACAAAGATCAAATGAATATAAGTTATGCAGACATTAGCTAAGGCGCAGAGATTGCCAGACAGTGTGAAGAAAACTAATTGCAGAGAATCGTGGATAGCATGATGTTCGAACTTTGAAATGGAGTCAAGGGTTTTAAAGCCAGTCAATTTGTTCAGTTGCAGAGTGCAGTGGAATTGAAAGGTTCGATTTCTGGTGAATTCCAGAACTTGAAGGCGTGGTATGGTCTGGAGATTATTGCAAGAATTCGAATGGGTAAGGTATGATAGTGTTTACATAAAGTTATAATTCATCAAAAGAATGTTATATGATTGCCAGACACAGACTTGAACAGCGTGGACGGAAGCGTTGAAGGCGCAGTTGAACTTGCAGGGTGTTATAACAGTAAGTACGGTGAAGGTAAATTTCTTGGGAAATGTTATTCAAATGGTTTATTGATGGAATAAGATGGATTAAAACAATGCAAACTCATTTTAAAACCAATGATACACATGTGTAATAATAACAAGGGGCGCACTTGTTTGATGACTTTTGATTGTGAAATCCGATCTTAAAAGGGTGTATGTACAAGATTTGGCTTTGTAATCGAATGGTGGATATGAAAGCGTATACACATGGATTGGAGTTGCACTTTTGTATAAAGTTTTGTTTTAAGATTTGAGATTTGGGTTTCATAAAAGAACCTTGTATGGTTTTCAAAGCTAATGAGAAATTGTGAAGACATGTTATTAGCTTCCGCTTATGAGAGTATGGTTTTTTTTTAGAACATATGTTGAAGAGCGTTCACATGCAAATGGTAAAGTGTGAAATTGCTAGTAATTAAGATTTTGATTTGGGCAAATTCTGAGATGCACGCTTATATGCACATAGATAAAGATTCTGGGTATTGCAGGTTAACCCTACATCAGACACGGGTCCAAACACATCACTGTGCACAAGCTCTAATATCTTATTCGCCCTCTTAGCACCAGAAGGAAAACTCACCCGATCCTACTTCCCATATAAACAATGTTCAAAAAAATCAAAATCAATATACCAATTAGACATACCTTCTACCATACCATTACCATGCAGTATTAGAAGGACCTTCTCTCCAATATGTCCAAGCCTTTGATGCCATAGAATGGTATTTTCTCTAGAGACCGCTATGATTTCTGCTTCACTTTCACAAACCACAGAACTGTTTCATGCATCAATAACAATGCTACCCAGAAGCTTGAATAGAGTTCCAATACAAACTCCCAGCATTAATACTAGTGCTCCCCGAATCATCTTGCGGGTATATTTCTTGAACACTATTTTTACACCTGCATCATCCATCTTGCTTACAGAAATTGGATTTATGGCCAATGCAGGAATACGGAGAACACTAGGAAGTGTTCTATTTCTTCCACCTTGCAACTTCAGCTTGAATTTTCTACATTCGTTGATTCTGGCCTTCCTATCATCCCCTAAGAAGACATCACTACCATCATAATTCTCATACTCGCATAACCACTCCCTGTGGGGAGTGAAGTGAAAGGATGCACTTGAGTCAATCAGCGATGCCTCATGATCTACATGTTAATTTGAAGAAGACAAATAAACATCCCCACCTTCATCTGAGGTTGTTTTAGATCCCTTTCCTTTCTCAGGAGCTTTATATCTATAGTCCTTTTTGAAGTTCCCTTATTTTCCGCATTTCTAGCACACCTTTACAGGATTTCCTGGAGATTTAGATCTCCCTCTAGATTTTGATCTCCCACTCAAAAAATTATTTTTGTTTATGTTCTGCAACCTTCCTCGTATAGATAAGGCATCGCCATTTTGGCCCTCCATATTTTTCCATCTAATTTCCTTCAACAATAAGGCTAAGAGAATTTCATTAAAAATCAAGGTAGTTATATTGCTACCTATTGTTTTTGGGTGCATTATAGGGTCTATAAATCTACCAAAATTTAATTTTTCAATCTGGATAGTTCGTGAACTTCGAGACGCAACAATGGAAATGCCAAGGAGAGCCCCTGGCAACCTGCAATACAAATTCTATTCTATCTTGCGCATTAATCTTAGAAATAAATGAAATCCTGGAGTAAAAGAGAATTCGAGAAACTCAAATCCAAACAATTAAAATTATGCGGGAAATAAAAGGAAATATTGTACTTATCAATGCAAAAGGAAATTTTAAGTACGAGCAACAGAAAGGAAAACAGAACTAGAAACCAACCAGTGTCGACACAATATCAAAAGATTGTAAATGTTGGTTGGAATAAATTCAAAAGCAATTCAAAAACCATTATGCCTCCACTACTTCTGCTTGCACTAATTTTGTGTGAAATTAAATTGAATGCATCAGCAAAATAAAAAGTAAATTTACTATAAATAAAATTATAAATAAACTGACTTAATATGAATCTCTTTCCTTCCTTGTCCCCATAGATTAATCTTGTAAAACTATCCAGAAGCTTAAAGGTAACTACATCGAAAAATAAACATTATCGATTTCAAGCATAGAGAAATTACCTTTTATAAATGTCAGCTCTCAAGACCATAAACACTCAAATTGATCTCAGGTTCTGGAATATAAATTAGATGGGTCTCACTCAATTTAAGGAATTCAAGTTTGCAAGTTACAGCTCTAGAGGTGCGCAATTCTTATTCCATATAAATGAATATTTCGAAGTGCAGGAACAATTCCTTAATGTAGCAAATCGAACTAGTTTTAAGGCTATCAAGAAAACACTGCAACATATCAAATGAAAATTAAATAAGGAAAGAGACTGTAGATAAATTCACACAATAAATAAATAACCTAAATGATAATTAATTTAAGAACTACAGAGTGGTGTCGAGCTAGTCTGACGACCAACCCAGCCAGCTCACACCCTCTATGGGCGACCTGGTTTACAGAGACATTAAAAACATTAGATGCAACAAGTAAATAAACAAAACATGGATGAAAATTGCTTCAATTAATTCCTGAAACCAATTGTTACATTATGTAGACAAAACTCAGCTCCAACAAGACAGGAGGAGGGATCCGCAAATTATAGATGCATGATGCTACATTGGGACAACTCCTCTTCCCTTATGCGCATTCCTTTTGTGTTTGAGTGATTCTCTGGCTCCCTTAATCAATTCCTAATTCCCTGTCTAATTTTTTCAGGTGATCTCTTATATAGACATTTGAAATACAATTCGAGCTTTTCAGCCAATTAAAATACAAGAGGAGAATATTATCGATTTTAACAATTCGCCAGGAATAAAATTAGTTTGCAACTAAATGTCGAAAGAGGGAACAATTCTGGTGAATTGTTCCTCTTTTCCTGGAATGATACAGATGATGGAAGGTACGATTTGACTAATCGATTTCCTCCTTGTGTGATGATGAAATCATGTGATGACTAGTGAAGTTCCCTAAGGAGATCGGCAGAGTCAACATGAATGATTAAATACCGCAAATCCTGTAAAAAGTAAGTCCGCTCTCATGTTACCAAAATCAAACAATATATTTGTATATCTCCATTCTGTCTGGGGTCACTAAGCCATCTACTGTGGCCACTATTACTTGAGGAACTTATCCTTGATGGCCGTCACACATAAAAAAAACAGAAGAGGGAAAAGTGATGCAGTCCTCCCAAAAACTGCAAGCCTAGGAAGCTGATTCAAAGCAACAATTACCATAAAGTAGATATATGAAAACTTAATATATTATGAACGGACTGTTGACGCAAGTTGAATCTATCAGTCGGTAGATCTCCACCCCAATATTCCAGTGGTGTAACAGATGGATATTTGTCACCCTTCAAAGTTATCCCTGGTGTAGGCGTATCTAATTGTGAAGACAAAACCTTACTCATGGAATCTTCCTATTTTGTGCTTAATCTCTGGTCAAAAGTTCAATAAGATTCATAACTAAGTTCATCAACTGAGGGGAATCTCCGAAGATCACTTGGGGGCGATGGGATCCATGCAAGATTTCTAGTATTGTCACCCAGAGAACCTTCTTTCTTTGAATCTTCACGATAGTCCCAGAAGATACCAACTGAAGGAGTGATTAGTTGAACATCCACCAAAGGAGAAAATATCTCCATGTCATCCTTAAAACTAAAATTATTTCAAGTCTGAAATATTTAAATTGTCCCATTAGTCCGTAAGTGATTTCCAGCTTGATACTCTTCTCTTGGTGATGACCGAACTGATGCGACATTTACTCACAAAAATTGGAGAACCTAGTGTTGTGCTAAAAGAAAAACGCCCATAAGTATGAGCAGGGGTGGTTGACATGGAAGTAGAACCGTGGGATATGCTTAACCCGATGAAACTAAACAACATCGTGGGAAAGTGTAGCATCAACTCCCTACTATTACAAAACCTCCCTTCTCTTCAACAATAAAGATAAGTCATGCTCTGCTCCGTCATGGGATGGAAATTTCAGCATTTATGATCTGGTGTAGGAACCATTTCTACTCTGGTGCACGTAGGTCAAAATCATAATCGAACCAATTTTAAACCTGTAATATACAAGCCTTTATTAAACTTTTATTAATGATATTTTAATCCTGTTAAAATAAAGAAGTAAAAAATACCCTTCGGAAACAAAAATTTAGCCATTGATAACATGAGACAGGTTTCGAATAAATTTGACAAAACGGAGGCCCAACATCCCCCCATGCTGACCATATTTCATGTCCTCGTGCAAGGAAATATAGTACTATAAATTCCTTGAAAAAAACAAAAAACAAAAAAATTTATAGGCATTCATAATCATGTCCCTGAAACTCTGTTTGATCACATTTCCTATGCTAGATGAAGCTTGCTCAAGAAAACCTAAAATGAAAGCTGCCATGAAAAACTAAATTGCAAGGATGGTGTTATTACTTGAATAAACTTGAAGAAATTTAAAATTTCTAAAAGAATATCTCGGAGGCATCCCTGATCAGAAGTTTCACTTTAATATCCTTGTTGAAAATATGAGTAATATGATTTTAAAAAACAAGGTGTCAAAATTAGACGTAGTAATACTTTCCCACAGTGATCATTTTACCATTATCCATGTAAATTTGAAGCTCCTCTTGTCATGGCACAATGAATAGGGTCCCACGCTCATAAGAATTATTCCAAAAAGATAGAACTCCAATGTATAACAACAAAAGGATTTTAAAGCCATTCTCAAAGAGATTGATAGTGAGTTCAAGGAAAGGCAAAAACAACCAAGTAAATCATAGTGTAAAATTAACTTTAATACCATAGGCATGTCCCTGCTGCCAGCAGGCATATATAGCCTTGACAAGGGTACCTTTTAACCTCATGAAATTCTTTTATCCCACCTATTAGATATAGATTCAGAGTAATTAAGCACATTTACTTTTTCTCTTTTTAGAAATTAATTGAAGGTCATTGTCCTGGCTTGGTAACTAGCTAACAATAGCACCATTCACAAGAACTAACAAGAATGAACAATCTAGCTCGTGCTGAGACCTCTTGTCTTCCATATTTTCAGCTGAAAGAGATTACCTTGGCTTGGTGACCACTGCGATAATCTCATTCTGCTTAGGACCCATGATCATAGTAGGTCGGCTCGCAAGGAGACCTCCTATCCCTTAATTAATTTATTTGTGTTTTTAAGAAAAACTCTGTTTATAATTAACCTCAGATGGGTTACTTAGTAGGTGGGGAAGAAAATATACTCCTTAAGAGTGTAGGATGGTGAGAAAAGTTTTTAATTACTATTCTTTACTGTTCAGTAATGCTACCCTAAGAAATTACTTAAAGACATCTCAAATAATGAAAAAAAAAATTCCTTGAGTTGATCATGCCAGGGTTCTTTATGAAAGATTATTAGATTTTTGTAGGCGTGGTTCACCATATGAGGTTTTTCATTGATCCCTTCAAAGAGGACTTAAAAAATTATTTTCTATATGATAGTTTATTAGGATAGGAGAAAAGTATTGCATGTAACTTATGAAAATACATATTGATCCACAATCAAAGTCACTCTTAAAATATGAGGTATTAAGTGTAAAGTTCTTCTAACAAGTCTTACCACGAGAGTGCATGATAATATAAATTTCAAAAGTTGTGCTTTTAGGGAATCACAAATTCAAGAGTGTTGTTATACATCTTTATTCATTATTCTCATATTACCCTACCTTATTTTGAAAGAAATAAAGATCACCTTTAAGTGTAGGCGTACCTCCAATGAAGCCATGTGCGTAAAAAAATGTTCATTATACTCATACTTAGTCTTAAAGAATAGACTTCAATACATACTAAAGTGTGAGAAACCAGTTGCTTCAATTGACATGGTACCAAGAGATGTCGAATGGTGAGGGAATAATGTGTGTTTATGACTGTTTGAAACCAAGATTCAATGGAATCCACATATTTATGATTCTCCAACTGATGCAAGTCTTCCATAGTTTCATAGTCACTTTCTTGGATGCACAAAGGATCTGGTGAAAGACAAAAGATAAATCCCTCAAGTTCATGCTAAAATATTTGATTTTCAGATTGACAAGAATGTTTGAGAGGGTTTCTAGGGTTTCAAGTTTCAACAACATTTTCAGAAAAAGTTCCATTAAAAGATTGCTCCTCTGGTGGTCTTTGAATTATATCTTCCCAAGGTGAATGTTTTGCGGTAATGAGGGAAGTTTCCAGATTCATTTTCTTTCCCTACATGGGATATGTATCATTATGTTCAACATGGGAATCAACGGAAAGAATAGGTTTTTGAAACTGTTGTGCAACCTGATGGTTTAGATTAGGGTTTAGAAGAAGGTTTGGAGTAGGGTTTTGGTTAAAGTTTGGACTATGATTCGGATTTGGATTCGGATTATACTTTGGACTAGGGTTAGGTTTAGGTTTGAAATTAGAACTAGGGTTAGGTCTAGGGTATGGACTAGGTTTAGGGTATGGATTAGGGTTTGTACTAGGACTAGTGTATGGATTAGAGTTTGAATGAGAGCTACAATATGGGTAAGGATAAGAAGTAGGGTAAGGATTAGGATAAGGGGTGTTGGGGTCCTGTGATTTGGCAGATTGGCATACCAAATGACAAGGCAACATTAGAACCACTTTGGAATCCTAGGATCTAGCCCTCCTGGATTCAAAGAGGGATCTCTCTATATGTGTTTTCAAAGGATATATCTCTAAGTCTTATGATATGATATTAGGCTAGTTATGAAGTAAAATGGATTTGTTTGTTTTTGGTTGGGAATCATTAAATGAGAAGGTCATGTGAAGTGAAGGAGGAAATAAGTGGAAGGATGTTTCAGCATGGAAAGATAGGTCAAAAAACAGTGTTAAACCATTGGGCTATGGAGTCATAAAAGGGTTTACTTGCACAACAACTATTCAAGGGTTTTCAAAGGGCAAGTCATCTATATCAGAAGATCTTTTAAGTTGAGATTGTGTTATGGAACATTAATAAGTGTGGTGAAAGAAGCAAACATATACGAAAACAAAGGGCAGCCTAAGATCAGGTAAGGACTTTTAATCTATCCTGCTTTTGGCATACTCTTAAGAATAGAAAAAATTTAAGATAAACATAAAAAGTAACCTAAGATCAGGTAAGAACTTTTAACCTAGCCTGATTTTGGCATATTCTTAAGGGAAATATTCAAAACATTTGTTTAAGACTAAACAAGGGACAGGGCTAACCATAAAGTTCCTTGATTAGGACTCTAATTATCATGCAGTGAAAAGATCATTCAAGAACAACATCTCAAGTTCTACTCAGCAAGACATGGGCTCACCAACATTCCTTGACTGGTTATACTCTATTGAAATCATTCCCAAACACACATTTAGAAGAAAACATAAAGATAAAGCTTATCAGTGAGAGATAGGGTACTTTGTAGTAAATCCTACTCTATATTTGTTGTTCTTTATCAGAGAAAATGGACAGTATGGAAACATAAGGAAAATAACAATTACAGTAATAAAAACATCACCAATGATTTAGATCGGGATCCAATGAATCTTCTTGTGTATTTGATGTGCAAGACCAGTTACATACTTCAGGTCCAATAGCTTTCTACAGTCTGATACTTCTCTTCCCAACCTACTTTATTACAACTAATCAGTAACTCTTACTCAATAACAGTTCAAACAATTAACAATTTTCCAACCCTTCACAATGAATTTTCTGTGAATACATATAGGTGCCAAGAGGAAGAGTGCTGCAGAAATGGTAATAAATATTAATTAAGACAAAATGCGAGAGGTATTTGAATGCCCATTCTACTTAATAATCATAGCATTAACTGTTTGTACCACTTTAGTTTCTTTTAGCTGAATCCGAAACCAACTAGCAGGCTGGTAATAACTTTGAGGCTTGTCCTTTGAAGCTAACTTGGTCTAAAGTACCCTGTTTGACCTCTGGGACAAGCAAACTGTCATTTTTGGGTTTTGTAGCCCCATGTTTGCTTAGTAACCATTCTGACAGTTTTAAAGAGGGTTTGTTAGTAGGATGACTGTCACGGTGTCTTTGAAAGGCAAAGCAGACTACAGGTGTCCTTTTTATTACTGGAGGAGTAATTGCTTCAGAGATTTGGCATTTGAAGCCATCTTTCTGCTGATCTGTTTTTTTAAGATTTAAACTCTGATTGGGCCCTCTGATACTGATTTAAGGCCCTTTTTATTCATCCTTTGCTTTAACTGTGTCTTTGTCTTTAATATGCGGGTTAAGCTTTTGATTTCCTAAGTTTATGTCCTAATCGTTGCCTTTACTAATTTTTCTTTAATCCTTATTGATCTTCACTTTAACTCTGTGGTGTACGGGGGGATTTTACTGGAGCTGAGGGTTTTTCTATTCAATAGTGTTCATGAGACACAGATAAACAGTAATTATCAACCCTCAATATCCCTTTGCAATTAATTATGGCCCAAAGATCATCACCTTCGGCCTCTGCCACTGATATTGACTATGGGAGGGCCTGCAACATTAAGCCACCATTAAACCTGCACAAAACAACCAATATGTTATAAAATCCTGCATTTCTTAGGTTTAACTGCAAATAGAGGGTTTTGGCGGAGGTTATGGAGCAGTGAGGAGGCAAGGTGAATGCATCGGGAAGGGTTTAATCATGGCAGAGACGAACCAATGTTCAAATTTAATTATGGCGCGAAGATTTGGAAAGGCGGTATTGGAGAACCGGGGATGGTTTTCGCATAGGGCTCAGGTGGTAAGTGGTATTGGGCTAGAGGAACGTGACACGGGTGGGTGGGTGACGCGTGTCCCTTGAAAACTGCCTATTTTGGGTTGAAAATGGGTTCTAGACGGCTATGGAAAAACGGGTGCGAAAACGCCTGTGGGCTGTTGGATCTGGGGGGGGGAGGCAGATCAACGATGGAGATCACGAGGAAACAAGACTAAAGGCCCCAGCATGGTCGGGTGGGAACAGCGAGATTATATGGAAAATTGAAAGAAAATACACATAAAAGTGCCCGTGGGTGGAAGATTAGGTGAATCAAAATGGGCCGTCGGATCTGTGAGATGGACAGTCAGGATTAACTTCGAAATCAACGATTGGTGGAGAAGAGGATATGGGAAGGAGGTTTTTGGAACTGTGATGTGCCGATGGGAGAGGAAAATGCGATGGACGGAGGACCATCAAATCAGGATTGAGATCGACGGTGGAGACGTGATCGGAGTTTCATGTTGAAGATGGAAACAAGAAACAGTGAAGGAGGCATCCTGAAACATCTTTCCTGATCCTAGTTGGAAAGTGATCACCTAAACTAGGTGGGGGCCACACAAGTGATTTTTGTCGCAAAGTCTATTTTTAGACTATGTCTATTTTTAGACATATGGATCATGTTCTATAAGTTGTGGGATGCTATTTATGGATGGTTGGTCAAGTTGGAAAAATAGATGTATTTCTATTTTTAGACATTATGGTCAATTTCTAGGATCATTAGCCTCTAATTCGATCACCAAATATTATTAGCTCTTAATAATATTTGGACTATAAACATTATCTTATCCTCGAGCACTTCAGTTTGATGCTTGGATGTGGCACATGCAATTTAATTTAAGGAATACGCTTTTCCTAAGGGTTAGTTGAGCTATTGCATGGTTGGATTCTCAAGAACTCATGTGACAGAGTTTGGTGGAGTTGATTGAGGAGTTAATGGAGTTGTGTTCAGTTTAACTAATCTAAACATAGTTGAACTAGCTGTATTTAGTCTAACTGATTAATACACTAGTGAAGAGTGGTGTGAATTAATTATTAATTAATTCACTAATTATAAACTCATTAATCAACTAAATAATACATCGGTTACCTTCAGTGCATGGACAGTTTCAGTGGAGACCAATGTAGAGGTGGGTGAAAGGGTGAGTCTACTATCAGTTGTGACTATGACTGTGCATGAGATTTGCACACACATTGATTGAGATTGCAAATGAGGATTGCGCAGTTCAAGCCAATGGGATTCAAACTTGGATCTAATCATTATTCATCTTGGATTGCGCAGTAGAGGCAGGCAGACTTGTGGAGGAGATTTGAACCCGTGACTTGTTCATCTTTCGTGCTAGTTTGTGTGTAGCATGTGAGATAGTGCTGAGAGCTGTGAGAGCTTTGTGCAATGTATTGTTACATGTTCTATATCATTATAATATACAGATAGTTGGGGGTTTTCAGCTGTATTCTTTCCCCATTACATACTGTGTTGATATGTGTGCTTGATTATTGTTTTATGTGCGCATGCGACTGTTTCTATTTCCGCATATTGATGATCAATTGTAGAAGAGGTTATGTATTATGCATGAAGCTTAAATAGTGTGTAATCAAGATAATCTCGGTGAATAATTCAGTAAATTATTCAAATTTCTACATGGTATCGGAGCGAGAATTGATCATCGGATCTATTACAGTGATTACAATTTATTTCGGTAGACAGAGTCTATAAGCGGGCCAGGTAGCCTCTAGATCCATCCTTTCTTTGAAAGGTGATATATCCAGTAAATGCCCCTACATTCGATCTCTGTGCTAGAAATACTTTGTTATCACAGATCAGGAGCGGTTGAGTTTTGAGCTGGTGGAATTCGAATTTGCAGCAGTGTTTTTCTTGGTGTTGAAGTCAAAATGTCTTTCAACGGATTGCGATTAGAGTATGCTCTTGAGGGCAGCTTGAATTATGTTGCATGGAAGGACAGGATGGAGGCGGTGTTAGATGACAATGGGCTAAAGGGAGTTCATAGATGCTGAAGTCCCAAATCCTACTGATGCTGCTCAAGTTGAGGCTTGGCAAAAGAAGACAGCAAAATGTCGAAGGATTCTGTTGGAGGGCGTGAAGGATCACATTGTATCCAGCCTGCATGGTAAGGCTTCTCCATTTTTGATGTGGAAAGCCTTGAAATATTTATTCCAAAGAAAGAGCAACCATAGGAAGTTGGCGCTCAAGGATAAACTCAGAAAAATAAAGATGGAGAAGAATGACACTATTCCGGTATACTTGACAAAGTTTGTCCACTGCAGGGATGAGCTTGGGAGTGTAGGAGTTAGTGTGGATGAAGAAGACTTGGTGAGCTTGGCTCTCCTTGGGCTTCCAAAGAGTTGGCATAGCTACGAGGACTCAGTCAATGGTTGGGAGAAATTGCCAGGATGGGAGCGACTTTGGTCGGATCTTGGGCAAGAGAGTGTGGAAGCACAGAGGTGATCTTTCCTCGAAGGCACGATGAAGAAAATTGCACGGTACACTTAAAGCAAAGAAGGGGAAGAGCAAGAAAGCTTCTCAATCCGGTGCGAAAGGCAAGAAGCAAGACATGTCCAAGGTGAAGTGCTTTCATTATCACCAACACGGACATTATGCCACAAATTGTCCGCAGAAGAAGAAAAATCGCCGAGTTCTTTGGGTCTCCCAAATGAGAGGCCTTAGCCTCGTAGTTTCGTGGATTTTCCGCCGGTAACATCTCAACGTTCTCAAGTGTGATGGGATCGGTGTGGTTCTTGGACAGCGGTGCGTCATTTCATATGACGGGAGATCGAGATTTGTTCTCAGATCTGGAGGACAACGATCTGGGTGTGCACATCGAGATGGGCGATGATGGTAGATAATTTATGACAGGTATGGGTACCATTTTCACTTTTGAAAGTCAGGTAAACTCATTCTTTTGCAAGATGTAGTGCATGTTCCAGGTTTAAAGAAGAATTTGATCTCAGTCGCAATGTTAGAGGATAAAGGGTATGAAGTTGTCTTCAGTGAAGGAAAAGTTTTCCTTGGCCCCAAGTCATGAGGACAAGTCAAGAAGGTTGGGATTCGAGCAAAGAATCTCTACAGAATTGAAGTAGATGGGATGTCTATGGAGCTTCCTACTGTTGGGAAGTGCAAGAAAGACATGCAATTGATGCTTGAGAGGGAGCAAGTTTTGCATTCAGGAAATAGTGAACCTCGGGATGCAGAGCAGCCACATGATGAGGATCATGAAGTGGAAGAAACCACTCATGCAGAGAAATTTCGTGCCAGATGGGCAGAGGGAGTGCATGCAGCTATACCACCAGGTGAGAGGTGGGGCGACATGCATGAATAATCCCAAGAGGAGATTTCTGGGCAGGATTCATGAGATGGTGTGGATCTCATGAATTGAACCTAGCTACGAGGTGCCCACAGCGCAGCAGTAGCATGATCATTTGGATTAATGCAGGAAGATCAAAGTGATAGTGTCGGATACTGGAGCGCGAATCACAGTTGAAAGCAAGTGCAGAGTGCATGGGTGCAAGAGTTCAACAGCGCAGTGGTTCCCGATGACATGTGCAATTGGGCACAACAGAAGTCGAAGACTTTGATGATATATGCATCAGACTGATTGAGTTTTTTGGAGCCTATTCAGTTTCAGAGGAGATGCAGAGCAGATGCATGGAGTTGCATGGTGTTTGTGAAGGTTGCAGGGCGAATGCATGGAGTTGCATGTCGCATGCAAAGACAGTCCTTCCTTGTTGAGAGGGAGTGTTGAAGATGGCAACAAGAAATAGTGAAGGAGGCATCCTGAAACATCTTTCCTGATCCTAGTTGGAAAGTGATCACCTAAACTAGGTGGGGGCCACACAAGTGATTTTTGTCGCAAAGGTCTATTTTTAGAAATATGGATCATGGTCTATGAGTTGCAGGATTCTATTTATGGATGGTTGGTCAAGTTGGTAAAAATATATGGACCTCTATTTTTAGACATTGGGCGGAGTCTATTTTTAGACTGCCAGTCTAAAAATAGATCAGTCGAATATTATTAGCTCTTAATAATATTTGGACTATAAATATTATCTTATCCTCTTGGAGCACTTCAGTTTGATGCTTGGATGTGGCACATGTAGTTGACAGAAGGAAATACACTTTTCCTAAGGGTTAGTTGAGCTATTTCATGGTTGACTTAGGTTAGAACTCATGTGGCAGAGTTTGGTGGAGTTGATGAGACAGTTGGTGGAGTTGTGTTCGGTTTAACTTAAAATTAGGGTTTAACTTAGTTAACTAGTTAGTATTAGTACAGTAGGTAAATACACTGGCGTGGAAGTGGTGTGGGTAATTATTAATTAATTCACTAATTATTAACTCATAAATCAACTAAAGAATACATCATTTAAGCACGGTGCATCGACGATTCGGTGGAGACGATGTTAAGTGGAGTGAAAATTGATGTTTCTATCGGTGTGACTATCTTTGGTGCATGAGATTACTACACAGGATGATTGGTGCCAATGAGGATTGCGCAGTACAAGCCCGAGGAGATTCAAACTTGGATCTCATTCATTTCTCATCTTGGATTCTGTTGTAGGCGAGGGCAAACGGTGGAGGAGATTTGAACTGTGACATTTGAGATGCGAGCTAGTTTGTTAAGCAATTGGAGACCAGATGCGGGAAATTTGTGAGGAGCTTTGTGCTATGTATTGTTACATGTTCTCTATCATTATAATATACAGATAGTTGGGGGTTTTCAGTTGTATGCTTTCCCCATTACATACTGTGTTATATGTGTGCTTGATTATGTTTTAATGTGCGCATGCGACTGCTTCTAATTCTGCAAATTGATGATCAATGGTAGAAGAGATTCTGTATTGTGCATGAAGATAAAATAGTGTGTGATCAGGAGAATCTCGGTGGATAAAATATCAGTTATTCAAATTTCTACATTTCACATATCAACGATCCAGGCAGGCGGGATGTGGAATTGTGGAAGGAGCGATTGCGATGTGCCAATGCGATCGAGGGGAGTGCAAACCGTTAGATCGAAGCAATATCGACGATGGGAATTAAAGCGAGACTAGTGAGCAGGGTGAAAAGAAAAGGTGCGTTGGCTATTGGATCAGGATGATCAATGGTGGAGGATGCATCGCCATCTCACATGAACAAAGGATGGGCGAGAGTGTGGAGAGAACAAAGAAGAAGCGTTGACCGTCTGATTAGGAGGATTGGCAGTCTAGATTAAGTCGGATCATCGCGAAAATAAATGACTGGGCGAACGACAGCAGAATGGCCAAACAGTGTCGACCGTTGGATCTGGAGGAGCCAGATCAATGGTCCGAAATGCATCATGGGTATTTTTCCCATACCACCACCCCACACCGTTCAAGTTAATATGATCTCTAGGTCTGATGACCCATGGATCATCCCTTCTCCTGAACAGGTGACTGATTTTGGAGAATCGATGCCCTTAACTCCAGTAAAGATTAATTACTATGAAATCGTCGCCGCATATGATCTTCCCCCTCCTCAACATGCTCCCTCGAGCATGGCTTTGGATATCTATTCTCAATCCCCCTGGCTTGGCGAGGCCGACTTGCCTGATCCTCTTAAAGAGACTTTTCATTTTGATGAAGCCATTGTTGAAACAATGTCTCTTGAGGAGCTACCTTGGAGCGATGGACATCATCGTTCCTCCTTCATGCCCAGCCTGGGGACAATATCTGATTGTCTAGATCATGATGTATCTGGTCATCCCCCTCCTGAACCTCCTCTGTTGAGCTCATCGAAGCATAGTTCTTTCACTTGTCTCAAGCTCCTAAAACAATGAAACAAGCTGTTACGAGGATAGCTCTTTTAAGTGTGTCAACCTCGTTAAAATAATGAAACATGAGCATGTTCAATTCAGGTTTTGTTAGATTTAGATCAAATCTCTTATGTTTTTGAACCTTCACTCCATTTCCTATGGACTGAAGCTTGGGGGGCATGCACCTCGAATTGAGACACCATGCTGGGGGGCATGCCCGTCTTCCTCATTTCAAGCATAGTTTGCATATGTGTGCCCATGTATGCTTTTAAGCTTGCATAAAAATAAAATGTGTGATTAGATATATTCTGTGAAATTTTTCATTGGGTCGTTTGTTATGCAACTGATACATTAGATAACATTGTATTAGACATTTGCATGGCATATAAAAACATCATCACATGTAAAAAGATCCATCCAGAATAGATATATAGATATATGTGTCGAATAGTTTGCAGTACATCACATAAAGTCAAAAAATATACATGTTCGTCTTAATATAGCCGGAGACGACATGTCTCTCAAAAAATATGCATGAAAAGCCCTAGATGTCTAATCTGCATGGTGCTCATGGTAACAAGCCACCGCGCGCACTAAGCATCTCAGAAGTCGGTGGAGGCGACTAGGCACTCCCACTGTATGTCTTTGATACGCCATTGGAACATCTGCCAGCCGGGCATAATCTGGAATCACCCGGGCAATGCCCTCAAGATTTTGGATCAACTCTCCTCCTTCGGCACCCTCAGCATGAGGGTCATGACTGAGAGGAGTTCTCCGTGCGATAGGAGACATGCCGGCAGGTCGCTCTGGGCCAACATCTGCATACACATAAAAACTGTTTTTAGAACAGACATGTATTACCAAAAAAATCATAAATATATAAAAATAAAAAAAGAGAGTCATACCCAGCTCCTCGTCCCACTCGTCTCCCTCTGGGAGCGGGAGATCAGGATCTCCAGTGAAATTGGTCCCAGCGTAAGGCCAGTCCTCAACTACGATCATTTGACGCCATAACCACCCAAAGAACTCAGGACTCCAGGACATCTTTTGGCCTCCTCCTGACCTGGGCATAAGTGCTGCCCAGCGAGCCATCCTCAGCTTTCGTGGTACCGGCTCGGAAACTACTGCCCCTTGGCCCTGAAAGATGGGTAGTCGTTGCAGGATGAACGACACCAAAATGGAAACGTATCCAAACTACTTTAGCTTGGCTTGTTTGCACTGTGTTAGCTGCCTCTTTATGTTGGTTGTCACTGCGGTATCCCAATCGAACAGTGTTGGATTCATACACTCAGAGGCTAGTATGAGTTGGGCTTTTGTTACCTCGTGCGGGGCTTGCGATCCTGCAGCCCGCGTAATGGTCTGAAGCACTACTCTGAGTGCTAGGTCGCGGACAGTGTGAATGTCCACCTTCTCGCTTCCCGATCCTGTTCGTGCCCCCGTGCACACTCTTGCCATTACTTGCTCCATCTTCTCTCCAGATGGTTTGCTACCTGTCAAAATGGGTATTGGACCTCTACGCGACAGTCCAGTTATGAAATACACATCAGAAACCTCTAGCTCTAGCACTTGGTCACGAAGTTTAAACACTTCTTCGTTTTCATCCCATATGTTGACCAAGTATTGTAATAGCTCAGGTTGAGCTCGTAAACATGGTGTCAGGAAGAATTTTTTGAGTCCACGGTTCTTGAGTGCAGTCATACAGGCTTCATTTTCCATGGCCAATTCATCTTCTTCCCCATATTCCCTCTCTTTCCATTCAATAACCATTGTGCTCGGTTACCTGCATCAACATGATCAAAAACCCTTGTTAGATCTCTGTCATGCTTGAAAATTCACATGGATAGCTCACTGTTTGGAATTTTAAAACGGAAAGTTGCGTCGCGCCATTGGCAGGACCCCTTTGGAAGCAAAAGTCCATTGGCACGGGCCCGTGCCCGATACCCGCGCCAATGGCGGAGCCCTAAAAATTTTAAATGTCTCCTCCAAAGATCGACTGTGCAATGGAAACTCATAAAAAATATATCAAAACAGAGCTTAAGGGAGCGCCTCCTCCTGTAACAAACGAGGATCTAAATGGTGTCCTGGATTAGTCGCAATCGCCATTGGAAGTTCACACACAAAAAGACCATTGTTGCTCTCCAATGAGGTAAAAAGTAAAAGTAAATTTGTTTTTACCAATTATGACATATTTATAACTTTTGAAATCAAATTTAGGTTTTGAAAGCCATTTTTTCTCAATATTTTAATATATTTTGTCGAAAATGGATTTTACACTTGCCTTTATGTGCAGCGACAGGTTTTTACGTGACTTGAACGGTGATACGAGTTGTATTTTATACTTTTTTGGACTCGGTAAAAACACGAAAAAGTCACTTTGGAGTCATCTTTCAGCTCGTTTTTTACTCTCTAAACATGAAAATATCGCCGAGTCCCTTGTCGTTTCGATCTCGTTAAAGTGGTCACGAAACGACATCTACCCAGTATACGTTTACCCCTTTTTCGGGTTGGGATAGATTATTTACAAAAGAGGAATACCCTAGCCTATCACGACTAGGAGGTTTTCTCAGACATCGTTTTCTACCTTTTTGGATCTGAGAAACTATTTACGAAAAGGGACCATTGGAGTTTAATTTTCCGTTGTCTTTTCAAACTCTCTAAACATGAAAAGACACCGAGTTCTTCCTTTTTCAAACTCGTTAAACTCTGATGACATTGGATTCAGTCGAAATGACGGTATTCGAGTTTCTCCTTCCTAGGGCTCGTTAAATGTACTAGGATGGATTGGTCCGAAGGACGGACTTATGTCACAAGCATATGCTATACCCTTCAAGCTTGTTATCAAAAATAATTGGGGTACTCACCAGAAATGGTGGGGAAAAATGGAACCAGAATCATTGTCGTGTCAGCAGTATGTTGCTCTTGAACATGGCACTTGTCTGCGTTCGTGTTGGGTTGGGCACATCTCATGTCATTTTCCACTTGCCTCCGTGGGTTTGGGTAATCCCTTTTGACCTCTCATCTTCTCTTTGCCTCGTCGCCATGACCTCTGATCTGTTGATGTCAAATACTACCAAACTCACTGTCGTGCCGCCATATGTTCAAGAGAAGTTGACCTCTGCGAAATTCCAACCTTCCTTTGATTCTCATCTGATCCCAATTCACAAAAGACATTATGTTCCTCTGTCTCGCGTCGATGATGTGGGAAACACTATGGCCCACCTTCGATCAAGGTCACTTCCTGTCGACTTCAGCTCATTATCCAGGAAGCTGATCTAGAGACTCCCTTCCAGTACCTTGGAGCCTGATGCCTCAATGGCAGGTTCTTTGTGTTCGATGTGAGGTTTTCATCATTGGCCCCCGATCGGGTGATTATACGGGTGTTCGACTTCAGCTCATTGATTCACATGCCGTAGATTGTACCTATAGTACCTTGAGGGCCATTTTCATTATTGGTCGTACCTCTCGCGTCTGTTAACAGCTTTCATTATTGGCTGGTAATCAGACGATGTTCTTGCATGTTCGACTTCAGCTCACTTATTCGCATGCTTGAACTTGTACTTTGTTTGGGTCAAGATGGAGCGCAAGACCCTGGGTTCAGTCTGTTATAATCCAGGCTACGATTTTGTGGATTATTATGATTAGTTACATGACTCACTGATTGGATGGCTCCGACCATACCTGAGTCTATTTATCGATCCTCATTGGATGGCTGTGTCCATACCTTGGATCTGGATTATTGTATACTCTCTGTTATGAATGGTTGTGCCCATGCCACATATATATCATGTATCTGAGATATCAGATGTATTTCTCTACGTAGGTTTTCCAACGGTGGTGTTTCTAGTTGGAAAAGTTCTCGTAAAGCACTTCATCCCTCTCTCTCTTTCAGCCCTCATGCTTTAGGGGCCTACTATTACACAGCAATTTGTCACCATCCCTGCAATTCCCCGTCCCGCACATTGGAGGGCTCATTCCGTGACCTGTGAGCAATGACATAACTTGAAAACACTTTCATGGCATTCCCCTGAACATGTACTTTCATTTCCCTGAAGACATCTCCTTGTGAAAAACCCTAAAAATAGCCTTTTTTGCATTGGCGTGGATACACAGTTCAGCCCTCACGCCAATGGGGGAAATCCTCGAAAGAGGGCACGCCAATTGGCGCTCTGTCTCAGAGCCTCACCCGTGCCAGGCTTAATAAAGAGTGTTTTTTAAAAATAAATGGTGGAAGATTGACCCCAACCAATTCCTAAACAGGTCTCTAATTTGAGTTGGGAGGTTGGCCACGGATTTCCATGAAGAGGAAGTAGTTTTCCAGCTCTCATGGAAGCTTCCTTGAGGATAAGGCCAATCCCATGATTGTAGGGATCCCAACTCCCCTTCCACCATCTATATAAGCTTTCCATTTTCCTTTGCAAGCTAATCTCCAAGAGCCTTCATAGCCTAAAGAATGCTGCAATAGTCCTCATAGTGTCAAATCAATAGCAAGGAGATTGATGATCGAAGAGAGAGGCTTGTCCCCATTCCCGACAAGCTTTACCGAGACGTATTCTGCTGGCGACCCGCCGAAGGAGAATTCAGTGTCAGAGCTAGGTTGTGTTTTCCTTTGTATGAATGAATGATAAGCAACTATTGGTTATGGTTCAAATCGTTTTGTTCATTATGATCATGAGTTGTGTCCTCTGTGACTGACGCATAATTGTATATATCGAATTTTACGCTTGTGTTTGTTGTGTTTCTTGCGTGTGTAGGTGTTCGATCGCGACGAGCGTGAGGATTGTGATCTGTCGGAGCATAGGAACAGGAGCGCTACCTTCTCTACAAACGATAACGTTGGATTCGAGGTAAGCCTTCTTTTCAAGCTGGTTTATTGCAATTAGGAACTTGCACCATAGCGTGTTATGATTGTTGTAGACCCGTTCTAGGCTAGTAGGGATCACCTCTGTCTGCAGAGGGGATTTACCTCTACAACAAATTGGCGACTCCGCTAGGGAGCGTCTAGCTTGTTGTTCGCTTTTTAAACTATAGATGGAGCCTGAAGTTAACCAGATAGCCTTCGAAACGCTCTTGCTCTGCATTAGCGAAAGTAGATGAATGCTGCTTCAGTCAATCTTCAGTCTAGTTTATGAACTGAACTGTTGGAGTATTGTCTTCCCTTTTCGATCCATCCTTGACTTTACTTGCTTGATCAGCTCTTTTGGCTGGCTCTTGCTGTGTTTTTGGCTTTTTCCTTGACTTTACCATCACTAGTCTGCTTCTTGCATTGCTCCTTTTTAATTTTTTCATAGTTAACTCGACTGGCACGCTTTTCAACTTGACAGTTGCGCCCACTGGCGCATGTTGCTAGTCTCTTACTCGCGCCAATTCAATTTTGGCACTAGTTTCAGCCTTATAGTCGTGCCAATCCTATAAGGTATTAGAGTTTTCTGTGTTTTGAGCCTTCTGAGACTGATCTGGGTGTTTGTTCTTATTTTTACTCCTGCTTGAGTGTTCTGGAGCCTTGTTTGACTGACTGTGACCTTCATCCTTTGGTTGTTTGCTTATTTCCATCGATTTTACATTTTAGCCCTAGGGCATCTAGGTGCTATTGTGTGTCGAGCCTCCCTTGGGAGTTTTTGGTTTCTATTTGTTCATTCAACCTTGTGATTGCTTCTTTGCATTCATTTGGTGGTTGTCTATCAGTTTATTGCGCTGTTTGAGTGATTGGCTTCTTATTCACTTGAATTCCGCTTTGTCTCGCTTTGGGCCTAGATTACATTGGTTCATTTGAGTCTTTGGGATTCTCTTGGTTTTGAGGGATTTTTGTGTCAATTTGAGGTCTGATTGTGTATTTGCATTGAGTGAAATTCGCTTGTTGTTGCTCTTTTAATATCACTTCTCAAATTGCTCTTTTCATTAGTTTTCATTTCGTTTAGTGCATTGTGCTCTTAAACATTGAAAATTCAAAAAAATATCGCTTTTGCTTGTGATTGGTTAGTGTAAATTAAATATTTTCTGTGTTATTAGTGATTAGTAACTTTGAAAGAAAAGTTTTTAGTTTCCATTAGCTGCATTAGAGACATTACTGGTTGTCGTCCGACCATTTTATTATTGTGTGAAAAGCTCTTAACTCTCTCGTAATTAGCTTTCATCGAATGAAATGATGTACTGTGGCATGTAGTGTGCATTTAGGAGATTTTGAGACATTACATTCGCTAGGGCCTGAAAACTGAAACATAATTGAAGATAAACGTTAAAATTTATTGAATTTACACTAAGGCAGCATTGAAACATTAACGGAATATTTAGAGGTCTAGGCTAGAGACATGTTCCGGCGTCTTAAAACCTAGTAGCTGTTGTTCGCCTCTTGGCTTTAGACAGCACTAGTACGGACTTGTGCTCCCCCGTACCTTCGCGTATATAAAGGGAGACCCCACTAGGTTGCCATCCTTTATCCACAGGAAGCCGAGTCTGCCACCTTATACCCATGATACACCGGACACAGCATTCAGGGAGATTGCCTGCACGTACGTTAAGTCCTTGGTTGATTTCTCTTTCATTTTGAAACCAAAGTGTATATTGCAGTTGACGGTTATTTGGTACACCCTTTGCCTAGTATTCCTGAGCAGTCATTTTGATCTTATCTGACTCCATAAATTTGAAAAGATCACTAAGCGCTTGTCCTTTCACGCTTGCTTCAAAACTTAAAGAGACAGAGTCATCTTTCATCCATTTCTCGACTCTTAAAACATGAAATGGTGAAGTTTCTAAGTTTCAATGTCATAAAATAAATCACCCACGATCACACGCCCTGTTAGATTTTTCTTGTTGGCCGTTTGATTGTGTGCCTTGGTTCTTTTTCAGTCCGTGTGTTTGTTTGATCCCTTTTTACTACTGTCACAGTGGCGGAACCATCGGTTTCATCTACTGGTAGTCCATATACGAACGATTCATTAGAGGCTTCTCAATCCTCTGCTGAACCTCAGCAGCCCATCGTTTCCGAGTTTCCCGACGGGGGACCGGTTCTGTCTGAGCTTCCCTTTGGAGGACCAGTTAAGTTCAATTGGCCCTTATCCGACCCTTGGTCTGGATTTGGAGTAGGGAACATTTCCCTCTTCTTACATCAGGTTCGCCTTTTCTAGCTGTTGTTATTCCTACTAGTCCTCGTCGTCTATTACGAGATCAAGCAGCAGGCTCAAAAATGAGTGAATCCAACGAGGAAATTCCCACGTCTGGTGAAGATTACCAGTTATTCCCAGAAGTAACCCGGAAATTATTCCCGGAAGACAACCCCGAACCATTTGTTATGTCTTCACCCGGTCCCTCACTACCAGCAGGGTATAGATCTTTAGGTCAGATTATTGCTGTCGCTGCCTCTATGGGGGTATCAGCTCCTTCTACAAGGTTTGTTATTCCATCATTGGGGATGTCTCCTAGGACACCCATTACGTCATCCCCTCAAGTCACTTCTGTACCCGTCAGGCCCACTGTCTATGTGGCTGCATCTACACCTGCTGTTACCACTCAGTCCGTAAGGGCTGCGTCGCTTCCCAAAGACGTCTATATAGCATCCGCTATACCGGAGAACATCTCTCCTGAGGAGTATCGGTTGTCCCTGCAACAACCGAACCCCGAGGTCGGACAATCCTCTCAAGACCCCAACCGCTCGTATTTTTCGCATTATGCACAGGATGGTACGCCCGTGTACGTTTTTCCATATCAGTATGATGAGTACGGGAATCCTTTACGTTTACCCGCTCCTGAGGCTCAACTTCATGCTCAAGGTTTACCATATAACCAGGCTAGGCAGCCTTATAACCCGCAAGGACAACCTTTTCAAGGCCAACCTTCGGGCCATCCTGGCTATCCTTATGACCCGCAAGGACAGCCAATACAGGGCTATGCTCCGGGCCAGCAAGGGCCATTATACGGTCCGCAAGGATAGTATTATAACCCTTCAGGTCAACTCGTGTAGCCTCTTCCTGGAGTCCAACCTGGGCAACCACAAGGACTCACAGGCCCACCGGGGTACCAAGCAGGGCCGGTATATGGTCGTGGGGGGCAAGTCCAACCTTCTCAACCCATGCAAACTCAGTATCCTCTTGGTCCAAACGTTGCACATCAGACAGGATCATCTTATGGTCCTGCTACAGGTCAAACCGGTTACCAGCCACCACTTGGCTCCATTCCTCCACCAGGCCAACCGGTCCATCCGGCACAACCTGGTGTTCCTCCACTAAGCCAATCAGCCCATTTGGCACAACCTGGTGCTCCACAACAGCCAGGTCAACTTGCGCAACCACCACAACCTATTTATATGGGTCAACCTGTTCAACTAGGGTAGCCCGTCCAGCCAGGGTAACCTGTCCAGCCAGGCCAGCCTGCACATTCTGTCAACCCTGCCCAACAGCCGATTTATTCAATGCCACATCCAAATCAATCGCTGCGCCATAATTATCAGGCTCAGCAGGGTCCCACCTATCAGCAGCCCACTCAACCTCAGGGTGGTTACTATTCTCATGGTCAATATCGATCAAATTATAGCCAGCCCCAAGGTTCTAACTATTACTCTCAACAACCCGCCTACACCTATACTCAGCAACCAAATCCGCAGATTGCTCAAACGGGGTTGACGTATAATCAAGCTCCATACTCTGGTTATCAAGCCTCGTACACTGGTTACCAGCAACCAAATCAGACTGGTTATACACCCTATACCCCCTACGGTCAGAATCCGTCAGGACAGAACCCATGGGGGCAGGGATATTCTCAACCAGTGTGGAGTAGAGGTACCGGTCCTTATCGAGGGCCCGACATGCCATTTAATTCGCAATTGCCGTTCTTGGCTACCTTGGAATTACCAGATGTTTCTAAATTAACCAATGATCTGATTCTTCACAATCCTTATTGGCCTCTGGTTCCGACCAAGGTACCCGGCGACTGCCCAAAGTTTGAGGGTAAAGCTGGAGAGGACCCCCAAGCTCATGTAATGACTTACCATCTTTGGTGTTCGTCCAATTCTTGGGTGGATGATTCAATTCATCTACGCCTCTTCCAGCGCACTCTTACTGGCACTGCCGCTAAGTGGTATATTGAATTACCTCGTGGCATCTTTCAAGATTTCAATACGTTAGCCACGGCTTTTCTGAATCACTTCCAGATACCGGTCCGTTACGAGGCCAGGACGCATCTCCTGTCTTCTTTGAAGTAGGATAAAGCCACCCACATATCTGATCACATTCATGAGTGGTGATGTCGTCGTAGACTGATCAAGTTTGACATACCTGATCAGCTACTAACTCATTGGTTCACCACATCCTTCGTTAACAAAATCGCTTAAGATATTGCTATGGGGGCATGTGTGACTGAAGAACAAGCCATAGCGCGTGCCCAGTATCTTGATCTGGTATACTCGCAGTCTGGCACGCTTTGTGATATTTTGACTGATGCTCCACGCCCAGGAACCTCTAAAGCTCCACCTACCCCAGCGGTAGATGGTGTTATTGGTTCCGTATCTCAAAATTCTCGAAAATCTTCGAATGGGAAACAGAAGTCCAATTCTTCCAACAATACTTCTGCTCCTCCCACCCCTTCAGATTCTGGCAAAACTGTGGAGGTCAACGCCGTTCAAGCTAATCCTACGGAAAAAGCCTCCAAAGGAAAGAACAAGAAAGGCAAAGGAAAATCCAAATCCGACGCCCCAAAACCAAAGTCTTCAAAACCTCGTACTGATGACGGTTCTCAACGTAAATCGAAGTACCCCTGCCTCATTTGTGAAGGAGATCATTATACTAAAGATTTTCCACAACGATCTGAAATTAGTCAAGTTCTTAAAGGCTCTAAAGGGACTCCGGCAGTTCTTAAAGAACCGTTCCCGTCTCAGTAGACCCAGATGGTTGAACAGCCTGCACCATCTGCCCCATTTGGGTCCCAGGTCTTTATGATGAATTGTGCTGCACCTATCTCCATTGCTACACGTTCGAAGGATTATGCTAGATCGCGTCAGGCAGCTGGAAAGGAAGTTGTGAATGGCCCACCTCCTCCAACTGTCTCCGGTCCTTTGGAAATTGAGAAGCCTACTACTGAACCTGTTGTGAGGCCACCTTCTAAAGGTGTTCTGCGAAGATCTTCCTACAACCCAAATGCCCGTGCCGCTCAGCACTACAGTATTGTTGAGGATTTGGCACAGGCGCCTTCTACTATGTCTGCATTGGAAGTTCTTCAAATTTTCCCGTCGCAACAGAAGGCTCTGTTGTCTACAATCGGTGGAATTGATCCCACTGATTCTAATATTCTCACCTTCAACCTCGAAAATTTTAGCCCCCAACTTCCACATCAAATCACTCTTGTTATTCAAGTCGGGATCAATGGTCTTAACATCCATAGGGCCGTTGTGGATGAAGGTGCTTCTACCTGTGTCATGTCATCCACCTGCCATTGGCTCTCCAGCTCTTTCATCATCTCCCAATGCCTTAGAGGCATTTGATTGTCGGGAATCAAAACCCTTGGGTGTTCTCAAGAGTTTGTCGATTACGTTACAGGGGAAGACAGTCAACGTAGAAGTAGAAGTGGTTGACACCAAGCTTAACTAAAACCTTCTTCTGGGCCGCAATTGGACTCACGCTATGCTATGTGTGCCATCCACCCTCTTTCAACTTCTTAAGTTCCCTCATGAGGGAAAAATCGTTACTTTGGATCAGTTGTCTTTATTCACCTCCACCTATGAGAACAACGTTCCTTACGTGGATCAGATCCTGAATCCCCCTGATAGTATAGGACCTGGTCTCTTCAAAGACCCCGTCCTCATGGGTATTTTTCCCGCGCCGCCACCCCACGTCGTTCAAGTTAATATGATCTCTAGGTCTGATGACCCATGGATCATCCCTTCGCCTGAAAAGGTGACTGATTTTGGAGAATCGATGCCCTTAACTCCAGTAGAGATTAATTACTCTGAAATCGCCGCCGCATATGATCCTCCCCCTCTTCAACATGCTCCCTCGAGCATGGCTTTAGATATCTATTATCAATCCCCCTGGCTTGGCGAGGCCGACTCGCCTGATCCTCTTAAAGAGACTTTTCCTTCTGACGAAGTCATTGTTGAAACAATGTCTCTTGAGGAGCTACCTTGGAGCGATGGCCATCATCGTTCCTCCTTCATGCCCAGCTTGGGGAAAATATGTGATTGTTTAGAGCATGATGTATCTGGTCATCCCCCTCCTCAGCCTCCTCCGTTGAGCTCATCGAAGCATAGTTCTTTCACTTGTCTCAAGCTCCTAAAACAATGAAACAAGCTGCTATGAGGATAGTTCTTTTAAGTGTGTCAACCTCGTTAAAATAATGAAGCACGAGCATGTTCAATTCGGGTTTTGTTAGATTTAGATAAAATCTCTTATGTTTTTGAACCTTCACTCCATTTCCTATGGACTGAATCTTGGGGGGCATGCACCTCGAATTGAGACACCATGCTGGGGGGCATGCCTGTCTTCTTCATTTCAAGCATAGTTTGCATATGTGTGCCCATGTATGCTTTTAAGCTTGCATAAAAATAAAATGTGTGATTAGATACATTCTGTGAACTTTTTCATTGGGTCGTTTGTTATGCAACTGATACATTAGATAACATTGTATTAGAAATTTGCATGGCATATAAAAACATCATCACATGTAAAAAGATCCGTCCAGAATAGATATATAGATATATGTGTCGAATAGTTTGCAGTACATCACATAAAGTCAAAAAATATACATGTTCGTCTTAATACAGCCGGATACGACATGTCTCTCAAAAAATATGCATGAAAAGCCCTAGATGTCTAATCTGCATGGTGCTCGTGGTAACAAGCAACCACACACACTAAGCGTCTCAGAAGTCGGTGGAGGCAACTAGGCACTCCCACTGTATGTCTCTGATACGCCATCGGAACATCTGCCAGCCAGGCATAATCTGGAATCCCCCAGGCAATGTCCTCAAGATTTTGGATCAACTCTCCTTCGGCACCCTCTGCCTGAGGGTCATGACCAAGAGGAGTTCTCCGTGCGATAGGAGACATGCCGACAGGTCGCTCTGGGCCAACATCTGCATACACATAAAAATTGTTGTTAGAATAGACATGTATTACCAAAAAAATCATAAATATATAAAAATAAAAAAAGAGAGTCATACCCAGCTCCTCATCCCACTCGTCTCCCTCCGGGAGCAGGTGATCAGGATCTCCGGTGAAATCGGTCCCAGCGTAAGGCCAGTCCTCAACTACGATCAGTTGACGCCGTAACCACCCAAAGAACTCAGGCCTCCAGGACATCTGTTGGCCTCCTCCTGACCTGGGCATAAGTGCTGCCCAGCGAGCCATCCTCGGCTCTCGTGGTACCGGCTTGGCAACTACTGCCCCTTGGCCCTGAAAGATGGGTAGTCATTCTAGGATGAACGACACCAAAATGGAACCGTATCCAAACTGCTTTAGCTTGGCTTGTTTGCACCGTGTTAGCTGCCTCTTTATGTTGATTGTCACTGTGGTAGCCCAATCGAACAGTGTTGGATTCATACACTCGGAGGCTAGTATGAGTTGGGCTTTTGTTACCTCGTGCGGGGCTTGCGATCCTGTAGCCCGTGTAATGGTATGAAGCACTACTCTGAGTGCTAGGTCGCGGACAGTGTGAATGTCCACCTTCCCGCTTCCCGATCCTGTTCGTGCCCCCGGGCACACTTTTGCCATTACTTGCTCCATCTTCTCTCCAGATTGTCTGGTGCCTGTCATAATGGGTACTGGACCTCTGCGTGATAGTATAGTTATGAAATACACATCAGAAACCTCCAGCTCTAGCACTTGGTCACGAAGTTTAAACACTTCTTCGTTTTCATCCCATATGCTGACCAAGTATTGTAATAGCTCAGGTTGAGCTCGTAAACATGGTGTCAGGAAGAATTTTTTGAGTCCACAGTTCTTGAGTGCAGTCATACAGGCTTCATTTTCCATGGCCAATTCATCTTCTTCCCCATGTTCCCTCTCTTTCCATTCAATAACCATTGTGCTTGGTTACCTGCATCAACATGATCAAAAACCCTTGTTAGATCTCTGTCATGCTTGAAAATTCACATGGATAGCTCACTGTTTGGAAGTTTGAAATGGAAAGTTGTGTTGCGCCATTGGCGCAAGCCTGTGCCCAATACCCGCGCGAATGGCGAAGCCCTAAAAATTTTAAATGTCTCCTCCAGAGATCGACTGTGCAATGGAAACTCATAAAAAATATATCAAAACAGAGCTTAAGGGAGCGCCTCCTACCTGTAACAAATGAGGATCTAAATGGTGTCCTGGATTAGTCGCAATCGCCATCGGAAGTTCGCACACAAAAAGACCACTGTTGCTCTCCAATGAGGTAAAAAGTAAAAGTAAATTTGTTTTTACCAATTATGACATATTTATAACTTTTGAAATCAAATTTAGGTTTTGAAAGCCATTTTTTCTCAATATTTTAATATATTTTGTCGAAAATGGATTTTACACTTGCCTTTATGTGCAGCGACAGGTTTTTACGTGACTTGAACGGTGATACGAGTTGTATTTTATACTTTTTTGGACTCGGTAAAAACACGAAAAAGTCACTTTGGAGTCATCTTTCAGCTCGTTTTTTACTCTCTAAACATGAAAATATCGCCGAGTCCCTTGTCGTTTCGATCTCGTTAAAGTGGTCACGAAACGACATCTACCCAGTATACGTTTACCCCTTTTTCGGGTTGGGATAGATTATTTACAAAAGAGGAATACCCTAGCCTATCACGACTAGGAGGTTTTCTCAGACATCGTTTTCTACCTTTTTGGATCTGAGAAACTATTTACGAAAAGGGACCATTGGAGTTTAATTTTCCGTTGTCTTTTCAAACTCTCTAAACATGAAAAGACACCGAGTTCTTCCTTTGTCAAACTCGTTAAACTCTGATGACATTGGATTCAGTCGAAATGACGGTATTCGAGTTTCTCCTTCCTAGGGCTCGTTAAATGTACTAGGATGGATTGGTCCAAAGGACGGACTTATATCACAAGCATATGCTATCCCCTTCAAGCTTGCTATCAAAAATAATTGGGGTACTCACCAGAAATGGTGGGGAAAAATGGAACCAGAATCATTGTCGTGTCAGCAATATATTGCTCTTGAACATGGCACTTGTCTGCATTCGTGTCGGGTTGGGCACATCTCATGTCGTTTTCCACTTGCCTCCGTGGGTTTGGGTAATCCCTTTTGACCTCTCATCTGCTCTTTGCCTCGTCGCCATGACCTCTGATATTTTGATGTCAAATACTGCCAAACTCACTGTCGTGCCACCATATGTTCAAGAGAAGTTGACCTCTGTGAAATTCCAACCTTCCTCTGATTCTCATCTGATTCCGATTCACAAAAGACATTATGTTCCTTTGTCTCACGTCGATGATGTGGGAAACACTATGGCCCACCTTCGATCAAGGTAACTTCCTGTCAACTTCAGCTCATTATCCAGGAAGCTGATCTAGAGACTCCCTTCCGGTACCTTGGAGCCTGCATGCCTCAATGGCAGGTTCATCGCGTTCGACGTGAGGTTTTCATCATTGACCTCCGATCGAGTGATTCTACGGGTGTTCAACTTCAATTCATTGATTCGCATGTCGTAGATTGTACCTATAGTACCTTGAGGGCCATTTTCATTATTGGTCGTACCTCTCGCGTCTGTTAACATATTTGCATGCTTGAACTTGTACTTTTTTCGGGTCGAGATGGAGCGCAAGACCCTGGGTTCAGTCTGTTATAATCCAGGCTGCGATTTTGTGGATTATTATGATTAGTTACATGACTCACTGATTGGATGGCTCCGACCATACCTGAGTCTATTTATCGATCCTCATTGGATGGCTGCATCCATACCTTGGATCTAGATTATTGTATACTCTCTGTTATGAATGGTTGCGCCCATACCACATATATATCATGTATCTGAGATATCAGTTGTATTTCTCTACGTAGGTTTTCTAACGGCGGTGTTTCCAGTTGGACACGTTCTCGTAAAGCACTTCACCCCTCTCTCTCTTTTGGGCCTCATGCTTTAGGGGGCATCTGTTACACAGCAATTTGTCACCATCCATGCAATTCCCCGTCCTGCACATTGGAGGGCTCATTCCGTGACCTGTGAGCAGTGACATAACTTGAAAACACTTTCATGGCATTCCCCTGAACATGTACTTTCATTGCCTTGAAGACATCTCCTTGTGAAAAACCCTAAAAATAGCCTTTTTTGCATTGGCGTGGGTACACAGTTTAGCCCTCGCGCCAATGGGGGAAATCCTCTAAACAGGGCACGCCAATTGGCACTCTGTCTTAGAGCCGCACCCGCACCAGGTTTAATAAAGAGTGTTTTTTTTAAATAAATGGTGAAAGATTGACCCCAACCAATTCCTAAACTGGTCTCTAATTTGAATTGGGAGGTTGGCCATGGATTTCCATGTAGAGGAAGTAGTTTTCCACCTCTCATGGAAGCTTCCTTGAGGATAGGGCCAATCCCATGATTGTAGGGATCCCAACTCCCCTTCCACCATCTATATAAGCTTGCCATTTTCCTTTCCAAGCTAATCTCCAAGAGCCTTCATAGCCTAAAGAATGCTGCAATAGTCCTCATAGTGTCAAATCAATAGCAAGGAGATTGATGATCGAAGAGAGAGGCTTGTCCCCATTCCCGACAAGCTTTACCGAGACGTATTCTGCTGGCGACCCGCCAAAGGAGAATTCAGCGTCAGAGCCAGGTTGTATTTTCCTTTGTATGAATTAATGATAAGCGACTATTGGTTATGGTTCCACTCCTTTTGTTCATTATGATCATGAGTTGTGTCCTCTCTGACTGACGCATAATTGTATATATCGGATTTTACGCTTGTGTTTGTTGTGTTTCTTGCATGTGCAGGTGTTCGATCACGACGAGCGTGAGTATTGTGATCTACCGGAGTAGAGGAACGGGAGCGCTACCTTCTCTACAAATGACAGCGTTGGATTCGAGGTAAGCCTTCTTTGCAAGCTGGTTTATTGCAATTAGGAACTTGCACCATAGCATGTTATGATTATTGCTAGACCCATTCTGGGCTAGTAGGGATCGCCTCTGTCCGCAGAGGGGATTTACCTCTACAACACCTACTGATCACCAGTGGATTCTTTTGGTCTTTTAGGAGTTGTGGAGTCACCAGGTGGATGATTTCAAATGTTTTAAGATGAGTTGTTGTCCACCATCAGTAATTAACTACCAATATAAGGCTGTTGTGGGTCTTTTGAGTTCTTAAGGATGTCTAAGATGCAATTTGCTCAAAAGTCCCCAGCGGAGTCTCCACTATGTTGGGGTCCTGTGATTTGGTAGATTGGCATACCAAATGACAAGGCAACCTCAGAGCCACTTTGGAATCGTAGGATCTAGCCCTCCTGGATTCAAAGAGGGATCTCTCTATATGTGTTTTCAAAGGATATATCTCTAAGGCTTATGATATGATATTAAGCTAGTTATGAAGTACAAGGGATTTGTTTGTTTTTGGTTGGGAATCATTAAATGAGAAGGTCATGTGAAGTGAAGGAGGAAATAAGTGGAAGGATGTTTCAACTGGGAATATAGGTCAAAAACAGTGCTAAACCATTGGGCTATGGAGTCATAAAAGGGTTTACTTGCACAACAACTATTCAAGGGTTTTCAAAGGGCAAGTCATCTATATCAGAAGATATTTTAGGTTGAGTTTGTGTTATGGAACATTAAGAAGTGTGGTGAAAGAAGAAAACATATACAAAAACAAAGGGCAGCCTAAGATCATGTAAGGACTTTTGACCTATCTTGCTTTTGGCATACTCTTAAGACTAGAAAAAATTTAAGATAAACATAAAAGGTAACCTAAGATCAGGTAAGAAATTTTAACCTAGCCTGCTTTAGGCATACTCTTAATGGAAATCTTCAAAACAGTTATTTAAGACTAAACAAGGGACGGGGCTAACCATAAACTTCCTTGATTAGGACTCTACTTAGCATGCAGTGAAAAGATCATTTGAGAACAACATCTAAAGTTCTACTCAGCAAGACATGGGCTCACCAACATTCCTTGACTGGTTATACTCTATTGAAATCATTCCCAAACACACATTTAGAAGAAAACATAAAGATAAATCTTATCAGTGAGAGATAGGGTACTTTGCAGTAAATCCTACTCTATATTTGTTGTTCTTTATCAGAGAAAATGGACAGTATGGAAACATAAGGAAAATAACAATTACAGTAAGAAAAACATCACCAATGATTTAGATCAGGATCTAGTGAATCTGCTTGTGTATTTTATGTGCAAGACCAGTTACATACTTCAGGTCCAATAGCTTTCTACAGTCTGATACTTCTCTTCCCAGCCAACTATATTACAACTACTCAGTAAATCTTACTCAATAACAATTCAAACAATTAACAATTTTCCAACCCTTCACAATGAATTTTCTGTGAATACATATAGGTGCCAAGAGGAAGAGTGATGCAGAAATGGTAATAAATATTAATTAAGACAGAGTGGGAGAGGTATTTGAATTCCCATTCTACTTAATAATCATAACATTAACTGTTTGTACCACTTTAGCTGCTTTTAGCTGAATCTGAAACCAACTAGCAGGCTGGTAATAACTCTAAGGCTTGTCCTTTGAAGCTAACTTGGTCTGAAGTACCTTGTTTGACCTCTGGGACAAGCAAACTATCATTTTTGGGTTTTGTAGCCCCATGTTTTCTTAATAACCGTTCTAACAGTTTTAAAGAGGGTTTGTTAGCAGGATGAGTGTCACGGTGTCTTTGAAAGGCAAAGCAGACTGCAGGTGTCCTTTTTGAATACTAGAGGAGTAACTACTTCAGAGATTTTGCATTTGAAGCCATCTTTCTGCTGATCTATGTGTTTAAGATTTAAACTCTGATCAGGACCTCTGATACTGCTTTAAGGCCTTTTTAATCATCCTTTGCTTTAACTGTGTCTTTTTCTTTAATATGCGGGTTAAGCTTTTGATTTCCTGAGTTTACGTCCTAACTGTTGCCTTTAGTGATTTCGCTTTAACCTTATTGATCTTCACTTTAACTCTGTGGTGTACTGGTGGCTTTTACTGGCACTGAGGGTTTTTCTATTCACCAATGTTCATGAGACACTGATAAACAGTAATAATCAACCCTCAATATCCCTTTGCAATTAATTATGGCCCGAAGATCATCACCTTCGGCCTCTGCCACTGATATTTTACTGTGGGAGGGCCTGCAACATTAAGCCACCATTAAACTTGCACAAAGCAACCAATATGTTATAAAATCTTGCGTTTCTTGGGTTTAACTGTGAACATAGGGTTTTGGTAGAGGTTATGGAGCAGTGAGGAGGCAAGGTGAATGTAGCGAGAAGGGTTTAATTATGGCAGAGACGAACCAGGGTTCAAATTTAATTATGGTGTGAAGATTTGGAAAGGCGGTATTGGAGAACCGGGGATGGTTTTCGCATAGGGATCGAGCGGTAAGTGGTATCGTCGAGAATCCTGGCAGTAGTAGTGACGATGTCCTTTGTAAAGAAGCCACTGGCAAATTCTCTCCCGTGATCAAACATGCTCTTACAAAGTGATGTTAATGTGTTAAGGTCAAATTTTGTCATTTCAATGAGTCTTCAAGAAAAATTTGGTCACTAGGGGCATTAGGGTCTAGGGTTTGCTTTACTCCCGTCAAATTTGTCCAAATGCTTATGCCCATGTCACCATTCACTCAGTTAAACCATCATTCGTAGGTTTTCTTCATCATGTCAAGTTCCATCGGGCCATTTGCTGTACCTTGTTCATGCTTCGCTATAGGCTCGTAAGGTTCATTTCCCTCTCCTAGGGTTTTGGAGGTAATTTCTCTTGGATGGTAAAATCATCAGCAAAAATTGTATCCTGATGTTCATACACCTTCCCCTATCCTTAATGTACCTTATTAAACACTTCCCATCACTAATATCCCCCAAATTCCTCATTTTTTCACAAACCCTAGTTTCTTGCTACAACTTGGCAATTTTCTAGGCTAGGCCTGTGTTTTGCCCTTTTGGACCCCTTCCCCTCACTCAATCTCTGAAATTAAATTTTCCCCTGCTTCCTAACATCCCTCCCTACTTCCTAAAATTTTCTCGAGAATTTATAAGCCCCTTATCCCCTTCATTTCGCTTCATTTCGACAAATCCCTTGTTCCACACATCGGGATAGGTTTTACTCCAATGATGTTTTCGAGAAATAAAAGATGAGTTTTGGAAAAATGAGAGAGTTTTTTGTCAAAAACATTCCAAAAAAGAAAAACCTCCTTCACTTTTTACACAGGTATCATGGTTTTAGAGAAATGTCAAAAATACTGTTGCCTCAGGAGAATTGAATGCACCTCTGAAGTGACCTTGGGAAAATCAAGATTTCTCCTAGCTTGGTTGGCCAAATGACTTGCTTAATGAGTCAAATGATACCTAGACACAAAGATATTTCTAATTAGCTATCATGAGCTCAATTTGGAGTTGTGGAAGACCTTCAAACGTTGACTGCAACAACACTCTTCCTTGAGGCAGCCTCATTCTGCTCATTTTGACCAGTCTTGGGAGATTTGATTTTTGACAGGGTAAATGAACTCCACATTGAAAAATTAAACTTGGGTTGGAAATTATACTCAAAGATATTTCCAACGAGCTATCATGAGCTCAATTTGGACTTTAGGAAGTGCCCCAAAAACAGGCTCAAAGTGGCGCGGCGCATTGAGTTTTCTGGCGCAGTGCATAGAGGATTTTGGTCCAATTTTTACTTTTCAGCTCAGAAATTCGGCCAGTTTGACTAGTTTCACTTTGTGATGTAATTATTGATCTATCTTGATGTAATTTTATGGATATGATGTAATTTTGGCTCACATTTACTTGTTCTAGAGGATTCATTCAATAAAAAGTGAAAATTAAGTGAATGGATCAGTTTCCTAGCATATAGAGGCAAGTTGTTTGATTGCCTAGATTTCAGTTCCTAGTTTAGAATTGGTTGAAACAACTCCTAGAAGGATGAGATCGACCCCTAGAGGCATGGGAAGGGGTTAGGATGGTCTATATCATGTATTTTCTGAGACATTTTCAGGGTTGGACTCTTGGGAATAGTTTGGCACCTCATTGTATATTCATTTCAGTATTTTTGGCAAAGGAAAGACCAGAGTTTTGCAGCACTTGTTGGGATCCTTGTGACTCTGAGTTTTGATGATGTTTTTCTCCATGTATCTATAAGTTTCATTAATGTTCATGTATGCCATTTCCCTTCTCTTTGCTTCTGAAATTAAACAAATGAGTAACTAAGGTAGAATTCATTAGTTTGCTGGTGCTTTGCCTTAAAATTTTGTTTAGTTTTATATGTTTTCGTCAGTTTGAAGAGGATCCTTGCACCCTCTTGCCCTCTTCAGCTCCTCAGCAGTCTTTTCCATCCATTCATTGAATCTAAGACATCAAATTCATTGCCTTCCCTACCCCAACTTGAACTCTGCAAGAATTTGGCCTCATCCCCAAGCCCAAAATTGCCTTTCCCTTTTTCCAACAAAAAACCCCTAAAAATCATTCCAAACTCCTTGATTAATATACCTAGCCTAAAATTAGCACTCATTTCAGTCATCTCAAACCCTATTGATACATTTTTCCTGAGATTGACCCGGAGAGAGCCCTCTCCTGTTCTGGTAGGGCTAGCTACCAGACTGAGCGTGGTTTGGTGTTACCCTGAATCCCGCCTTCCTTCAGCCTAAGGTGGATTTGGGCAATAACACCTTGAAAACTGCTTATTTCACGTTGAAAATGGGTTTTGGACGGCTATGGAAAAACGGGCGCGAAAACACCTGTGGATCATTGGATCTGGGGGGGAGGCAGATCAATGGTGAAGATCATGGGGAAACACGAAGAAAGGCCTCAGCATGGTCGGGTGGGACCAGCGAGATTATAAGGAAAATTGAAAGAAAATACACATAAAATTTCCCACGGGTGGAAGAGGAGGTGAATCAAAGCGAGTCATCGAATCTGCGAGAAGGACGGTCAGGATTAACTTCAGCGAATCGACGATCGGCAAAGAAGAGTATATGGGAAGGAGGTTTTTTGGAACTGCAATGTGCTGATGGGAGAGGCAAACGCGATGGACTGAGGACCATCAGATCGAGATCGAGATCGCTGGTGGAGACGTGATTGGAGTTTCGCATATCGGTGATCTAGGCATGCATGATGAGGAATTGTGGAAGGAGCGATTGCGATGTGCCGATGCGATGGAGGGGAGCGCAGACCATTAGATTGAAGCAAGATCGATGGTGGGAATTAAAGCAGGACCAATTAACGGGGTGAAAATAAAAGGTGTGTAGGCCGTTGGATCAGGATGATCAACGGTGGAGGATGCATCTCCATCTTGCATGAACAAAGGATGGACGAGAGAGTGGAGATAACAGCGACGAAGCGATGACCGTACGATCAGGAGGATCGGTGGTGCAAATTGAGTCAAAGCATCGCGGAAATAAATGACTGGGCGAAGGACAGTGGAACGACAAAATAGTGCCGACCGTTGGATCTGGAGGAGCTAGATCAACGGTCCAAAACGCATCAGCGGGGAGGTTTTGGTAAGTGCCGATTGAGGGGAACCCCGGTGGTGCGATGGAGCACAAACCGTCGGATGGTTTTCGATCAACGGCTGAGATCTGCTTGGGGAATCAGCCATCGGTGAAAGAAAATGTAAGGGAAAAGAGGAAACGGGAACTGCAATGGCTGATAGCCGATGGGCTTAGCGCTCGGTCGCGGAACCAGTCGCATGAAGGAAAAGGGGACTGGGGATTTAAGTGAAAGGCGCTTAAGGCCTGAATTCAAAAAGAGCGGAATTAGGCCGAAATGAAGGTTTTTGAGGGTTTTCAATGGTTCTGATAGAGTTAAAAAGGTGATTTTAAACCAAATAAAGGGGATTTATAAGGTCTAAAAGGGATTTTTGAGGAAATGGAGGGATTTTTAATAGGAAGATGGGAATGAAAGAGGGTTTCAAAGCAATTTTCTTCAAGACACTAACAAGGCTTTGTGAAGATGGATCCCTTGGACAAATGGACATAGCAAGGCTTCAAGAAGTCACAGATTTGCTTAAAATTTGTTTCTTTAAGACTAATAGACCTGTTTTAGCCATCATAGTATATGAAAAAATTATAGATGGCTAACAAGGGGTATGGTATGGATTAAGGCTATGGTAAGGTTGCACATGATACTGGGACCATGGAGGAGGATAACTTAATGGTGCATTGGAAATAAATTGTGGTTTTTGTTGGTGCTCATATGATTGAATTTTCATGGGAGATAACTGGCTTGAGGATGAGAGCCAAGGAGAGGGCCACTGCGGCCATGAAGTAGGATATTCAATTGGAGGAGGATTAAAATTTTTCCATGAAATTGCAGGATTATAAACATGTTGGGAAACATGCTCAGAAAAAATTATAATTATTCCAAGCATCAAGTGATAATGGGTTTTGAGTTATACCTGGTAGTCGATTCGATTCCTTGATTCCCTGAGTGCCTGTAGTAGTCTTGGTAGCGATGGGAAATGTTCTGTTGGATGATCCTCTTCACAAATTTTGCAAATTTTCAGGCTACTAAGTGGACACTTTCCAAGGAGGTGTTTATTTCTATAGTTGGCGCAAAAAATAAGCGGTGGGTTTTCATTCTGCTTCCACTCTTCCTGCAAATCATCCAATTTCGATATCAAATATTTAATAATATCAATTTTATGTTTAATAAAAATGTTAAATTTTGCACTTGTTAACTCCTCATTGGATGAGTTGTATGTCTCTGTAGCAGCATAAAAACTCCTCATTGAATGATTCCTCAAAATACCATTTTCTTATTTTTAACAAGCCCACTGGTACATTTGTTAGCACATGAATAATGTGTATATATATGTGTAGGGTGGGGGATTCTTAAAAAATTAAAGAAAATGAGAAACCTTAAAGCAGCGGTGCGGGATAGAAATAAATTCAAAGAACATAAACTTGCAAGAGAAACTAGGTGAAGGGAAAAAAAGCAAATGCAATAGGTCACCAAGGTCAATCCCCTAAGCGTCTCCTCGAAAATGACGCCAAAATTTTGGGTGCAGTATAGGGTCTATAAATGTACCAACGTTTAATTTTTCAATCTGTATAGTTTGTGAACTTCGAGATGCAGCACTGGAAATTCCAGAGAGAGCCCCTGGCAACCTACAAAACAAATTTTATTCTATCTTGCGCATTAATCTCAGAAATAAATGAAATCCTGGACTAAAAGAGAATTCGAGAAACACCAATCCAAACAATTAAAATTATGCGGGAAATGAAAGGCAATCCTGTAGTTATCAATGCATAAGGAAATTCTAAGTACGAGCAATAGAAAGGAAATCGGAACTAGAAACCAAGTAGTGTCGACACAATATCAAAAAACTGTAAATGCTAGAATAAATTCAAAAATAATTCAAAAACCATTCTGCCTCCACTAATTTTGCTTGCACTAATTCTGTGTGAAATTAACCTGAATGCATCAACAACATAACAAGTAAATTTACTTTAAATAAACTTATAAATAAATTGACTTTATATGGATCTCTTGCCTTCCTTGTCCCCATAGATTAATCTTGTAAAACTGTCCAGGAGCTTAAAGGTAATTACATCAAAAAATAAACATTATCGATTTCAAGCATAGAGCAATTCCCTTTTATAAAGTTTGGCTCTCAATACTATAAACACTCAAATCGATCTAAGGTTATAGAATATAAATTAGATGGGTCTGGGTCAATCCAAGGAATTTAATTTTGCAAGTTACAGCTCTGGAGGGACGCAATTCTTATTCCATATAAATGAATATTTTGAAGTGCAGGAACAATTCCTTAATGCAGCAAATCAAACTAGTTTTAAGGCTGGCAAGAAAACACTACAACATATCAAATGAAAATTTAAGAAGGAAAGAGATTGTAGATAAATTCACACAATAAATAAATAACCAAAATGCTAATTAATTTAAGAACTACAGAGCGGTGTTGAGCTGAGTTTGGCGACCAACCCAGCCAGCTCACACCCTTTATGGGAGGCCTGGTTTACATAGAAATTAAAATCATTAGATGCAACAAGTAAATAAACAGAACATAGATGAAAATTGCTTCAATTAATTCCTGAAATCAATTGTTACATTATGCAGACAACACTCGGCTTCGACAAGACAAGAGGAGTGATTCAGCGATTATAGATGAGTGATGATACATTGGGACAACTCCTCTTACATTCTGCGTATTCCTTTCGTGCATGAGCGAGTCTCTAGCTCCCAGCTTGATCGATTTCCTAATTCCCTGTCTAATTGTTTCACACGATCTCTTATATAGACATTAGAAACACAATTCGGGCTCTTCATCCAATTAAAATACAAGAGGACAAGATTATCGATTTTAACAATTCGTCGGGAATAAAATTAGTTTGAAACTAAATGCTGAAAGAGGGAACGATTCTGGTGAATCGTTCCTCTTTTCCTGGAATAATGTTGTCACTCAAAGGTGCGATTTGACTAATCGATTTCCTCCTTGCGTGATGATGAAATCATGTGATGACTAGTTAAATTCCTTAAGGACATTGACAGAGTCAGAATGAATGATTAAATACTGCAAATCCTGCAAAAGTAAGTCCACTCTCATGTTACCAAAATCAAACATAATATTTGTATATCTCCATTCTTTCCAGGATCACTAAGCCGTCAACTATGGCCATTATTACTTGAGTAAATTATCCTTGATGGCCGACACACATAAAACAAATAGAAGAGGGAAAAGTGATACAGTCCTCCCAAAAATTGCAAGCCAAGGAAGCTGATTCAAAGCAGCAATTACCAGAAAGTAGATATATGCAATCTTGATATATTATGAATAGATTGTTGACGCAAGTTGAATCTTTCAGTCAGTAGATCTCCACCCCAAGCTTCCGGTGGTGTAACAGATGGATGTCTGTCACCCTTCAAAGGTATCCCTAGTGTAGGAGTAGCTAATTATGAAGACAAAACCTTACTCATGGAATCTTCTGTTGAGATTCAACGATGATGAAGCTTAGTGAAAATCAGTTACCTTCACTAAGTGGGCCCACAGGCTATTTTTAGGTGTAGGTCTATTTTTAGACATGGTTTTCATATTTCAGAAGTTGCAGGGTGCTATTTGTGGATGGTTGGTCAAGTTGGAAAAATAGATGAAATTATATTTTTACAATATTGGGCGAATTCTATTTATAGATCGTCGATCTAAAAATAGAATTGTCGATTATTATTAGCTCTTAATAATAATCCGACAATAAACATCAACTTATTCTCTTGGAGCACTTTATTTTAGTATACAAATTTGGCAAATCAGTGGGCTGAAGGAATTACGCAATTCCTAGGGTTTACTGATGGTTCATGCATGGAGGACTCAGTTAGAACTGAAGTGTCAAAGTTATGACAGAGTTGGAAGAGTAGTTCATGGAGTTGTTATTCAATTTAACTCAGTTAATGAAGTTAAACTCAATTGAGCTATTTGTATCTAGTATAACTGAATGATACACTTGATCTGAAAATGGAACTATTTGAAATGCTATGCAAAGTATCCATTTCCATATAATTAAATGTGCAAAGTGTTCTCCATGACTTGCAAGTTAAACAAAGTAGTTTTGGTAATGTTTCTGAGTTTTATGTGTGAGGATTTGTTATTTAAATTTACTGTTTAACTTGTCACAACAGAAATACACAGCAAGTAAAATTCACCATAACATAACACAACAAATTGTTGAGGCAGTTCACCCCTCCTGGGCTACATCTGTCGGTCCAAGGCTCCCCAATGGCATGTCCTTGCTCTATTAATTTGCTTAAAATGGTTACAAAGTGAAAAATATGCCTAAACAGGTAAAACATACTGAAAATTTGACTTTAAAAGATAGAAAATAGCTAAAAATGGCTTTTGTTTCACCTTAAACAGTGAAATACAACCCAAAACAATGCCTCCTCCATGATGGCCCTAGTGGCTCCTTCCTCTTCCATGAAGAAAAATTTGTTGTAGAACACCTCTTCTCACTCTGAAACCTATGTTGAGATTCAACAAGATGATGAGCTTAGTGAAAAGAGTCGCCTTCACTAAGTGGGCCCGCAGGTGTTTCTGAATTAATAACTTTATAAGTTAGTTGGACCAACCTCCACAGAAAGGGGGCAGACGGCATTTACAGAGACTCACAATCATGCACGTTTCTCATAAAACGCAATGAGCACGAGAGGTTTACCCGTTGGTCCTACGTTTGAAGTAGATCCACGTGGAGTCCAAACTCCCTGCAACCGTCCTTCCTCCTTAACCTGAAATACAAGAAGAAACCAGCACAAAGGACAAGTTGTACAGCATATATCTACTCTATGTGTTAATGAGATTCATATAAAACATTAAATAAATCATAATGAATGCTTGTATAACAAAAATTCTTCATACATTAAAGCATACACTAACACGTTTATTTCGGGAACAACATGATACTTCTGTATTATAAATAGTACGTACAAAAGTAATCAAGAGGAGAGATCACCTGATCCTTCCAAGGCCTTCGCAGACCGTCGTCCGGATCCGTCCAGCCCTTGCCTCACTAAGACTCCTTCCAAACTGGTGCACGAGAGATAACATATAAAGGGATGTGTATCTCAAGGAAACAAGGGTTTCCTACAATGAACTGGGAAAGTGCAGGAGGCACGGGGAATCAGACTTGGATAGGGAATACCAACAGAGTATAATATCAATAATTCTCTCTCTCCCTTAGGCCATACACACGAGGGCTTTTTATAGTCCCTCCAAGTAGTTTCAGCAGTTGGAAACAGTTGGCCACGGGCTGGGGTGGTTGAACTACCTGAGTAACCATCAACCCAGCGCGAAATTAGGGATTTTTTATATATTTTTTAATCATTTTAATGGTATACGCGGAAAAGTCTAGCTGTACTCGCGTATACACGCGGAAAAACACGGGCATAGTCGCGTATGAGGGATTTTACACTGTTTTTAAGTGAATTTGTCCAAGTCTGTAGGAATGGGTGCCCAAAAATCCATAAAGCAATCATGAATCATGTCAAAGTGAGAAATGATGCTATAACAGATGCCCCCTAATATATGAGGTCAGAAGTGGTACATGATGGCCGAAATGTATTATGCACATAGAAAGAACTTCGCAAGGACAAGAGAGGACTTCACCAGATTTCAGCCTGCCAAAAACCAATGAAAGAAACCAGAGTCAACTGGCGTCGAGGCTGTGTATTACCATGCCTACCAAAATATATCAGCATGGAAAGTACTGTTAGATATTATGGGTATACAAGAGTGAATCCCTGAACCCTAAGCAGGAATCATCTGAGCAGGGCCCGGAAATACAAGTCTGAATCAATGTCCAAGTATCACATATAGAAAGCTGATCAAAGATAGTGCAACTAGATGTCTGATCAAGTAACTGAATCTCCAAGTACCGGATCATAAATGGTGGATCAAACGGTACAATCACGCAACTCGGGGACCAACATATAAGATGTTGCTGTGCTGAACTGCAACATATAAGGGTGGACGGCAACACTGGCAGAAACTGAAAGGACTGTCAACAGTGAACCGAGAAATGCTGATACAACCCGAGGTCTTCACCGATCACAATGGCACAATTCTACACACTGGGAATAAATGAGCTGAAGTCGACCATGTGAGAAATCGTTGGATTACCGGGCAATGATGTTTCCCGTTAACCAACGCGAGACAACCCACCGATAATGATAATGAGTGTCAAGGTGCCCAGTACAATCTGACAAGTGTGAATGAATGAGTTGAAGTCGAACACTTGAAAGAATCTACCAATCAGGAGGCAATGATGAATCCCCACTGTCGATAGCGAAGAGCCTGCCACTGATGACTGCAAACCCTAAGGTACTGACAAAAAGACTCTAGATCTTGTTTCCAGAGCAATGAGTTGGAGTCGATGGGAAAAGATCTGCTGGAAGGAAGGCATTAAGGCATCCCACATCAGTCCAACGCGAGTGTAACCCGCAGGCCAAGATTTGGAAGGAATCGGACGAAGTAGAGTGATGGAACCAAAAACCGAAGTACATTTCCGATGTGCACAAGATGAAGCTAGCGCACGGAAGACACCCTCTGAACCAACCAATAATGAAAGCTGACATAGAGGCGAGAAATCCACCGATAGGGTCAAATGGAAATCCAGGTACTGCACGAATCCCAAGTGTGATAATGTGTGCTGACGTCGAACACAGGGGAAACCACTCAGTCAAAGACCCATGATGATGATCAAATGCCGAGCACGAGGTCACCTATCAATGATGGAAATAGGCCCAAGGTGCGGCTCTAGGTTTGCTCTCAGAGCAATGTGTCGTAGTCGATAAGAGACAAACCCGCCGGCAAGAAGTCAATGGGGACCTTCTCAAACCAGCACGAGCAGAAGACCAAAACATCTGATGTGATAGAACATGATACCAACAAGACCGGGAAGGCCGACTGAATAATGAGTCAAGAGACACCGCAGAATGGCCGACTCAGGCTAGACTTCCCTTGAACAAAAGCACGACTCTGTGATGACCATGGCAGTAAAAAGTGACACTGTATAAGTCTGTCTTGCAAGAGGCAAAACAAACTCTCCATATGATTGGAAGAGATAACCAACCGGGGGAGAACTGACAAGTGAAACATGGTAAAGGCTGAACCTAGGTCAAACTAGAACCATCCCAAATGAAGGAAATATATATAAGTATATGTGCTTTTTTCAAGGGCGACAAACTGACTCTGTACTGCCATCAAAATAACGAAGATACATCCCGTTCCCGCTCTTTTTGTTATATTTGATTTTTTTGTCTTTTTCATATAATAAGCCTGAAAAAGAATAAAAGAATGCTATGGTACAATGGATAGAACGAGTATCAAGAAAACAGATGCACTAGTTCCGGGGATTGGAACAATCCTATGCTCAATGCAAGGTGGCGAAAACTGGTCAGTGATACTCAGAGGAACGTTCCATCCATGGGTACAAAGGTGTCAAGTCTTGATAGCTAAGTGCATGCAATGGTTAACTTGTACAGAAAGTCAAGGTCAAAAGTTGGCTTAAACATCGAGTCCAAATGAAGCCGGCTAAAGGCCAGGATAAACAAGTAGCCAATATGCAATGCAGTAATACAACTTAACGACACCATGGAGCCTCTAGGGTAATAGCCAGAAAAATGATAGTGAGGAAGAAGAAGAATGAAGCTTCAACACATAAGTCATGGCGGGACTAAAGAGGACTCCCGAGCCTACATAAAACGCAGCATGGGCAACAAGTGATAGCGAGGAACTAACTAGGAAGCCCATGTAAAGGAAGGTTCTACCATCAAGTCATGATTAAATAATCGGCGAGTGAAATGGGTGTAATACTCATGACCTGATGGGATTGACCCTAAGGCAAGTGATCAGTATGGAGGCTAGTATGCAAGATGCAACGGAAAGTGATTCCCTAACCTATATGCCAGTGAAGATCATATACCTGCCGTGAAGAGTCGAAAATCATGGATCAAAAACTCGGAAAAATCCCAAAAATCGTCAAAATGTACCTGAAAATATACCAAACTGGGCACTTCCAAGCAATCGAGTTATACAGCATAGGATAGATCGAAAAAATAAACATAAGGAAATTTTTGCGAAAATTTTCAATTTTTAGCCATAAATACACAAATTACCTCTCATTTGGTTCATTATTGCATAGCTGATTTGGAAAAAGAGCTCTGGAGCTAAAGACTTGTTTCGTCAAATCAGGAACAACCGACCGTCGGAATTCAGCGAAACTTCAGGTAGGCTCCTTAATCATCCTGTTTATTCATTTTGTCCGTTTAAAAACTAAAATTAAGTGATTTTTTACCTTGAAACCCTTATTAAAAAATGCGTATCTGTGCATACGCGGGTTCAATGAAGGCAAGCCGCGTATACACGCGACTGTGCACAGGGAAAGTCGCGTATGCGCAGGTCCATTTTCAAAAAAGTGTTTCTAATGCAAATTTTGATGAAATTTTCCAGGATGACTATCTCTTGGAGGGAACGTGAGCATAGTGCAGTAGACCAAGAGGTCATGCAGGACCGCGCCGCTCAAAACATCCTCCGAAACTGCGGATTATTGAAATTCTTCAAAATGCCCAATATGAAAAGTAATGTGCGATTGCTTGAAATGCTCGTAAATTACTGGGAACCAGATCAGGATTGCTTCATAATTGATCAGATGCCTCTATGCATAGAAGTGGAGGATATATATTTCATCACTGGACTCTCCAGGAGGGGAGACCCAGTAGACCTTCACGGAAAACCCCTGGGAGGGTTAACTGTGGAAGATTATGTCCAGTTATATTGCGTAGATAATTCCAAGAAAGTTGGAACGCAGATCGCTATTAGAGATATCAGGGATTTGCACATGAAGATCCTCCTGTTCACCATCGGCAGAGTGGCAGGATCTGCCTCACTGCATCAGGCGTCCAGGACGCAAATGAGTATAGTTGTAGAGTGTTTGATTCACGTCTACGATTGGTGCACAACCCTGCTACTGAATATGAAACAACAGCTGACTTCTATTCGCCAGACCAAAACTAAACACTTTGGCTATGGTACCATTTTGACTACATTCTTCTTCGAGAGGGTTCTAGCTTTGAGACCCAGAGTCATCTCGACTATCAGCAGCCCGCGGGACCCAAGAATTGCCCGTTGGGCAGACATGATGAAGAGACTGGGGGGAAGCGAGGTACCCCGGACCACGTGGGACGATGAGTTCTTCCTATGGTGGGGAGAACAGATCATCGCAGTGGACGACTATCCCTATGCTGGGATGGATTTCCGAGGAGATCCAGATCTAGTACTTCCACCCGGCGCAACATGGGGAGCAGTCGGTAAGTTTTTGCAAAAAAAATTTGACTTATATGATTTTTTTGGATTTTTCAATTATGTATGAAAAATGAAAAACAAACATGTTTTTGGATTGGATTCATAATGACTGACGATTAAAAATGATCATGTTTCAGATGTTGGACCAGTTCGTCCTGAGGGCCTACCGCGCCACAAGCGCCGCAAAGGTGAGGCGGAGACAGTGGATTCCGACAGGACTCTCCAGGCCGTTCAGAGAAACTTGGAGGGATTGACCCGCCAAATCCCTATGGCTGCCGTGGAGGATTTGCCGGAAGCCGTCCAGAGACGGGTTGTAGGAGTACCCCGGGACTGGGTTAGACTATTCCGCCGTGTGGCCACTGCAGTTATGTTCTATAGGAACACGACTTCTGGGCAGGGTCCTCAGGAGTAGACATATTTTATATGTTGGATGACTGTATATTCTTTTTTGATACTGAACATGATGGGGCATAAGCCCAAGTTTTGTACGGCATTTATGGATCCAAATTTTGTAAAGTTTTTTGACACTCCGATGATATATACAGCGATATTTGATGTGATGTGATAAATTTATCAAATGTATGATGTTTTTGATGATTAAAATTTATTGTATTGAATGATTAATATGCCAATCTAAAGCTTGATTAGCCAATGAGTCAGCAAACCAATTGTCAGCTCGAGGAATATGAATGAATGTTAAAAATTGAAATGACCTTTGTAAAAAACGTACCCTTAAGAACAATCGTAATAAAATTGGATCTCGTACCCGATAAGTGTTGTTCAACTGCGACACCACCAGCTGGGAGTCCAAGAAAACTACCAACGAATCAACACCCAAGGATATTGCCTCCGAGAGTAGATGAATGACTGCAGTGTATTCTGCTACGTTATTGGAAGCAGGACCAATGCAGGCCCCTCTTGATACCAACAGCTGACCGGAAGGATAATGAAGCACCCAAGCCGCGGAAGCTAAGTTCCGGGTGTGTCTACTAGCACCATCGGCGAAACCAAAATGACTCATGACATCAACACAACCTGCCAAAGCAGATCAAAAACATCACCATCTCATCAAAATCGAAAATCAAACAGATATGTACAAAGCAAAAAACTACTATATACAAAGAAAAATGCCAGGCCAAAGCCTAGGCATAATACTTCTTCAAATAGAGCCCATTTCGGGGCTCCGGCAACTCATTCCCTTCGAAGTCAACCAAGGTATACGCTCCTTTCTTAAGGACCTTCTTAACGATATAGGGGCCATACCACATCGACTTAAACTTTCTTGCCCCCAAGGCATCTTTTTCTTGGGCATAGACCAAAACAAGGTCACCTTCGAAAAAGATCCTAGGCTTAACTGCCTTATCGTACTGAGCTTTAACTCGGTTTTTATGGGCTTCATTCAACGTGGCGGCATCTCGACGCTGCTCATCAAGATGTTCCAGATGAAGAAGCCGCTCTGCCAGACTAGAAGTGTCAGGAAGAAGCTCAACAACTAATTTAAGGGAAGGAATCTCGCATTCAATGGGAAATACGGATTCCACCCTGTGGACTAACTGAAACGGAGTAAAGCCAGTTGCAGTTTTAACTGACGTCCTGTATGCCCAAAGTGCAGGATATAGCATAATGTGCCAGTTGGATCTATGTTTATCAATTGTCCGTTGAAGAATTGTCTTCAAGGATTTATTCACGGCTTCCACTTGCCCATTGGCCTGAGGATAATATGGATATGAATGCTCCTGCCGGAAACCCAATTTGAGAGCCAACTCAGCCATCATACTATTCTGAAAGTGACTGCCATGGTCAGTGACAATCTCTCTAGGTATACCGAAATGAGCGATAACTTGGTTGAAGAAGAAAAGAGCTGCAGTCTCACCATCGTTCCCAAAAGTAGGCATAGCCTCGACCCACTTCGTAAAGTAGTCCATCGCTACGATAATGGGCATTGGTGGACCTTCAAGGCTTTTGTTACAAGTAGTATAATCCATACCCTACTTTTAGTATTCAACAAAGAACGACCGAGTGCGGAGCCTTCGGATGAGCGCGCATTTTTCGAGTATACACCTGACAAGGATGACACTTCTTGACCGATTCAATACAATCTTTGAAAATCGAAGGCCAGAAGTAGCCAGCACGCAAAATATTTTGGGCTGTAGCAAGCTCTGATAAATGACCCCCACAAGCTCCACCGTGAGAATCATTGAGCACAGCCTCAGCTTCTTCGAAAGTTAAGCAGCGTCTTAGGATTGAATCAACCCCTCGACGGTACAAAGCATCACCAATAATCAGATAACTTTTAGCTAAGTGACGTAGCTTACGACGCTCATCTTTCGAAAAAGAAGAGGGAAACTTCGCAGTCTGGAGATACACAATGATATCCCCATACCAAGGATCTTGTGGAGAGATTAAAAACAAGTGTTCGTCCGGAAAGGACTCATCATAGATCATCTCCTCACCACAAGGGAACTCGGAGATAAATTCCGCAAAGACTAATGACTTCTTGGATTTGGCAGACATGAACTCTAGATCGAATTCCTGTAATATCACAATCCATCTATTATATTTGCCCCCAATCACTCGCCTGCTGAGGACAAACTGAAATGGATTGGCAGCTGCCAAGACATAAGTTTTGCGAAGAATAATGTAATGCCGGAGTCGCCGCACAGCATGGACTGCTGCTAAGGCTATTTTTTCTATCGGGGTGTATCGAAGTTCAGCCTACTACCCCCATTAGTAGAGAATAACATGCTCAATACATATTTATCCTCCCCGGGACCCAGTAACCATACCAATGGTACCTTACTGTAGCTATACAAAAAGAAATCTCTCATATAATCTGGACTCAAATAAAGAGCGGGAGGCTGTGCCTTTTTAAGGCATCGTAATGAGCTGGAGCGTAGTCGTCCTGCGAAAAGGAACTCCTTTCTTCAAAGGTCTCATATATCCTTTTGTAATCTCAGCATAGTTAACCATAAACCTCCGAAGAAAGTTAGACTTCCCTTGGAGACTTTGAAGCTGACGGATTGAAGACGGGGGAGGCAACCGAAGTATTGCCTCAACCTTGAAGGGATCTACCCTTATCCCTTCCCTAGACACGATAAATCCCAACAGCCGACCGGATGTTACCGCGAAAACGCACTTGTTCGGATTCAAACGAATTTTATAAAAATGACATCTTTCAAATATTTGCCGGAGGTGACCTGGATGATCTATCCTCTTTCGAGAATGAGCAGCTAGATCATCTAAGTATGCCTCAATAATTTTCTTGATGTCGTGGAAGGCGTAAGACATGGCCCGCTGAAAAGTAGCTCCAGCATTTTTAAGACCAAAAGGCATTTTCTTATATGCAAACGTACCCCAGGGACAAATAAATGCGGTCTTATGTTGATCTTCTGGACTGATAGTAATTTGATTATAACCAGAGAAACCGTCCATGAAGGAGAAAATCTCATATCAGCATCAAAGCTACTGGTTCATCTAATGAATGTAGTAATTATCTTAGACACGCCTTATTCGTGTCTCGAAATCGATGCATGCCACTAATCGTTCTGCTTTTATCTACCTAATCCGGTTTGTTCCATTCCGCCGCAGGAACTGAAAATGAATCCGCCTTGCCAGCCTTTCAACTTCAAACTTTGATGGTCACGTCTTCCCAGGATTAACCTACCGTGTTTACCGACCGGCTTAGCGTTTGGCATCTACATCCATGTCGGGATACGATAGTGTAGAGATTATTTTTCCTCATAAGACCAAGCAAAAACATCCCTATACTCTTTGAAGAGCTCGGTATAGATTTGAATCTCGTCACTGGAACATTCAGCTCCAACGAAGACATTCTCGACAATATTGGGATTCCTGGAGATGCTCACCGGGATAGTAGGAGAGATCACAGCCATGTTCCCTTCAGCATAAACCTGTGCTGGTGCTAAGGGGCTCAAGACTGGGTGAACAGATCCAGGAGACTGAGGACTTGGAAAACTTGTTTCGACTTCGCTCAAGTCAGGTAAGAAGTAAGACCGATGATGCAAGTCATCCCACGGTCTATCTACACCTGTCATCGCTTCCAGGATGGCCTCTTCAGATGGAAGAGTGGTATCTAGACAATCCCGGGCAGAAGAAGAAGTAAGCGTCCAAGCCGGAGCCACATCACCATCCAACTCTTCCGGCGAAAGAGGAGCTGGATCAGACTCTGCAGTGTCAACAACAAACTGATATGCAATCTCAGCTGCAGAAATCGGGAATGCCATTCCACCCACTTGCCCTTCTTCCAATGTGGCTGTTGGAGAAGGTAAGGTCCAAGGGTCCGAAAAATAATGAGTTCGAAAGAACTCTCTTTGAAGGGGAGCCTTGGAGGATGAAATAGCATTAATAGAAACCTTAGGAGGAGGAAGATCAAAAGAACCCATCAGTGAAGAATACATTCCAACTCCTAGATTCTCGACAGGCGCCTTAGTATTATCCAACTTAGGCACAGATGAGTCAGAAGGCGCATCCAGGTCTACAGGAGGACAGTCCAGTTGATCCACCGTGACTATCCTCCCTTCGTGGGGGAAACATACAATTCGAAATAGTGAGGATGCGATAGCATCCATGTCATATATCCAGTTCCTCCCCAACAGAAGGTTGTAGTCCAAGGCTGCATCTACTACCTCAACTTCTATGTTAACGGTTTTTCCCCCAACACAGATGGGCAAAGTCGGGACAATACCATGGGGTCTGTGAGAATGACCATCGAATGCAGTAAGAATAGTGCTAGACGGAGCAGCTTTTGGAGATCCAAGTGTCTTCCAGCATGCAAAAGAAATCACGCAAGTAGAAGCACCCTCATCAACAACCGTGCGAAAGATGTTAGTCTTCCGATACGATGATTTAATATGGAAGGCCATATGATGAGGAAGTCTCTTCTTAAAATTATTCATATCAAAGGTAATCAGAAGAGAATTTTTGGATCAATAGCCCCAATGGCAGCGAGTAAAGCACTGCGCTGAGCCGGACAAGACTGGAGTACCTCTAAAGCTGACATAGCACAAGGACTCTGCGCCAGATCTTCTATGATCGAGTAGTTCTGGGCAGCCCTTGCGTTCGGATTAATCGTTGACCGCTTAGAAGATGCTTTCGGCATCCGAGGCATAGACTCAACAGTTGGCTTCGTGATATGAAGCGGCTCAGTAGCATCAGGAACTTCCTTAGCTTTCGAAGATTCCTCTCCGTCATAATCACGGGATCTCGTAGCGACATCCACGTGAGCACTCATCATAAAGATATTCGATGGAATTTCCCCTTCCTGGGCACCTCCAGAGGAAGCCCCAGGATTTTGATTCGCGCCAGCAATTAATTGCTGCCCTTGGGGAAAAGGGTTTGTTAGCACAGCTTGGGAACTAGAAGAACCCTGCTGAGATAACAGGCGCTGAGCATCCTGAATTTTCGGGCAAAGGTGTGTGAGATGGTCTCCAGTACAAAGCTTGCATGGAAACTTCACTTTCTTTTTTTCCTTTTGACCCTCACCAACACGCTCGTTGGTTTTATTTGCATTGCCCTTCCCATTCTTGCCCTTCTTCTTGTTATTACGTCCCTTCTTCTTCCCATCGGACTGTTGATTTCCTTTGGGTTTAGAAGATTGGACAGCATTAATGGACAAAGACTGGGAAGGTGAAGAATCAGCAGGCACAGCCTGACCAGAAGAAGCAGATTGTAAAGACAACTGCTGCAATTGAGAAAGCAGGCTGGCTGCACTACTACCGACCGATCCGACAAGTCCGTCACCATGCGGACCAGGTTTGGGTTTCGATAGATCCAATTTGGAGCGAGGAGCATTAGGCAAGACGAGGGGCACTGTGGGACTGAGAACACGCGCTCTAACCGCCGGGCCCTGTGATGGCTCGTCTCCTCTAATATACCCCTGAGCAGGGATATCCTTTGAAAATGTCCGACCGAAGCGATTTCAAAACCACTCGAGAAGGAACTCACCTGGAATATGGGCTTTGATAAGGCTCTTCCTTCTCCTCCATTCCTGAATGTGATCAAAAATGTGAGTTGCCTCATCCTGATTAAAATTAGCCAGGAGTTCGGTCCCAGCCTCATATCTGACAGGCAACTGAAAATGGTTAAGAAATGTGACAGCCAGTTCTCCAAATGTGGCGAAACTGCCCCCAGTGAGCTCTATATACCATTTTGCGGCATTTCCAGTTAAGGTGCGCTGAAATAATCTCAATCTAATCGAGTCGTCGATCAGAGAGTTTGAAGAGCACCATAAGTGGAAAGTGGTGATGTGATCTGCCGGATCTTCACCATTCTTGCCTTCAAACATAGGAATGTCTCAAGGAAGTTTGGTTGGAACCGGAGGCCACCCCGGACTGTATCGAATCGGGTCATTAGTTAACTTCGCCAAGTCTGGCAAGTTTAACGTTGCCAGAAATGGTAATCGAGGCGGAGCCTGAGAATTCCATCCTTGATGGGATGGATTTCCAACATTCTGAAAAGAATAGCCTGGATTTGATGAGGCACCAGGCTGCTAGAAAGGACCCGTAGAAACGGAGAAGAACCTCCTCCCCACGCCGAGTTACCAAAACCCAGACTAGTTCCCCCCGCTGAAGTATTGACTGAAGAGGAAAGCCCCTGATAGGGGTTCCACGCATTAGACAGAGGAGAAAAAGACTGATAACCACTCGATGCAGGGAAAGAAGCATTCCCTTGATGACTCGCAAAGAACTGATTCCCTGCCCCCGACGTTGCAAACATAGGATTCCATCCCATAAAAGTAGTCGAACTTTTCCCCCCAGACCAAGGGTTGAAACTCTGGGTCTGGGACGTAAAAGGAAATGACCCTAAAGAAGGATTGGGACTGGGAATATGCCCAGTCCCAAAGGGGAAACCCTGAAACGAAGCCGATCCACTAGCCATGTTAAACATGGGCGTAGATCCAGCTGCACCGCTGAAGGAAAAGAGGGATTTCCAGCAATGGACATCCCTGAAACAAAGGGACCAGATTGAGAAGCATATGCTTGGGTGAACCCAGCGCCAAACATAGCAGTGCTAGAAGCACTCGAAGATAGAGCAAGAGTGCCCCCTGCCTCGACAGAAGCAGGGGTCTGAATGCCCGCAGCACTCACGGTAGAAGCCGCGTTCCCAGTCGTGGCCATCGAAAGATAAGAAAGATAAGGAAGATCCGGCGGTCTCTCAGACTCCGGTCCGATGTACTCTATAACAAACGGATGATCAAGAGGAAGAGGAGATGGACCTGTAGCTGCAGGCTCAGGTATATCTTCTATCTGAAAATCTTCTTCCTGAGGAAACAATACTCTCGAGGTGAGCGGAACGCTCCTCTCGGAACCGACACCGGAATCAGCAATGAAACCTTCAGACCTTAGTGGAGGATCTCTCTCCACAGCGTCAGACTCTACAGGGTGAAAACCACCTGCTAAATCGCTCCTACGCCTTCTCGAAGAAGGCTCTGCACTCTCGGGAGATAACCCCCGGATTCTCCTCGAACGTCGAGGCGCTTGATCAGCCACTTTTACAGATTTATTATATTAGACTCAAGAAAAGTGAAAAGCTAGGTAAGCTAGGAGCAAAGAGCACTCACTAAAATCAAAATCCCTGAGAAACAGCAAGCAAACAGCCTTCAAGTATTTCCGCTCCGGGTGATGAGGACCGGACACCAAAATACAGGAAAGCGAAGTATAGGGCCTTCCGAAAGCAGTCTGGGATGATTAGGGCCCATAACAACTAGCGAAGGTATCAGAAACAGTTACGCCGACCTCCTAACGACAACCTTTGCCGGCTCAAGCACCCAAGCTTTGCAAGGGCACCCCCCAGAAGTACTGCTGAAAGTGATGCGACGTCTGCCTCAGGTACCACGGGTATTCCCCCCGCACTCACCTCGTGTGGAACCTAGGAACAGCACCGTGACACCAATCCGTATCGAAGTCAAGGAACGGTCTTGAGGTCGATCGACCCTGAGGGTATCCTCTTCTTAACCTTCACTGCTGACTCTGATGAGTTTTACCCACCCTGCCTGAGTTGGATTTCGCTCAATTAATCAACTTCTATGTTTGTTTGAGCGGCCTTGGAGAGTTAACTCTCCACTCACCTATTCCAAGGCCCTATAACCTAGCTAGTTGGTGATTGACACTTAGTAAAACTTGCTAGTTGATTTTAGATTAAATCGCTTATTTTAAGGGCTGTTGTATTAAGTCACAAGGATATGGAGTTGAAACCAATGGTGTTTTGACGCAAAAGAAATTAATAAAAACCTGACTACATGCACATGCAGTTCTTTGTCTTTCGATGAAGAGCAATTTCTATATAAGTTCTACGAGACTAAAAAAAATGTATTTTTCTTTTCGAATTACAAACTCACACTCACAAAAACTAAGAAGCTAACTAAATGATTCAATGCACTTAATGCAAATGACTACTAGCATGTAAATTCTAACATGCAAAAGTCCCTTGAAACAAGGTGAAATTTCCCAAAAAGCTCCTTCAGTTTTAACTCATCTTTTGTTATCCAGAAAGCCAATTCTTGAAACAAGAACTCTTAGTATAAGACAACAAAAATACTTGAAAACAAGAAAAAGAAATCAAATGACAACTTCTCCTCAAAATCAAACCAAAAACTAGAAGCAAGAAACTTCACAAAAGCTCCAAAAGATAAGGCCAAACGAAAATGAAAAACGCAACAACAAAAACAAAAACAAGACCAAATGTTTTTTGAGTTTTTGAAATGCAAAAAACAAAAAGCAAAACGAATGTTTTTTGGAATTTTTAGTTTTATAAAACAAGAGCTCAAGAAGACCAAGCACAACTATCCCAATTCAAGCCAAAACAAGACCGAATTTCAAGCACAAACTTCAACTATGCTCCCAAACCTTATAAAGCTAATGATAGCAAGATCAATAAGAGCAACGGAAGACCAAAAACTCAGCCAAGCAGCCTAGACGAATAGTGTAAACTTGCCGCAACAAAAGACTCCAAAGAAGCAAGAAAAGTTCTTTGAAAATTGCAACAAAACCCTAGCCTATGAAACTCAAGAAAACCAATCGAAAACAAAGCAAAAAATGCAATGCAAAGCACAACACAAAGATAGGAGCGAGTCAGTGAGCAGAAGCTCTCTGTTCTGATAAAGCAGAACAGCCAAGAATGCTCAGAAAGCAATCTTGGAACTCAATCCAGGAGTGCCAGCACCAACAAGAACACTCTGCCAAAAGATTAGTTTTCGAACAAACGAAAGAGAAACAAGACTTGAAACCACTTCTGTCACACTCCAGTAAGTACAGAGACTCTGCAGACATAGGCCTCCACAGCCAGAAAAGACCAAAAACACCAGAATCTTAAAATTTCAAAATCTGCCTAGGTATACGCGACCTAGCAGTTATGCAACCAGCGTGTATACGCGTCTGTGTTAAGGGAAACTCGCGTATACGCGGGTCCCTTTATACAAACTCGCGTGTATACGCGACTGTGTGCAGACAAAAGAGCGTATACAAAGAAAGATAATGAAAAACAAAAAAGACAAGCCTGGGAAAGACACCAAGACTTCAGACTGACTGCAAGAAAGCAAACTGGACTGTAAAAGACAGAAAAAACTGTTGGCAACCTACCAAACAGCTGAAACAACCCAACAGGAGAATCACAAGAATATGATCCCCAGCGGAGTCGCCAGTTCTGTTTCGGGGAATTAACACCCTAGAGGCTGGTTGGGATACAACCTCCACAGAGCAGGGGCGTACTACTTAACAGAGACTCACACAATCATGCACGTTCAAAAAAACTAAATAGAGCAGAATGAGAGGTTTACCCGTTGGTCCTACGTTTGAAGTAGATCCACGTGGAGTTCAAACTCCCTGCAACCGTCCTTCCTCCTTAACCTGAAATACAAGAAGAAACCAGCACAAAGGACAAGTTGTACAGCATATATCTACTCTATGTGTTAGTGAGATTCATATAAAACATTAAATAAATCATAATGAATGCTTGTATAACAAAAATTCTTCATACATTAAAGCATACACTAACACGTTTATTTCGGGAACAGCATGATACTTATGTATTATAAATAGTACGTACAAAAGTAATCAAGAGGAGAGATCACCTGATCCTTCCAAGGCCTTCGCAGACCGTCGTCCGTATCCGTCCAGCCCTTGCCTCGCTAAGACTCCTTCCAAACTGGTGCATACGAGATAACATATAAAGGGATGTGTATCTCAAGGAAACAAGGGTTTCCTACAATGAACTGGGAAAATGCAGGAGGCACGGGGAATCAGACTTGGATAGGGAACCAACAGAGTATAACATCAATACTTTCTCTCTCTCCCTTAGGCCATACACATGAGGTCTTTTTATAGTCCCTCCAAGTAGTTTCAGCAGTTGGAAACAGTTGGCCACGGGCTGGGGTGGTTGAACTACCTGAGTAACCATCAACCCACAATAAATTAGGATTTTTTAGAGATGCAGAATCATTGATGGCATAAGTGCGGAAAGTCTAATGGAAATCCGTATACACGCGGAAAAGTATGGGCATAGTCGCGTATGAGGGATTTTACACTGTTTTTAAGTGAATTTGTCCAAGTCTGTAGGAATGGGTGCCCAAAAATCCATAAAGCAATCATGAATCATGTCAAAGTGAGAAATGATGCTATAACAGCAGGCTATTTTTGGCATATTGGGCGGAATCTTGATGAGCTTAGTGAAAAGAGTCGCCTTCACTAAGTGGGCCCGCAGTTATTGCCACATATTGGGCTTTAATCATTTTTAGATTGCAAGTGTAAAATAGATATGTCGAATATTATTACCTCTTAATAATATTTGGACTATAAACATTAACTTATTCTCTTGGAGCACTTCAGTTAAGTGCACAGATGTGGCACAGGAGCTGACAGAAGGAATTATGCTATTCCTGAGGGTTAAGTGGAGCTATTGCATGGAGGCTTCAGTTAGAACTCATGTGACAAAGTTTGGTGGAGTTATAGAAGTGGTTGGTGGAGTTGTGTTCAGTTTAACTCAGTTAGACACAGTTGAGCTAGTTGTATCTAGTCTAACTGATTGATACACTAGTGAGAGTGGTGTGAATTAATTATTAATTAATTCACTAATTATTAACTCATTAATCAACCGAAGAATACATCAGTTAACTACAGTGCATGGACAGTTTCAGTGGAGACCAGTGGAGAGGTAGGTGAAAGAGCAAGTTGACTATCAGTTGTGACTATAGTGTTGCATGATTTGCAACACCCAGTGATTGGAGATGCCAATGAGGATTTCGTGAGCAAGGCTGGACCAATTTTAGTCCATTCAGAGCCATTCTTCGTTAGCGATCAAGGCAGAGAGGCAAAACAGCAAAAAGTGGAGATCGGCATGGATTTGCAAGATCGGTCCCGATTAGTGTGTAGCGATTGTATTGTACCGAGAGCTTGATATGATCAGCTTTGTATGAGGATTGTTACATGATCTCTATGACATATATTATATACGTATAGTTGGGGTTTTTAGCTTCCTGTGGATTTCCCGTTAAACATGTTTTGTTGTGTGTGAATTTTTATGGTTTCATGTCTGCATTGCAATTGATTTAATTTCCGCATGTGATGATCAATGGTGGAATAGATTCTGTATTGTGCATGAAGTTAAAATAGTGTGTGATCAGGAGAATCTTGGATATATAACACATAATTTATATAATTTCTACAACCTATTCCAAACTCTCCAAAAGGTCAAAGAGAATCAAAATTGACTAAAATTTCATCTTGTTTAGTCGAAAATTGAGAAAGTTATGACCCAAACAAGTTTTTTCCCAATGGCACTAGAAAACCTCCTCCAAAACTAGAGGAGTCTAGTTAACTCCTCCAAATTCTTCAGATAGGTGCATTAGGCGGAACTGCGCTCCAATTTAGGTAGAGCAATAAATGTAACTGTTTGTTTATGGACACGTTCACATGCACCATTTCCGGGCAGTTTAATCTTACTGGAGGATAAGGTTTGAACCTGCGATCTCGGTCATGGGTCGGAGGTCATGTGCGTAGGGGCTAGCAAAAAGGTGCTTAACCATTTTGTTCCGCCAGTGAAAAGGAGTTAAGCCCTCAGTTCTTGTCCATCAGTCATGTGACGACGAGGCTGGCCCTGATGGGCTAGCCCCCCAACCTTCTGCCCATTAAACGAGTCAATGACCCGACTCTTCGTTTCAATCTTAGCCCTACTTGCGTTCAAACACCATCGACTCGACTCGCCCAGCTTACAAGTTCCTGCCCGTGGCATGTTGGTCGGGTCGGCCCTGCTCGTGGCGTTGGGTCGTGGGTTCGATCCTCAACCCTTCACCAATTTTTAACTTGACCTTTCAACCAATGGCCTGGGGCCACATGGAAGCCTCCGAGTAGGCCACGTGCCACCCACTAAGCCCATAAACCTTGTAAAAAATAATTTTTTGCAGAATATATTTTTTTACAAAAAATTTCATAAGGTCAAATTGAGTAAAGGTTAATTTTTGGAGGTTATTGGATGATTTCAAACCTCAGTAACTTTCTCATACGAACTCGGTTTTGAGTCTCGTTTGTGGCACCATAATTGCAGTGACGAGACCTTTCCATTCATTCAGACTACAACCATTTTTGAAAACTTTCATTTTTGAGCATTTTTTTAAACTTCGACGTGATCACCTGATCACACCTCCCCAATGGGAAGCTTTTGGACCCCAAAAGCTCTTTTAATTACAAGAATTGAAGATGAGGAGACTGAATCTCCACTCTTCCAACCTTGAACCACTGAAATCACCCTGATTTCATCAAATTGAGCTTCTCATAAAAAGACAAATTCTTCCTTGAATCTGTTGACCGCCTGTTGCTAACCTTGACTATGTCATGCTACAATTTTTTGAAACTTGCAGAACAATAATTGAAATTTGAAAAAATCATATTGTTCGTACAATGGTCTATCTTCAAAGGAAACTGAAAATAAGATTCACCTTGCCAACTCTCCTTATGACAAATTTTTGCCGAATGAGCCATGTACTTGAGTCGATTCCTGACCAAGTTTTCTCACCATAGTACCCTGCCATTCTAAAACCAGCATTGATCCATGCTGAACTTTGTGCCCTCTTTGCTTGCATGTTTTTCCGCCTCTTGGATTCTTGCACCACTTTGCACCGACACTTTGTTCTCTGCACCGATCGACACCAAAGACACTTTCTACAACATCTTGTCATCTTCTTCCAAAGATGACCTGCTTTTAGACTGAAACATATCATCATTTATATCAGAAATAACATGAAAAGTATTATGTGCAAAATCGTTTTGCTTAATCATCAACAAAGTCAAATTTTGACTTGCATTGACAAGCCTTTTCAACTGCCCTGCATTCACTAAAGAAGATTCTAGCTTCTTCCAATGTGATCTCACAACAAACTCCTTGCCATCCTTGAATAGGTGATACTTATTCTCATGGGGATGGAAAATCACTTTCCAATCATATAAGTAGGGACTACCCAACACCACACCTGTAATGTCAAGCGGTACCACATCTAATTCAACCATGTCAATATAATGATCTATGATGGCGAAGCGCAACATGCACTTCCTTGAAACTTGTAAATTAGCATCCTTGCAAATCCAACCAAGTGGATATGGCTTTGGATGTGGAATGGTCTCAAGTTTCAGCCAATTTCGTGCGGTTTAATCTTGCTGGAGGATAAGGTTTGAACCCGCACTCTCGGTCATGGGTCGCAGGTCATGTGCATAGGAGATAGAACAAAGGTGCTTAACCATTTTGTTCCGCCGGTGAAAAGGTGTTAAGCCCTCGGTTCTTGTCCGTCGATCATGTGACGACAGGGCTAGCCCCCCAACCTTCAGCCCATTAAACGAGTCAACGACCCAACTCTTTGTTTCAATCTCCACCCGACTTGCGTTCAAACACCATCGACCTAACTCACCCAGCTTACAAGTTCGTGCCTGTGGCGTGTTGGTCGGGTCAGCCCTGCCCGTGTAGTCGGGTCGTGGGTTCGATCCTCAACCCTTCACCAATTTTTAACTTGACCTTTCAACCAATGGCCTGGGGCCACATGGTAGCCTCTGGGCAGGCCACGTGACACCCATTGATAGGCCCATAAACCTTATAAAAAATAATTTTTTGCAGAATATTTTTTTTTACAAAAATTTTCATAAGGTCAAATTGAGTCAAAGGTCAATTTTTGGAGGTTATTGGACGATTTCAAACCTCAGTAACTTTCTCATACAAACTCGGTTTTGAGTCCCTTCATGGCACCAGAATTGCAATGATGAGACCTTTCTGATCATTCAGACTGTCACCATTTTTGAACACTTCCATTTTTTAGCATTTTTTAAACTTGGACATGATCGCCTGGTCATGCCTCCCCAATGGGAAGCTTTTGGAACCCAAAAGCTCTCTGAATTACAAGAATTGAAGATGAGACTGATTCTCCACTCTTCCAACCTTGAACCACTAAAATCTCCCTGATTTCATCAAATTGAGCTTCTCATAAAAAGACAAATTCTTCCTTGAATCTGTTGACCGCCTGTCGCTAACTTGACTATGTCATGCTGCAAATTTTTGAAACTTGCAGAACAATAATTGAAATTTTCAGAAATCATATTGTTCCTACAATGGTCTATCTTCAAAGGAAACTAAAAATAAAACTCACCTTGCCAACTGTACTTATGGCGAATTTTTGCCAAATGAGCCATGTACTTGTGTCGATTCCTGACTTAGTACCCTGCCATTCTGAAACCAGCAATGATATGTGCTGAACTTTGTGCCCTCTTTGTTTGCATGCTTTTCCCCCTCTTGGATTCTTGCACCACTTTGCACCGACACTTTGTTCTCTACACTGATCCACACCAAAGACACTTTCTGCAACATCTTGTCATCTTCTTCCAAAGACGACCTGCTTTCAGACTGAAACATATCATCATCTATATCAGAAATAACATGAAAAGGATTATGTACAATTTTTTTTTGCTTAATAATCAACAAAGTCAAATTTTGACTTGCATTGACAAGCCTTTTCAATTGCCCTGCATTCACTAAAGAAGATTGTAGCTTCTTTTGATGTGCTCTCACAATAAACTCCTTGCCATCCTTGAATAGGTGATACTTATTCTCATGGCGAAGGAAGATCACTTTCCTGTCATATAAGTAGGGACTACCCAACAACACACCTGTAATGTCAAGCGGTTCCACATCTAATTCAACCATGTCAATATAATGAGTCGTGATGGCGAAGCGCAACATGCACTTCCTTGAAACTTGTAAATTAGCATCCTTTCCAATCCAACCAAGTGGATATGGCTTTGGATGTGTAATGGTCTCAAGTTTCAGCTTCTTGACTAAATCTTCTAAAATGATATTCGCTTGTGACCCACTGTCAAATAGTGTGTCTATATTTGTGTGTTTGGAAATTATCCTCACATGAAATAGCTCAATCCTTCTCTCTTCATTTGGAGCTTCTATGTGACAGTTTAAAGTGCTAGAACTGGGATTTGTTTCATTTACAATCTCTTTCCCCTTTATATTCTTTAGTTCCATGGCTATGCTTTTAGTTTCATCTCCTAATTCAGACCCTAAGCCTTGTTCAGCTATTTCAACCATCTTGCCTTTTTCTTTGGCCTTATCTTTGGTTTTAAATTTTTCTGGTTTCAATTCTGGATGAATTTTCCAGCAATGGTCTTCATCATGGTTTGTTTTGGAACAGTTTTTGCAAAATAATTTTCCTTTTTCTTTCCTAGAGTTTGCATTTCTCTTTCTCCCTTTGCCTTTAAATTCACTACCTCATTCCCATCAAAAGATTGTTTACCTCTAGCCTCTAAATGCGTGGCTTGGACACAAACCTCATCTAGACTAGTAGGATTGAACATAAGGATAATATGTATAAGATAGTTGTGTAAACCACCTATATATTTCAGCAAAGTCTCTTGGCTATGCAAATCAATTCCTAACAAAAGAGCCCTTCTTCTAAACTCTTGAGTGTAATCTTGAACATTTGGTCCCTTAAGTTGTCTAAAACTTTGCCAATTCATGATATCCTTTTGTAAATGATCTAATGGATAAAATTGATGTTTAATTGCAGAAATAAATTCAGCCCATGATAAAGTGATCTAACCATGTTTTTTAATTTCATCCTTGGTCTTGGCTTCCCACCATACCAATGTTGCTCCCTCCATTCACAAAGAGGCTAATTGAATCTTGGTGTCGTCATCATGAAGGTTTTGTATCCTCAAATAAACTTCCAACTGTCTTATTCAGTTGTCAAGTTTTTTTGCATTGACTTCACCATTAAACAAAGGAAACTCAAATTTAACATCAAGCTTTAAAAATGGAATTTTACCAGTGGTTTTGGACTTGTGAGATTGATTCACCAAAATAGAGGATGACGATGTAGAGGAAGAGGATGTAGATGGGGATGGTGGATCACCATTTCCTCCATGTCATTTTTTTGACTTGTCATCACTTTTCTTTCCTCCTAAAGATCCCTCTCCTTCTTTGTGGTGTTTCAAACCTTCTCCTTCAATCCTTTCATTCATTTCTTGGTAGATTATCCTCACCATCTCAGTCATGTCTAAGAATGCCTTTCGAAACACCCGTTCTTCTTCTTTGGGATCAATGTCTTCAGGAACTTCTCCTTCTCTTTAAGACATGCTTGAGGCTTCTTCTATGGCTCTTGGAGGTGGCTCTCTGGCCCTTCTTGGTTGAGGATTAATTTGTGCTCTAACCAAGTGTCCTTACCCTCTCTTCAACTTAAGCCTAGTAAGCATCAAAACTTGAAAAAATTCAACTATATCTTTGCACAAGAACAAAAGCAGAGTAAAAATCTAGCTCTGATACCAAATGATCTGAAAATGGAACTATTTTTAATGCTATGCAAAGTATCCATTTCCATATAATTAAATGTGAAAAGTGTTCTCCATGACTTGCAGGTTAAACAAAGTAGTTTTGGTAATGTTTCTGAGTTTTATGTGTGAGAATTTTTTATTTAAATTTACTGTTTAACTTATCACAGTAGAAATGAACAACAAGTACAATTCACCATAACTTAACATAGCAAAATGATGAGACATTTCGCCCCTCCTCGGCTACATTTTCCAGTCCAAGGCTCTCCAATGTCATGTCCTTGCACTATTAATTTTCTAAAAATGGTTACACAATGAAAACTATGCCTAAATAGGTAAAACCAACTGAAAATTTGACTCTCCATAAGGTCGAACAGACCCAAAATTGACTAAAATTTCATCTTGTTTGGTCAAAAATTGAGAAAGTTATGACCCAAACAAGTTCTTTCCCAGTGGCACAAGAAAACCTCCTCCAAAACTGGAGGAAACTAGTTAACTCCTCCAAATTCGTCAAACGGGTGGATTAGGTGGAACTGCACTCCAATTAAGGTGGAACAATAAATGTAACTATTTTTTTATGGGCGCATTCACATGCGCCATTTCCGGGCAGTTTAATCTTGCTGGCAGAGAAGGTTTGAACCCGCGTTCTCGGTCACAGGTCAGAGGTCATGTGCGTAGGGGCTAGCACAAAGGTGCTTAACCATTTTGTTCCGCTGGTGAAAAGGCGTTAAGCCCTCGGTTCTTATCTACCAGTCATGTGACAACAGGGCTGGCCCTGATGGGCTAGCCCCCCAACCTTCTGCCCATTAAACGAGTCAACGAACCGACTCTTCGTTTCAATCTCCGCTCGACTTGCGTTCAAACACCATCAACCCGACTCACCCATCTTACAAGTTCGTGCCCGTGGCGTGTTGGTCAGGTTGGCCCTGTTCATGTAGTCAGGTCATGGGTTCGATCCTCAACCCTTCACCAATTTTTAACTTGACCTTTCAACCAATAGCTTGGGGCCACGTGGCAGCCTCTGGGAAAGCCATGTGGCACCCACTAATAGGCCCATAAACCTTATAAAAAATAATTTTTTGCATAATATATTTTCTTACAAAAATTTTCATAAGGTCAATTTGAGTCAAAGGTCAATTTTTAGAGGTTATTGGACGGTTTCAAACCTCAATAACTTTATCATACGAACTCGGTTTTGAGTCCTGTTCGCGGCACCGGAATCGCAGTGATGAGACCTTTCCGTTCGTTCAAACTGAAACCATTTTTAAACACTTCCATTTTTTAGCATTTTTTTAAACTTGAACATGATCACTTGGTCACACCTCCCCAATGGGAAGCTTTTGGACCCTAAAAGCTCTCTGAATTATAGAAAGTAAAGATGAGGAGACTAATTCTCCACTCTTCGAACCTTGAACCACTGAAATCTCCCTGATTTCATCAAATTGAGCTTCTCATAAAAAGACAAATTCTTCCTTGAATCTGTTGATCGCCTATTGCTAACCTTGACTGTGTCATGCTACAAATTTTTGAAACTTGCAGAATAGCAATTGAAATTTGCAAAAATCATATTGTTCCTATAATGGTCTATCTTCAAAGGAAACTAAAAATAAGATTCACCTTGCCAACTGTCCTTATGGTGAATTTTTTCCAAATGAGCCATGTACTTGTGTTGATTCCCGACCAACTTTTCTCGCCATAGTACCCTGCCATTTTGAAACTAGCATTGATCCATGCTGAACTTTGTGCCCTCTTTTCTTACATGCTTTTCCCCCTCTTGGATTCTTGCACCACTTTGCACCGACACTTTGTTCTCTTCACTAATCGACACCAGAGACACTTTCTGCAACATCTTGTCATCTTCTTCCAAAGATGACCTACTTTCAGACTGAAAAATATCATCATTTATATCATAAATAACATGAAAATTATTATGTACAAAATAATTTTGCTTAATCATCAACAAATTCAAATTTTGAATTGCATTGACAAGCCTTTTCAACTGACCTGCATTCACTAAAGAAGATTCAAGCTTCTTCTGATGTGCTCTCACAATAAATTCCTTGCCATTCTTAAATAGGTGATACTTATTCTCATGGCAATGGAAGATCACTTTCCTATCATAATTAGGGACTACCCAACACCACACCTGTAATGTCAAGTGGTTCCACATCTAATTCAACCATGTCAATATAATGAGCTATGATGGCGAAGCGCAACATGCACTTCCTTGAAACTTGTAAATTAACATCCTTTCAAATCCAACCAAGTGGATATGGCTTTGGATGTGGAATGGTCTCAAGTTTCAGCTTATTGACTAAGTCTTCTGAAATGAGATTCGCTTGTGACCCACTGTCAAATAGTGTGTCTATCTTTGTGTGTTTGGAAATTATCCTCACATGAAATAGCTCAATCCTCCTCTCTTCATTTGGAGTTTCTATGTGACAGTTTAAAGTGCTAGAACTAGGATTTTTTTCATTCACAATCTCTTTCCCCTTTATGTTCTTTAGTGCCATGGCTATGCTTTTAGTTTCATCTCCTGATTCAGACCCTAAGCCTTGTTCAACTATTGCAACCGTTTTTCCTTTTTCTTTGGCCTTATCTTTGGTTTTTTATTTTTCTGGTTTCAATTCCGGATGAAGTTTCCAGCAATGGTCTTCATCATGGTTTGTTTTGGAACAGTTTTTACAAAATAATTTTCCTTTTTCTTTCCTAGAGTTTGCATTTCTCTTTCTCCCTTTGCCTTTAAATTCATTATCCTCATTCCCATCAAAATATTTTTTACCTCTAGCCTCTAAATGTGTGGCTTGGACACAAAGCTCATCTAGACTAGTAGGATTGAACATAAGGATAGTATGTATAAGATAGCTGTGTAAACCACCTATATATTTTAGCAAAGTCTCTTGGCTATGCAAATCAATTCCTAACAAAAGAGCCCTTCTAAACTCTTGAGTTTAATCTTGAACATTTTGTCCCTTAAGTTGTCTAAAACTTTGCCAATTCATGATAGCCTTTTGTAAATGAGCTAATGGATAAAATTGATGTTTAATTGCAGAAATAAATTCAGCCCATGATAAAGTGATCTTACCATGTTTTTTAATTTCATCCTTGGTCTTGGCTTCCCACCATGCCAATGTTGCTCCCTCCATTCTCAAAGAGGCTAACTGAATCTTGGTGTCGTCATCATGAAGGTTTTGTATCCTCAAATAAACTTCCAACTGTCTTATCCAATTGTCAATTTTCTCTGCATTGACTTCACCATTAAACATAGGCAACTCAAATTTAACATCAAGCTTTAAAAATGGAATTTTACCAGTGGTTTTGGACTTGTGAGATTGATTCACCGAAGTAGAGGATGAAAATGTAGAGGAAGAGGATGAAGATGGGGATGGTGGATCACCATTTCCTCCGTGTCCTTTATTTGACTTGTCATCACTTTTATTTCCTCCTGAAGATCCCTCTCCTTATTTTTCATGTTTCAACCCTTCTCCTTCAAGCCTTTCATTCATTTCTTAGTAGATTATCCTCACCATCTCAGTCATGTCTAAGAATGCCTTTCGAAACACCCGTTATTCTTCTTTGGGATCAATTTATTCAAGAACTTCTCCTTCTCTTGAATACATGCTTGAGGCTTCTTCTATGGCTCTTGTAGGTGGATCTCTAGCCCTTCTTGGTTCAGGATTACTTTGTGCTTTAACCAAGTGTCCTTCCCCTCTCTTGAGCTTAAGCCTAGTAAGCATCAAAACTTGCAAACAGTCAACTATATCTTTGCACAAGAAAAAAAGCAAAGTAAAACTCTAGTTTTGATACCAACTAATCTGAAAATGGAATTGTTTGTAATTCTATGCAAAGTATCCATTTCCATATAATTAAATGTGCAAAGTGTTCTCCATGACTTGCAGGTTAAACAAAGTATTTTTGGTAATTTTTCTGAGTTTTATGTGTGAGGATTTGTTATTTAAATTTATTGTTTAACTTATCACAGCAGAAATACACAGAAATTAAAATTCACCATAACATAACACAGAAAAATGATGAGGCAATTCACCCTTCCTGGGCTACATCTATCGGTCCAAGGCTCCCCAATGGCATGTCCTTTCTCTATTAATTTGCTCAAAATGGTTACACAATGAAAAATATGCCTAAAAAGGTAAAAAAAACTGAAATTTTGACTTTATAAGATAGAAAATAGCTAAAAATGGCTTTTGTTTCACCTTAAACAGTGAAATACAACCCAAAATAGTGCCTCCTCCATGATGGCCCTAGTGGCTCCTTCCTCTTCCCTGAAGCCAAATCTGTTGTATAACACCTCTGTTCAATCTGAAAACTGTTCCAAACTCTCCAGAAGGTTGAAGAGACCCAAAATTGACTAAAATTTCATCTTGTTTGGTCGAAAATTGAGAAATTTATGACCCAAACAAGTTTTTGCCCAGTGGCACTAGAAAACCTCCTCCAATACTGGAGGAACTCCAGTTAACTCCTCCAAATTCGTCAAATAGGTGGATTAGGAAAAAATGCACTCCAATTTAGATGGAACAATAAATGTAACTGTTTGTTTATGGTCGCGTTCACATGCGCCATTTTCGAGCAGTTTAATCATGCTAGTGGATAAGGTTTGAACCTGTGTTGTCGATCACGGGTCGGAGGTCATGTGCGTAGGGGCTAGCACAAAGGTGCTTAACCATTTTGTTCCGCTGGTGAAAAGGCATTAAGCCATCAGCTCTTGTCCACTAGTCACGTGACGATGGGGTTGGCCCTAATGGGCTAGCCCCCCAACCTTCCGCCCATTAAACAAGTTAACGACCCGACTCTTTGTTTCAATCTCCACCCGACTTGCATTCAAAAACCATCGACTCGACTCGCCCAACTTACAAGTTCATGCCCATGGCGTGTTGGTCGGGTCGGCCCTGCCCGTGTAGTCGGGTCATGGGTTCGATCCTCAACCCTTCAACAATTTTTAACTTGACCTTTCAACCAATAGCCTGGGGCCATGTGGCACCCACTGATAGGCCCATAAACCTTATAAAAAATATTTGTTTGCAGAATATATTTTTTTACAAACAATTTCATAAGGTTAGATTGAGTCAAAGGTCAACTTTTGGAGGTTATTGGATGATTTCAAACCTCAGTATATTTCTCATATGAACTCGGTTTTGAGTCTCGTTCGCAGCACCAGAATCACAGTGACGAGCCTTTCCGGTCGTTTAGACTGCAACCATTTTTTAACAATTCCATTTTTGAGAATTTTCTTAAACTTGGACATGATCACCTGATCAACACTAGTGAGAGTGGAGTGAATTAATTAGTTAATTAATTCACAAATAATAAATCATTAATCAACTGAACAAATACAGTAGTTAACTATAGTGCATGTCAGTTCCAGTGGAGACCCAGTGGAGAGATAGGTGAAATGGCAAGATGGACTATCTGTTATGACTATTGGGGTTCCTATGTTTTAGCAGATTTGGCAATACCAAAAGATAAGACAACATCAAACCACTTTGGGACAGTCAGGATCTAGCCCTACTGGGTCCAGAGAGGGATCTCTCTATAAATACAAAGAATGATATATCTTTGAAAGCTCAAGATGAGATATTAGGCTAGTTATGAAGCACAAGGGTTGTCTTAAATGATTTGGTTGTTGGGTTGAGTAGGAGATCATTAACTGAGAAGGTTATGGAATGGAAGGAACGAAGCAACAAGATGTTTTAGAAAAAGAGGATAGGTTAAGAATGTGCCATCCATTGGGCTATGGAGTCATGAAAGAGTTTAATTTACGCAACAGCTAACCAAGGCTTTCCATAGGGCAAGTCATCTATACTAAAGGATCTTTTAGATAGATGGTGGAATGGAACATTAAGGAGTGAAGGTGAAAGAAGGAAAGAAACCTAGGCGCAGTCTGGAGATCAAGTCAGATATCATTTAAATCCAGACCTGCTTTGACATACTCAAAGGCAACTCTCAATGAAGATACAAAGGGCAGCTTAAGATCAAGTCAAAGGTCATCTAACTCCAGGCCTGCTTCAGCATACTCTCAAAGGAAAACAGAGTTAAGATTTAACACAGAACTAGGCCTAAGATCAAAGAAAGGCTTTTAACCTTCAATGCTTTGACACCAGCTTAAGGGATCTTTGAAAGGCAAATCTGTTGGAAAAGGACCCCAGTGGACAAGGCTAACTCTAAATCCATGGTATCCCAATTCTTCCAACTTAAACCCAACAAGAACATCTAAGCAACAAACCCCGAATTCACACATCAGTAAGCATGGGCTAGACCAACTTCTTTAACTGGTTAAATTACATGAATTTTTTCTTAGATTCACTATCAGCAGAAAATATCAAAAATAAGAAGAGAAGTGGGCATTAGGGTACCATGCAAGGGTATATCCTAAGCCTGATTTTCTGATCCTTATCAGAGAAATATGAACAACATGATTAAAATGAAATAATGATAGGAAACATCACCCGTAATATAGACCAGGATCCTGTGAAATTTTCTTGATTAATTGATGTGCAAAACTAGTCACATACTCTGAGCTCAATGGTTGATTATAGTCCAAACTTCTCCTCCCAGCCTACTAAATTACAAACTGCTCAGCTACTTTCCCCTAATAACTGTTCTAACAGTCGAATGAATCCCTACACTACAACAACAACAAAAACCTTTACAATATGTTCTTCGAGAGTTCTTATAGGAGAATGGAATAGCAGGAGTAGATATGAATTAAATCGACTCATTAAGATAGAGTGGCGGAAATGTTCATGCCCACTCTACTTAATGGCAATCTGCATCGCTGTATGTCCTCTGTAGTATGGTCTGGGAGTCTTTCTCAGGTCGATATTGACCTCAGATGTTCCTTTGAAGTCCTTTCTGGTTGTTTGGTACTCTGTGTAGCCTTCTAAAATAAGTAACCGGGATGGAAAGTCTGCCAGACCTCCATACCTACATAACTGTTGTCTTGACAGTTCCTTAGAAGCTTCTGTCAGTGTAATAACCTTTCCGGGCTCAAGGAGGCATGGAGACTTCTGTTGGAAGGTGTACTTTTTGAGAAAATATGTTCTGCTGACATTAAGCACATATATGGCTTGTTTCATGTGCGCTTTAGGCCTTATCAGGCCTCTTAATCGTCCTCATGGTCTCTAACAGTGTCTTTGTCCTTTAAACGCGGGATTATGATCATTAAGTGTTCAATAACAGGCTTAAATCCCTTTATTTGTCACTGCTGACACTCTCTGCCGTTGCTACAATGGTTTCTCTACATTCTGAGTCACAGTAACTATGATTATGGAGACAGAGTGAAACTACCACTCTGTAAACCCTGCAAAAATGCAATAAACTCATTATAAAATCTAGGGGAGGTGGTGGAGAAATTTTGTGGAGGCCTACGAAATGGTGAATGCAAGTGAAAACGGGTGGAAGAACCATGCAGAATGGTGGAAGAATGAACTGGTGAAGGTCTGGTGCGAAAATGGTTCCAGGCCGTTCGATTAGAACAGACACCGGAGATCAATGGTCAGGATCCATCGGGAAATCCTTTTAGAAGGTTAAGCAGAAGAAATAGGATTTAATGTTTAAAACCCAAAGTTTACGTTTGGGTGATTTACAAAGAAAAACAACGAAAATGAATGTCGGGTGCATTAGATGGTGGGACCCGGCAGGGGAAGGGCGATTAACTAAGAGCCGTTGGATCGCAAGAGGCGATCAACAGTCGGGCTCATCCAAGGGAACTCTATGAATGCCCGATGGAAGGAATATGAATGAAATGCGAGATGCGATATGGGTCGTAGATCTGGATCAATGGACAGCTAAGATTAAATGATGGAGGTTGCGGGAACGAAGGGGAGGAAGGTGGTTTTAGGAAGAAAACCACTGGTGTCACGTGGCTTTAGGGCGGTTTTGAAAATCCTCAGAAAAAACGCGATATATGTCGCTGACTGACACGTGGCAAAACAAAACCACTTTTATCGCGTGGTTTGTGATAATTAAAGTTCGAACGCCAAAATAATGCGACATGCATGTGAACCGTCGGATGGAGGGGTGGAAGATCATATGGTGTAGGGTGGAGCACGATATGGGGAGATGTGCAGTCAGTAATGGTTGGGAATGGCCCAGGCGGTTTGAATGTGGGTTGTCTGATCTATGGAATGAACGGCTGAGATCTTCAGATGGAAAGTGAAGGCAGGAGGACAGGTTAATGGGCAGGATGAATGAGAGCCGTTGGATCTCGAGAGTTCAACGATTACAATCTAATCGCATCGGAGAAGGCATAGGCCGGGTCTTCGAAATATTAACGTTTCGATTACACGTAGTCCGTCCGATCAGGACGAGATCAATGGTCCAGATTGGATCGGGGGTCGCCAATCGGGGAACACACGGTGGCATATAAAAATTCTTGTGATTTTCGATTGGGGCGGCGGTGCGATTATATCAGGGCCGTTAGAAATGTATAGATCAACAACAGAGAAAGTGGCGGAGATCTATTAGAAAAAAAGACCTCGCATTGGAAGAAATTGAATTAACAAAGTAAAATGCACAAGATGAAAGTTGCGATTGCGATTGGCGCCCAGGGCTGTAGCGCTTGGTTCTGGGTGTTAGGAATCTATAATTAGCAATATTGGCCAATTCCGATCACATAAACAACATCATTTCAACCACTTTTGGATTCTAGGATCTAGCCCTCTTGAATCCGGAGAGGGATCTCTCCAATAAGTGCAAAGATGGATTTGTCTTTGAAGTCTTGGGTAATGATATTAGGCTAGTTATGAAGGCCGAGGGTTTTGTTTATTTTTGGATGGTTGAGCATGCTTACTGTTTGAGGTGGAGAGTTATAAATGCGAATAGTTTCAAAGGTGTGAAGTTGCAAGCAAATAGAACAAGCTTTGGCCAGGAAGATAGATAATTGCAGGTTTTAGTCCATTGGGCTATGGAGTCATAATAGGGTTTAATTGAAACAACAAGAGGCAAGAGTGGTCCATGGGGAAAGTCATCTATGTCTAAGGATATCTTTGAAGTTTGATTTATGGAATGAAATGAAACAATAAGAAGGGGAATTAAACAAATGAAGAACAAAGAGCAGCCCAAGATCTGGTAAGTACTTTTAAAATAGCCAGATTTTGACATACACTTAAGAAAGACATAAAAGTAATCTAAGATCATGTGAGTACTTCTAAACTAGCCTTATTTTGATGCACTTTCAATAGAAAACATTTAAACACAAGGGAAAAACAAATGATAACAAAGAATGGCCTAAGATCTGGTAAGTACTTTTAAACTAGCCAGCTTTTAACACATTCCAAGGGAAACATTCAGACAGTCTTTGGGGATAAAACTCAGACCAGGGCACACCATATCTTCCTTAGTTCATCTCTACTTAACATGTGCTGAAAGTAACATCCAAGAACAATATTCATCTAAGACAATAGGACGAGGTAACACCAGCATTCCTCTGCTTAAACTAAATTAAATCATTCCTAAATAACACAGATTGGAAGAAAACATGTAGATAAAGATTTTCAGTCAGAGAAGGGTACTCATATATAGTAGTTCCTAACTCCATGCATGATGTTCTTTATAAGAGAAAATGAACACAGTGAAAACAAAAATAAAATAACAAGTTACAATGAGAAAAACATCACCGTCAACATAGACCAGGATCCCATAAATCAGCTTGTATTGATGCTCCAAACCAGTTACATCTTTAAGTCCAATACTTTAGTTTAGAAATCATCTACACTTCCCAGACTAACTTATCTATCACAAGCAGAGCTCCAAGAACTAGTGAACACTATTTACAAGTAGAAGTCTCAAGCTCAATTACATGTCAATGTTCAGTAGCCAACTCAACCCTCATGTTCTCATCTTCTACAGGAGTATTTATAGAAGAATGAGGAGGTGAGATCTGATAAAATATCTCCTAGGGAAATTAATACAGTCTTAATGGCTTCTCGGCCTTTGGGGGGCTCGATGAGAAAGCTTACATATGTATCCTCTGTATTAAATGATTTACATTAAAAATTAAGCTCGGTGGGAGCTTTTGTTGACCTTTGAGGCTCTGCGTCATGCTATAGTAACTCTGTTGATGTTTTTGCATTAAGTTCCTTCGGCAGAATTAATCATTTGGTTGTGCTGAGGCAAATACTTGATTTGATCAATAACTTCAGCCTCTGTTTGAATGCTTTGAGGCAACAGGTGGCACTGTGGTAGCTGGGAGGAATCAATTTGCCTCAGATGTGGTGGTGGAGACTTTCTATTTGATAAAACCCTTCTGATTTTCCTTTAATTCTATTTTAATTTGGAGGATTAGGCTTTTGATAATCAATCTTAGCCGTAATCCCCAAAAAAAATTCAACCTTCTGTTCTGTTGTGCTCTGTCTTCGACACTGATACTCTTTCAATTCATTTAACTATGTCTTGTTGATGTGCAGGCCATCCAGGGCTTGTATGGCATCAATGGCTCATGAAACACTGACAAAACGTGGAGTTTGAACCCTGTGAATGATTCCTTTTGATGAATCGAAGGTGGGGAATCGTCATTCTCAGCCTTTGGCTTTTCTTTTGATATAATGGAAAACCATGGAAAACCCTGCACAATATGAAAAATATTATAAAATCTCGCGTTATATAGGTTTTACTGCTTCAGAGGGCATAGGGAGAGAGCATGGCCATTGGATGGCATCATCCAATGATCGAGATCTGTTTTGGGAGGTTAAAAAAGGAAAGCGGGTGAAAAATAAGTCATAACCATCGATCGCGGAATGATCAACAGTCAGGATTGATCGAGAGGAAGTAAAGCGAAGGAGTCACTTTACGAAGAAATGGCGAAAATTTGATGGGATAAGGTTAAAAACCTTTGTTATGAGACAAAATGGTTAAAAATAGAGTTGAGAGTTTCAGGATGATCGTGGGCCATCGGATGAGATCGGCCCACAAGATCAACGGCTGAGGAGGCACGCAAAAAATGCACATGGAAAGAGGGAAAGTGGTTTTGGGGATGGAAACCACCGTTTTCGCGTGAGGAAAAGGCAGGTAGGAGGTATTTCCCTTTGGAACGTGATACGCGTCCCCGCCCGACACGTGGCTTTAGAAAACCACCCATTTTCATGTGGCCTTGGGAGAAATAAATTTTGCGCTGAAAGTCACTCGATTTGGAACGAGGGTCGTCAGATCTGGGGCCTCAGATCTGACAGTGGAGAACGAGCGCGATTCTGGACATATGTGCGGGCAAAAGTAAAGGGAGGGGGCGTTTATCCCTCGAGCTTCTTTTGGGCGCGATCACTGTCCGATGAGCCGACCTCAGATCAGACGATGCACGTCAATATCACGCCGGGTCCATAGTCGAATTTTAATGCGCGATGAGGGCGGTATTTCAAAATTGCTTGAGGCCACATGTCGGCCGATGGGATTAATTGTTGTCGAACGGGGAAAACCACTTTCCCCTCAAAAGCGGTGCAATAAAAACTGCCCGGCTTTGAACAGTGAGTGACTACGGGGACCATCGGGGCGATAGATTGTGAATCATCGATCTGCAGATCAAATCGACGGTGGAGAGCGAATGGAAATTTGCACCGGCAGAAAACTTTATGATATAAGAAAACCCAACAAATTAATATAAACGAAGGTTTATACTTCGGGGGAAGAATATTTATTTACAATACGGCTTGGCACCTGGTTCCAGCACCAGGGCATGTGTAGTGGAAATGGTTAAGGACTTAGCCTAAGGGGGCTCAAACCTTTACACAAAAATATGTATTTTTTATGAAGCTTTCAATGTTTTTCAAGGGTTGTGAGGGTTTCGATAAGGCAAAGAAAGAGTCTTAAACCTTATCAAAGGGGTTTTGATGGAGGGGAAAAAGGGGAAAAATATGAATATGAAGAATTTTTGTGGGGAATAAAGGGGTAAAAATGAGGTTAGTTTTGGAAGTGGAAGGAAGGGGAAAATGGTGATTTTGCAGCACACTCTTCTCATGAAATCAACAAAATCTCAGGGTGTAAAATGGGCACAGTAGGGAAGATTTTGGACAGAGGCATGAGGCCTTTAAGAGTCTTCAAGTGCCAACATTTTCTGCAATAAAATTTGTTCCTTGAAGGCTCCAAAAATGATTTAGCCACCTTTTGGTATAAAAAATTTCATAGGTGGCTAACAGTGGCTCCACTTAGGGATGGTGCCTTCTCGAAGGCATCAAGAACTTCAGACTTTCATTCTCTGGGAGGCTGATCAGTGCCTCATTCATTGCGTTGCCTTTCTTTCCTTGAATGATCTTCTTTTGCTATGACAACATATTAGCAGCCATAAAAACAATGGATTTTTCATCAACAAGCTTTCTACCTACCCAATCCTACAGATCTAACATTTTTTCTTCTTTATAGTGCACTTGGATTGGAAAACTCTTTTACAACATTTTATTATTTTGAAAACAGGAAATTTAAACTATTTCTACTCCTTATTTCTCCATGGACTCAGATTAAACAGTTGAGTCCATATGATTCTCTACCTACTCTACCATCTGTTGGGATTAAACTATCCAACAGATTTTATTCACTAAATCCTAAAACAGAAATTCAAAAGCATACAAGTCAGGATTGAACAATCTAACTTCTTGCTAATCTATGGCATGAGAAACAAACTGCACATAGACATTATTTTGCAGAAATTTAAATCAAAATGGAAGGCTTAAGATCTGAAATTTCAAGCACTTCCTTCATCTCCTTTACAGCTCTGTTTTTTGCTTTTTGTTTGAGTTGTTCTTCTTCTACCCACTGGTTCAGATTTTGAGCTGATTAGATCCAGTTTTACCTCTTTTCTGACTCAGAAATTGAAACAGATTTGAGTCATTCTCTTTGGAAACTTAGGTTCAAATTTTGAGCATGTTTGAACCTTTAATTTCTATCCTAAACTATCTACTGATAAGCCAAGATTAAACAGTTTGGCAAATCGAATTTACTATCCTATCAGCAAAAAATTTAAAACTAATTAGTCAAGATTAAGCTGTTTGACTAACTAGAAGTGTGTTCTTTAGGAGTGGCATTTGAGCTTGCACACTTTCAGATTTGTTTCTCTTTTTTGGTATGGAGTTGTACCTTTCTTGTTTTCACAATCTGCCCTCTTTTCTTTCTTTCATTGTTTTTTTTATTTTTGATTTTTTCTAACTTTGAATGCAATGGTGGATGAAATATTTATAATGAGAAAAATAAAATAAAAAGGCTTTCAGAACACTGATGGATCAAGAGAAGTAATGTTTAAGCATCCTGCCATTGACAGGACCTCCAAACAATTCTGCTCCATTCAACTCCTGCAAGAAAAATGCATTGTTACCAGCAACTGAATGGATAGAGTAAGGGCCAAGCCATAAGTTGTCAAATTTTCCATGCTTGCCCTTGTCTTCCCTCCTTGAGTCCCACTTTAAAACTTTGTCCCCAATTTTGAAATTGTTGGCCTTTGTTCTTCTGTCAAATAGCTTTTTGATGTTGTCCTGCTTCTACAATGCTTTGTTATAAACCTCCTCTCTGGTTTGCTAAAGATGAATGGTCTGATTTATTCTTCTGATTATGTCACTATATTCAGTTTGCAACTCCTGAATAAACTTCATAACTGGTACACCAAGGCTGGTTGGAAAAATTGCATCAGTACCATACACAAGCTGGAAAGGTGACATACCAATAGATCTCTTCAAAGTCAATCTGTCAGCCCAAAGTGCATGAACTAGCTTTGTGTGCCAAGACTTTTTGTTGTCCTCCAACAGTTTCTTGATTATATTCACTAAACTCTTGTTTGAGGATTCTTCAAGTTCATTACCTTGAGGGTAATAGGCCGTGGAATGCCCCAATGTTATCTGATATCTGTGACAAAATTCAACCATATTCTTTGATCCAAATGTTGTTGCATTATCAGTGATGATCTTGGTAGGACAGCCAAATCTAGAGAGAATATTATTCTCTATGAATTTTATAATGACAGACTCATTGGCCTGCCTACAAGGTATGGCTTCTATCCACTTAGTGAAATATTCTGTGGCAGTGAGAATCCATCTATGCTGGGCAAAATATGGTGGATGGATTTCTCCTATGAAGTCAAGTCCCCACTGTTGAAAAGGAGCTTCAACAGTGATTGGATGCAGAGGTAGGGGTAGCAGTTTTCTTTTGCCTTCAAAAAGTTGACATTTATGACAGGCAATGATCATCTTGTGTATATCAGGAAAAAGAGTAGGCCAATAGAAACCAGCTCTCAAAATTTTGTTGGTTGTTGTCTTCCAGTACAAATGACCTCCACACTCTCCTTCATGGAACTCGTGCTTAACCTTTTCTGCATCCAACTTAGGCAAACATTTAAGCAATATACTGCATGCATTTTTCCAATAAAGACATTTATCTATAATGCAATAGTTTATAGCTTTTAACTTTAGGAATCTTGCCTTTGTTTTTTTCAAACCAGGAGGTGTATTTAAATTAAGCAAAACATAAATAATATCAGCATACCAAGAGGAATTCATAAAATGTTCTTCAAAAATGGGAGTTGATATTTCCTCTTGATCATCTAAAGCATTAATCATATTAATATCAAGAACTTCAAAATTGGATTCAACCATCAATCTAGCCAGACCTTGGCCTTTGATGAGTTTAGTGGGTTTTATCTCTAAATCATATTCAAGGATAACAACAATCCATTTACGTCTCTTACCATCTGGGTCCTGTGTTAGAATGTCTTTAACAACTGAATTTGGGACGAAGGCAATGATGTGTGAGTGAAGGATGTACACTCTGAAGTATTTCAAAGCTTTAACCAAAGAAAAAGCTTGCTTCTCCATAATGTTATATTTCAGAGGGGCATCCCTCAATGCCTTGTTAAAGAATGCAATAGGCTGCTCTTGTCCTTGTGGATTTTTATGTAAAAGGACAACAGCTATGGTATGTTCTGATGCAAATGAAAAAATATAAAAATATTTTGAAAAATCAGGACTTATTAGAACCGGTGTTTTGGTTAACGCTTGTTTCACCAGCTCAAAGGACTTCTTTGCTTCCAAGGTCCATTTTACCCCTTGCTCCTTCTTCAACATGTTTGTGATATTTCTAAGGATCTCAGCCAAGTTGGGGATTAACCTTCTCAAAAAGTTAATATTTCCAATCAAAGATTGCAACTCCTTGATGTTTTGAGGATGAGAGATTTGCGATATGGCCTCAATCCTTTTGGGATCTATCTTAATACCCTCTTCTGAGATAATGTGCCCAATAAGTTTACCTTCTTGGAGCCCAAATAGTGTTTTCTTAGGGTTTAAAGATATTCCAAACTTTTTGCATTTCTCGAAAAATTTTCTTAAGTGTTTTAAGTGCTCTTCATCTATTTTGGAAAACACAGTAACATCATCGAGGTATATAATGATGAAGCAGCCCAGTTCTTCCGAGAATGCTATGTCCATGGCTCTTTGAAAAGTTGCTCCAGCATTCATTAGACCAAAAGGAATTTTCACATACATGAAAGTGCCCCATGGTGTAGTAAAGATTGTCTTTAATTGATCAGCAAGGTGAACTAAGATCTGATTGTACCCTGAGTAGCCATCGAGCAAAGAAATTCTTCTAGACCCTACCACCCTTTGTAAAATATGATCCATCTTAGGTAAAGGGTAGTTGTCTTTTAATGAAGCTTTGTTTAAGTCTCTAAAGTCTATACAAAGCCTGATCTCTCCAATTTTCTTCCTAACTGACACCAGATTAGACACCCACTCAGAATATCTAATAGGGAAAATAATACTAGCATCATACATTTTCATGATCTCCTTCTGAACCAAAGGCAACTGAACAGGGTTTATTCTGCGCAGTTTCTGTTTGAATGGTTTTTGGTTCTCTTTGAGAGGAATTTTGTGCTATATTATTTCAATGTCGTAGGATTTCAGATCTTCGTAACTCCACACAAAAACATCAGAAAACTCTTTAAACAACTCTATGTATTTGAGTTTAATGTGAGCTGGTAAATTTTTAGATAGTTTAATCATTTTCGGTTTAATTTCACTGCCTATATTGCACTCTTCCACTTCAGTCTCTACAGGTTCCAGTTTTGGCTTCCTGGCCACATCATTAAAATCAAACAACTCTTCTAAAGGTGCCAGACCCTTAGGAAAACTCTGATCTTTAGAGTGTATAGTTTCTAATTCCTCTATTTCTATCTCTGCATTCAATTCTGTTTTGTTTTTAATTTTTCTAGTGAGAAGATTAATATTGACAAGCTCAGGAGACGGCTCTTCTTCACCGAGAAAATTTTCTTCATTGCAGTCTGTTTCATAATCTGAGTCTGAACTGTGTAGTTCGAATTCATTTATGAATTGCATGAAGTCTTCTATTTCTTTGTCTCCATCAAACACCTGCCAATACTTTTCATTATCAAGCACAGCTGGTCTAAATTTTATCTGAGTTGTGCAGTCTTTGGTGTCATACGGCGTTAAGCATGTTCTAGCTGCAAAGGCTAAATTGTGGGCCGTAATATTTCTTTTTCTCGGGACAAAAAGCAATTTGGACTCCTCGAAAGTCTTTAAAAGGTCCACGACATTGTTTTGGTAGGCCCTAAGTCTGGGATGGTTTACGTTATATTCCCCATTAACTTGCCTAATGACTAACTCTGAATCCCCATACGCTTTAACTCTTTTGGATCCTAACTTTTTCAATAGATGTAAGCCTAAAAGCAGGGATTCATATTCCGCTATGTTGTTAGAACACTGAAATTTTAATTTGCAGGAAATGTTTTCTGTGTGGTTGTTTTCAGTGTTGGAAATCCAGACACCTGCACCAGCATTGTTCCTAGTGCAGGATCCGTCAAAAAACATACTCCACATAGGACTATTTTTGGTTTCACCTGTTTGGTGTTTATCCTCTTCAACTAAAGTGCTTTCGGATGTTTCCTGAATATCAACACTTAGTTGGATTTGTTTCAACACCTCAGCCTTCTCTCTGTGTTGAGGGTTGTTTTCTCGAATGCCAAGGTTTAAGAGCAATGGAAGGATAATTTGTAGCTCAAGACCTGTGTTTTGTTTGCTAACGTTTTCAAATGCAGCAAACTGTTTTGACACTCCTGCATTGTGTTCCTCTTCCTCCTCTCTATCTATCATTAAATCAGACAAGGTCACTTGTTCACTAAAAGTTTCATCATTGAAAAGGATAAATGAATCTAGGCCTGTGTCTACAGAATAAAGGGGAGAGTTCTGTGGTCTGTCTTGGCTTGTAATTGTGTATTGCATGTGAGACTCCCTATAAAGTCTTCTTGTCTGATTGAAAACAGGGATGGTCGCATAGGTCATGTCCATCTGCATAGTCCCTTGTAACTTAGCCCCCCAAGACCTAGATAATAGCATTCCATACTTTAGGGGCACATCAGCCACAACAATATCCATTACTAAGCATTTGGTTGGAATCTGGGCTAAGTTAATGCAGAGGTCTTTGATTAATCCTAAAAATTTCACTCTGCTTGAGTCAAAGGAGTAAAGGTCTTTATAAGGTCTGGTGATTTCTAGACCCAGGCTCTCCATTACAGCTTTTGGCATTAAATTGTGAGAAGCTCCTGAGTCATGCATAGCATTATGCAAAATCTTGTCATGAACATTTAAACTCACATAAAAGGGAGGAATAAGTCCCTCTTGATATCTACCTTCAATCTTAGGACCAAAAATGAGCTCTGGCTGGTCATCACTAAGATTGACTGTGTCATTACTATCTTCAATACTTAAAGCCTTCAAAATTTGGGTTCTATACAAATTCTGGGCAACTAACTCAGTCAAGGGAACAAAGATTTTGATCTTTGAAATTTCCTGTTCTAGGCTAAAAGGAATTTGGTTCTTTGAAGAACTTGTCTCAGCCTTACTAGCTGCTAGTCTATCAGCAACATAAGCTTGCTGATTTGTTTTATTTACATTTGAAAAAATGGTCTTAACAGGAGTACTAGCTGAAGTGTTATTGCTACTAATGTCCGCACTATGTTTTTCATTGTTTTGAGTGCCTTTCTCTCTACCTTTATCAGAATTAATAGCCACTGTTTTCTCCTTTTGTTTGACAATTTTAGGCTTGGTTACAGTGTTGTCTTGTGGAGATTTGTTAGAGGTTTTGGTGTTGGGAGTTTGTTGACTTATTTTGCTTCTAAGTTCATATTCTCTTTGAGAATCTATGATGACATTTTCCATGTCTTGATAATAATTTTCATCATCATCTCTTTTGTCATCATAAGGTGTGTATAGACCTTGTTTTCTATCATAATGAATCTCAAAGTCATCATTATCTACCCCCAACATGTTGATATCATCTTCCTCTGTTATGTCATTTGTTTCCTCAACCTCACTTACATAGTTTTGATGAAAGGGAGGAGTGATATGTTGATCATCTTCCATAGGTCGGTTTGGAGGTTGGTTCCTTCTAAAATTCTGATTCTGGTTCTGGTTTCTATTTTGAGGAGCAGTTTGATTTTGGCTTGCTTGTGCTCTCTTAATTATTCTCATCGCTTTCATCATCTCCTCCATCATTCTCTCCATCTTTGAGTTGGAAGTAGAAGGTGTGTTTTCCTCCCTAAAAGACACTCTCTTCTCATTTTTCATTCTTGCTCTCTTCTCCATTAGGTTCACTTCCACGGCAAGAGCTCCTTTTTGCATCTCTTCAAGAGTTGCAGGATCCCTTTCTCTTAGCTGATAGGCCATCTCAAGGTCGAACCCTTCAGGAAACTTGTTTAAAGCTGAGCCTTGTGGAGGTTTTATATATGGGGAAAGTGCATTATATACACTGTTAAATCTGGTACAATAAGCTTGTACACTTTCCCTCGTGTTTCTATAGAGGTTCTTGTAATCAAAAAGGACCTGGAGAGGATTCTTCTTTACTTCCCATTCTTTTAAGAATGTTTGATGGAAGGCTTGGAGATCATTGATACTATGGGGGGTTAAGCCTTTAAACCATTTTCTTACTTCTCCCCCCAAACTTTGAGCAAAAAATCTAAGCTTGACAGAATCATCGTCAATTTCATTTCTGTCAAAGTAGTCATTCATCTTATCCACATGTTGTGATGCAGTTGTAGCATTACTAGCATCGTATAATGGAATTTTGGACTGATAGTCCTATGGAAGATTGACTAATGGAACAAGAAAGACTAAGGGAGCATACCATGCTGCCATGATATGTGGTGGAGGTGGATTTACAAGAGGTGGATTAACAAGACGGAAAGTGGGCTGAAGTGGAGTGGTTTGAAAAGTGGATGTAGGGTGAGCTAAAGTGGATGGACCAGGAGTAGATTGTTGAGCTGATCTTGGATGAGAGACACCTAAGTTGTGAAGGAAATGTAAATCAGGAGGTTTTGTTTCTCTGCTACCAGGATGTTCACTTGTTTCAAGAGATGAAAGTGAAGACTCAGAACCCAACTGATCTAAATCATCAAGAGACCTAGTTCTAAAGGGATTTACTAAGTCAACTTGTGATTGTTATAGAGCTGAAAGATTTTCAGGAACTGAATTAGCTCTCAAGGGTGATCTGAAAACAATTGATAATTTAATCCTAGGAGACTTCCTAAGGATACTTTATGGGTTATCAACTATCTCAGGTGGATCAGGGTCACGATAGGCTCTAGTGTGAATCTTTCTAGGAGCCACTATGTTGTGTTTTTCAGACCCAAATAAACAAGAAAATTTCAACCAAATATGACAATCTTTGAGAGGTTAACTAATCTGTTTATACAAATTTTAATCCTACAGTCCCCTAACTGAGTTTGAATGATATTATAATGATAAGGGTTATTCCCAGTGGATTCTTAAGGTTTGTTGAGGATTGTGGAGTCGCCAAGTGGAATTTTTTAGCTCCTAAGGAGGTAAAAGGTTTTATGGTCCACCACCATGTTTATTGGATACCAATCTGAAATATTTTTGGTTTTTCTGAGTTATTTTTTAGTTGTGTGGTTTCTAAGAATATCCTAACTCTGTTTCAAAACTTAGCTACGTTTATGAGACAAAAACAGTCTACTCTTATGGCTAAGCCAGCTGATTTTTCAAGGTTAGATAAAGCCTTATGAGAATCCTAGGGTTTGCCTAGTTTGTCACTGATTCAAACAAGTTTCATCATGATTACCATTTCTTGGTAATGCTTGAAAAGGCTGCTTTTTACTCACAAGGTTTTATGAAATTTTTAGGGGAACCAGAGATTCTGGGTTTGATCCCCAGCGGAGTTGCCAGAAATGTTAGGAATCTGTAATCAGCAAGATTGGCAAAGTCCGATCATAGAAACAACATTGTTTCAACCACTTTGGGATTCTAGGATCTAGCGCCCCTCCTGAATCCGGAGAGGGATCTCTCCAATAAGTGCAAAGATGGATTTGTCTTTGAGGTCTTGGGTAATGATATTAGGCTAGTTATGAAAGCCGAGGGTTTTGTTTGTTTTTGGATGGTTGAGCATGCTTACTGTTTGAGGTGGAGACTTATAAATGCGAAGAGTTTCAAAGGTGTGAAGTTGCAAGCAAATAGAACAAGCTTTGGCCAGAAAGATAGATAATTGCAGTTTTTAGTCCATTGGGTTATGGAGTCATAATAGGGTTTAATTGAAACAACAAGAGGCAAGAGTGGAAAGTCATCTATGTCTAAGGATATCTTTGAAGTTTGATTTATGGAATGAAATGAGACAATAAGAAGGGGAATTAAACAAATGAAGAACAAAGAGCAGCCCAAGATCTGGTAAGTACTTTTAAACTAGCCAGCTTTTGACATACACTTAAGAAAGACCTAAAAGTAATCTAAGATTAGGTAAGTACTTCTAAACTAGCCTTCTTTTGATTCACTTTCAATAGAAAACATTTAAACACAAGGGAAACACAAATGATAACAAAGAATGGCCTAATATCTGGTAAGTACTTTTAAACTAGCCAGCTTTTAACACATTCCAAGGGAAACATTCAGATAGTTTTTGGGGATAAAACTCGGACCAGGGCACACCATATTTTCCTTAGTTCATCTCTACTTAACATGTGCTGAAAGTAACATCCAAGAACAATATTCAGCTAAGACAATAGGACGAGGGAACACCATCATTCCTCTGCTTAAACTAAATTAAATCATTCCTAAATAACATAGATTGGAAGAAAACATGTAGATAAAGATTTTCAGTCAGAGAAGGGTACTCATATATAGTAGGTCCTAACTCCATGTATGTTGTTCTTTATAAGAGAAAATGAACACAGTGAAAACAGAAATAAAATAACAAGTTACAATGAGAAAAACATCACCGTCAACATAGACCAGGATCCCATAAATCAGCTTGTATTGATGCTCCAAACCAGTTACAGCTTTAAGTCCAATGCTTTAGTTTAGCAATCATCTACACTTCCTACACTAACTTATATATCACAAGCAGAGCTCCAAGAACCAGTGAACACTATTTACAAGTAGAAGTCTCAAGCTCAATTACATTTCAATGTTCAGTAGCCAACTCAACCCTCATGTTCTCATCTTCTATAGGAGTATTTATAGAAGAATGAGGAGGTGAGATTTGATAAAATATCTCCTAGGGCAATTAATACATTCTTAATGGCTTCTCGGCCTTTGGGGGGCTTGATGAGGAAGCTTACATATGTATCCTCTGTATTAAATGATTTACATTAAAAATTAAGCTCGGTGGGAGCTTTTGTTGACCTTTGAGGCTCTGTGTCATGCTATAGTAACTCTGCTGATGTTTTTTCATTAAGTTCCTTTGGCAGAATTAATCATTTGGTTGTGCTGAGGAAAATACATGATTTGATCAATAACTTCAGCCTCTGTTTGAATGCTTTGAGGCAATAGGCGGCACTGTGGTAGCTGGGAGGAATCAATTTGCCTCAGATGTGGCAGTGGAGGCTTTCTATCTGATAAAACCCGTATGATTTTCCTTTAATTATGTTTTAATTTAGAGGATTAGGCTTTTGATAATAAATCTTAGCCGTAATCCCCAAATTGTTTTCAACCTCCTGTTTTGCTGTGTTCTGTCTTCGACACTGATACTCTTTCAATTCATTTAACCATGTCTTGTTGATGTGCAGGACGTGCAGGGCTCGTATGGCATCAATGCCTCATGAAACACTGACGAAACGTGGAGTTTGAACCCTGTGAATGATTCCTTTTGATGAATCGAAGGCGGGAGAATCGTCATTCTCATCCTTCGGCTTTTCTTTTGATATAATGGAAAACCATTGAAAACCCTGCACAATACAAAAAATATTATAAAATCCTGCGTTATATAGGTTTTACTGCTTCAGAGGGCGTAGGGAGAGAGAATGGTCGTTGGATGGCATCATCCAATGATTGATATTTGTTTTGGGAGGTTAAAAAAGGAAAGCGGGTGAAAAATAAGCCATAACCGTCGATCGCGGAATGATCGACGGTCAGGATTGATCGGGAGGAAGTAAAGCGAAGCAGTCACTTTACGAAGAAATGGCAAAAATTTGATGGGATAAGGTTAAAAACCTTTGTTATGAGACAAAATGGTTAAAAATAGATTTGGAAGTTTCGGGATGATTGGGGCCGTCGGATGGGATCGGCCCACAAGATCAACGGCTGAGGAGGCGTGCGAAAAACGCACATGGAAAGAGGGAAAGTGGTTTCAGGGATGGAAACCACCATTTTCACGTGAGGAAAAGGCAGGTAGGCGGTATTTCCCTTTGGAACGCGATACACATCCCCGCCCGACACGTGGCTTTAGAAAACCACCCATTTCACGTGGCCTTGGGAGAAATAAACTTTGCACTGAAAGTCACGTGATTTGGAACAAGGGCCGTCAGATCTAGGGCCTCAGATCTGACGGAGGAGAACGAGCGCGATTCTGGAAAGATGCGCGGGCAGAAGTAAAGGGAGGGGGAGTTTATCCCTCGAGCTTCTTTTGGGCGCGATCATCGTCCGATGAGCCAACCTCAGATCGGACGGCGCACGTCAATATCGCGCCAAGTCCATAGTCGACTTTTAATGCGCAATGAGGGCGGTATTTTAAAATTTCTTGAGGCCACGTGTCGGCCAGTGGGATTAATCGCTGCCAAATGGGGAAAACCGCTTTCCCCTCAAAAGTGGTGCGATAAAAACCGCCTGGTTTTGAATAGTGAGTGACTGCAGGGACCACCGGGGCGATAGATTGTGAGCCGTCGATCTGCAGATCAAATCGACGGTGGAGAGCGAATGGAACTTTGCACCGGCAGAAAACTTTATGATATAAGAAAACCCAACAAATTAATATAAACGAAGGTGTATACTTTGGGGGAGAAATATTTATTTACAATAAGGCTTGGCGCCTGGTTCCAGCACCAGGGCATGTGTAGTGGAAATGGTTAAGGACTTAGCCCAAGGGGGCTTAAAACTTTACACAAAAATATGTATTTTTTATGAAGTTTTAAATGTTTTTCAAGGGTTGTGAGGGTTTCGATAAGGCAAAGAAAGATTCTTAAACCTTATCAAAGGGGTTTCGATGGAGGGGATAAAGGGGAAAAATATGAATATGAAGAATTTTTGTGGGGAATAAAGGGGTAAAAATGAGGTTAGTTTTGGAAGTGGAAGGAAGGGGAAAATGATGATTTTGCAGCAGTCTCTTCTCATGAAATTAGCAGAATTTCAGGGTGTAAAATGGGCACAGTAGGGAAGATTTTGGACAGAGGCATGAGGCCCTTAAGAGTCTTCAAGAGCCAACACTTTTTGCAATAAAATTTGTTCCTTAAAGGCTCCAAAAATTATTTAGCCACCTTTTGGTATAACAAATTTCATAGGTGGCTAACACTGGGCACGGGTCACGTGGTGGGGAAGTGGTTAAGGGTCTGGCCGAAAGGGGCTTAAGCCTGCTATATGGAAAAGTGGGTTTTTGGCTTAAATTTAGTGTATTTTAAGGCCAAAAAAGGGATTCGGTAGACAGAATAAGGGGTTTTGAAGCTAGACAAAGGGTATTTGAAAGGTTTTAAAGGGGATTTAGGATGATTTATAGGGTAAATGGGGAATTAGAAAGGGGAGAAAGGTGATGAAAACAGAGGCTTTATGGGAATGAAATAAGGGGGAAAAGAGGCATTTTTAGGCATTCTTCTTCACAAACAGAGAGGCTTTTTAACTGGGAATAGCAATGAGGATTATTCAAAGGGGAAAAGACATAGGAGGCTTCAAGAATGATATGTTTTCAGAGGAAATTTATTTCTTGAAGGCTCAAAAACATTTTAGCCACCTGTTTTCTTGTCAAAAAATTCATAGGTGGCTAACAGTGGCTCCACATGGGGATGGCATCTTCTTGAAGGTGTCAAGAATTCAGAAAATAATCTTTGGAGTAGGCCAGATGCCTGGAATTTGACACATCCATTTTCTTTCTCGGATCAGCTACCACAAATCATGAAGACATCATATCAGCAGTAATACTCTCCCAAACAGCTACCTACCCATACTACAGTCCTAACATTTTTTCTTCTGGGTGCATTTGGACTTGCAGACCCTTTACATCATCAATTTTTTACAAACAAGAAAATAAACCTATTCTACTGCTACCCTTATTACTCCATGAAGCCAGATTAAGTAGTTGGTCTCATAGCTTATCTACCTAAACTAATATCTGCTAGGATTAAACTATCTAGCAGATTTATTTCTCTACATTCTAAGACAGAAATTGAAAACAGTCAAGCCAGGATTAGACTGTCTGGCTTGCTGGCCTTTGTAGGAATTAAAAACAACTGACTAAATTATCACAGGCTGAGCTCTATTGAAAATTTTCTACCTACCCTACTCTACTTGGAAATCTCTGATGTTCTAGGTGATACAATAATGCCATTGTAGCCAGTCAAGCAATAACAAAAAGGGGTAAAAGCACTGACTGCTCACCAGGGACAACCATAGGGTGCTCTGCATGTGGTTCTTCAAAACTGAGATCACCATCAGTGGTGACCATTCCTGATGAATCCAGCCTCTGCGAAGGATCAATGCTAGAGAATTCAAGCTAATCAGGGCCTCCATATACTCTGCCACAGGATCAGCTAACACATGATGTAAAATTTCTTCTTTTAGGCCTTCCATGATTGGTAGGTTGTCTTCATCCTGGGCATCTTTGATTACTGTATCTTCCACTACGTCTTCAGTGTGGCTCTTGGAAGCCCGATCATCTTCTCTCTGCACATCGAAACGCAATGGAATTTCTTCTTTCTTAGGGGGAGGGAGACTTTCCAAAAAGGCTCTCAGGTCCCCGAATTGGTATGATAGCTCTTGTGAATTCAATATTTCGATCTCAACTTCATACCTTTCAACCAGCACTTCTAGAAAAAATTTCTTAAGCTCAGGTTGATTATTGAATCTCGAGCTGAAAAAGAAAGCCTCTGGAAGATCATTGCTTCTAAGTTTTGCCAGTATCCTTGATATTCCACAACGAAACTCTTCAAGGGGACTGAGCTCTGTTTCTGCAAATTTCTCAGAGTCTTCCATTAGTAAATTGACTAGGACTTTAGCATGGATGATGTTGTAATGCGATTGGTGTGGAGTCTTGCGAAAACAAAGATAATCAATGGCCTACTGATCACCAGTGGAGTATTTTAATCATTTAGGAACTGTGGAGTCGCTAGGTGGAGGATTTAAGATTTTACTATCCACCACAGTGATTTACTGCAAAATCAAGGCTATTGGTCTCTTTTCCCCAGTGGAGTTGCCATTATGTTGGGGTTCCTATGTTTTGGCAGATTTGGCAATACCAAAAGATAAGACAACATCAAACCACTTTGGGACCGTCGGGATCTATCCCTCCTGGGTCCAGATAGGGATCTCTCTATAAATACAAAGAATGATATATCTTTGAAAGCTCAAGATGAGATATTAGGCTAGTTATGAAGCACAAGGGTTGTTTTAAATGATTTGATTGTTGGGTTGAGTCAGATATCATTAACTGAGAAGGTTATGGAATGGAAGGAATGAAGCAGCAAGATGTTTTGACAAAAGAGGATAGGTTAAGAATGTGCCATCCATTGGGCTATGGAGTCATGAAAGGGTTTAATTTATGCAATAGTTAACCAAGGCTTTCCATATGGCAAGTCATCTATACTAAAGGATCTTTTAGATAGATGGTGGAATGGAACATTAAGGAGTGAAGGTGAAAGAAGGAAAGAAACCCAAGCACAGTCTGGAGATCAGGTCAGATATCATTTAAATCCAGACCTACTTTGACATACTCAAAGGCAACTCTCAATGAAGATACAAAGTGCAGCTTAAGATCAGGTCAGAGTTCATCTAACTCCAAGCCTGCTTCAGCATACTCTCAAAGGAAAACAGAGTTAAGATTTAACACAGAACTAGGCCTAAGATCAGAGAAAGGTTTTTAACCTTCAATGCTTTGACACCAGCTCAAGGGATATTTGAAAGGCCAATCTGTTGGAAAAGGACCCCAGTGGACAGGGCTAACTCTAAATCCCTGGTATCCCAATTCTTCCAGCTTAAACCCAACAAGAAAATTTAAGCAACAAACCCCGAATTCACACATCAGTAAGCATGGGCTAGACCAACTTCTTTAACTGGTTAAATTACATGAATTTTTTCTTAGATTCACTAACAGCAGAAAAAATCAAAGATAAGAAGAGCAGTGGGCATTAGGGTACCATGCAGGGGTATATCCTAAGCCTAATTTACTAATCCTTATCATAGAAATATGAATAGCATGATTAAAATGAAATAATGATAGGAAAAATCACCCGTAATATAGACCAAGATCCTGTGAAATTTGCTTGATTAATTGATGTGAAAAACTAGTCACATACTGTGAGCTCAATGGCTGATTACAATCCAAACTTCTCCTCCCAGCCTACTAAATTACAAACTACTCAGCTACTTTCCCCCAATAACTGTTCTAACAGTCGAATGAATCCCTACACTACAACAACAACAACAACCTTTACAATATGTTCTTCGGGAGTTCTTATAGGAGAATGGAATAGCAGGATTAGATATGAATTAAATCGACTCATTAAGACATAATGGCGGAAATGTTCATGCCCACTCTGCTTAATGGCAATTTGAATCATTGTATGTCCTCTGTAGTATGGTCTGGGAGTCTTTGTCAGGTCGATATTGACCTCAGATGTTCCTTTGAAGTCCTTTCTGGCTGTCCGGTACTCTGTGTAGACTTCTGAAATAAGTAACCAGGATGGAAAGTCTACCAGGCCTCCATACCTACATAACTGTTGTCTTGACAGTTCCTTAGAAGCTTCCGTCAGTGTAATAACCTTTCAGGGCTCGAGGAGGCATGTAGAATTCTGTTGGAAGGTGTACTTTCTGAGAAAATACGTTCTGCTGACATTAAACACAGATATGGCTTGTTTCATGTGCACTTTAGGCCTTATCAGGCCTCTTAATCATCCTCACAGTCTCTAATAGTGTTTCTGTCCTTTAAACGCATAATTATGATCATTAAGTGTTCAATAACAAGCTTAAATCCCTTGATTTTTCACTGCTAACACTCTCTGCCGCTACTACAATGGTTTCTCTGCATTCTGAGTCACAGTAACTGTGACTGTGGAGACAGAGTGAAACTACCACTCTATAAATCCTACAACAATGCAATAAACTCATTATAAAATCTAAGGGAGGTGGCAAAGAAATGTTGTGGAGGCCTGCGGAATGGTGAATGCAAGTGAAAATGGGTGGAAGAACCATGCAGAATGGTGGAAGAATGAACTGGTGAAGGTCTGGTGTGAAAATGGTTCCGGGCCATTCAATTAGAACAGACACTGGAGATCAACGGTCAGGATCCATCGAGAAATCCTTTTAGAAGGTTAAGCAGAAGAAATAGGATTTAATGTTTAAAACCCAAAGTTTATGTTTGGGTGATTTACAAAGAAAAACAAAGAAAATGAATAAAACTTGGGCGCATTATATGGTGGGACCCGGCGGGCGAAGGGCGATTAACTTAGAGCCGTTGGATCGCAGGAGGCGATCAACGGTCAGGATCATCCAATGGAACTCTATGAACGCACAATGGAAGGAATATGAATGAAATGAGCGATGCGATATGGGCCGTAGATTTGGATCAACAGACGGCTAAGATTAAATGATGGAGGTTGCGGGAACGAAGGGGAGGAAGGTGGTTTTAGGAAGAAAACCACTGGTGTCACGTGGCTTTAGGGCGGTTTAGAAAATCCTCAGAAAAAAAGCGATATATGTCGCTGACTAACATGTGGAAAAACAAAACAACTTTTATCATGTGATTTCTGATCATTAAATTTCGAATGCCAAAATAACGCGACATGCATGTGAACCGTCGGATGGAGGGGTGGAAGATCGAATGGTGTAGGGTGGAGCACGAAATGGGGAGATGCGCGTTCAGTAATGGCGGCGAATGGCCCAGACGGTTTGAATGTGGGCCATCCAATCTATGGAATGAACGGCTGAGATCTTCAAATGGAAAGCGAAGGTAGGAGGGCAAGTTAATGGGCGAGATGAATGAGAGCCATTGGATCTTGAGAGATGAACGGTTGTGATCCAATCACATTGGAGAAGGCAAAGGCCGGGACTCTGAAATATTAACGTTGCGATTACACGTAGTCCGTCCGATTAGGGCGAGATCGACGGTCCGGATTAGATTGGGGGTCGCCAATCAGGGAACACGCGGTGGCATATAAAAATTCTTGCGATTGGCGATTGGGGTGGTGGTGTGATTATATCAGGGCCGTTAGAAATGTATAGATCAACGGCGGAGAAACCAGTGGAGGTCTATTAGAACAAAAGACCTCGCATCGGAAGAAATTGAATTAACAAAGGAAAATGCGCACAATGAAAGTTTCGATTGCAATTAGCACCCAGGGTTGTAGCACTTGGTTCTGGGTGCGGGTCACGTGGTGGGGAAGTGGTTAAGGGGCTGGCCGAAAGGGGCTTAAGCCTGCTATATGGAAAAGTGGGTTTTTGGCTTAAATTTAATGTATTTTAAGGCCAAAAAAGGCATTCGGTAGAGAGAATAAGGGGTTTTGAAGCCAGACAAAGGGTATTTGAAAGGTTTTAAAGAGGATTTAGGATGATTTAGAGGGTAAATGGGGAATTAAAAAAGGGATAAAGGTGATGAAAACAGAGGCTTTGTGGGAATGAAATAAGGGGGAAAATAGGCCTTTTTGGGCATTCTTCTTTACAAACAGAGAGGCTTTTTAACTGGGAACAACAGTGAGGATTCTTCAAAGGGAAAAAGGCACAGGAGGCTTCAAGAATGATATTTTTTCAGAGGAAATGTATTTCTTGAAGGCTCAAAAACATTTTAGCCACCTGTTTGCTTGTCAAAAAATTCATAAGTGGCCAACAATGACTATAGTGATGCATTGATTGCATCACACACACACTGGAGTTGCCAATGAGGATTGCGCAACAAGGGCAAGGTATATTAGAATTATTTTAGGGGTCTTCTTCAGCAGGGATTGCACAGTGGAGGTAGGCTATCAGGTGGCAAGAAATCAGTGCATGGATTTGTAGATTTCTTCTTATTAGTGTGTGATGATTGTATTGTACTGAGAGCTTGATGTACTAATATTTGTATGAGATTGTTACATGATCTCCATGATACACAATATATGATAGTTGGGGTTTTCAGTTTCAGGCTTTCCCGTTAAAAAACTGTGTTATGTGTGATTGTTTTTATTGCTTCATGTGTTTGCAATTGAGTTTAAATTTCTGCAAAAGATTAACAGTGGAAGGATTATGTATTTAGCAAGAAGATAAATATTATTAGATCAGGAGAATATGGATATATACATGCATATGTTATAAAATTTCTACATGGTATCAGAGCAGTGTTAATTCTTGAAGATTGCAATTGTGAAGAATTGTTGAGTTTGTGTTGGTGGACAATTTGAATTTGCTGCAGAAATTTCTTGGTGCGACAGTTGAGTATACATTGAAATTTCTTTCAATGGGTTGTGATTGGATTATGCCCTTGATGGAATCTTGAATTACATAGCCTGGAAAGATAGATGGAGGCGGTGCTGGAAGATAATGGACTGAAGGAGTTCATCGACAGCGATGTTCCTAAGCTTGGTTCTAGCGATGCTGCATTACTTGACGCATGGCAAAAGAAGGTAGAAAAGACAAGAAGAATTATGTTGGAAGGTGTGAAGGACCATATTGTGTCTAGCCTTCACAGGAAAGCCACTCCATTTGCAACGTGGAAGGCTTTGAAAGATTTGTTCCAAAGTAGCAGCGACCAAAGGAAGTTGGCACTAAAAGATAAGATCAGAAAAATAAAAATGGAGAAGGGCAATAGTATTCCAAAATATCTCACGAAGTTTTTCCACTGTAGGGATGAACTAGGAAGTGTGGGGATTACTATTGATGATGAAGACTTGGTGAGCTTGGCTCTCCTTGGGCTTCCGAAGAGTTGGCATAGCTACGAAGACTCTGTCAATGGACGGGAGAAACTGTCGGGATGGGAGTGACTTTGGTCGGATCTTGTGCAGGAGGAGATAAGGCGAAGTACCAGGGATGGCTCCTCATCGAAGAATTAAGATGAAGAGAATTGGGCTTTGGCTGCCAAAGAAAGGAAAGGGAAGGGGAATAAATTTCCTTCAAAATCCAAAGCTAAAGGCAAGAAGCAGGATTTGTCCAAGGTGAAGTGTTTTCACTGTCACGAACATGGGCATTTCGCCACTAACTGGCCACAGAAAAAGAAGAACAAGAAGGCTGCTGGAGCTGTATCTGGAGAGGCCTTAGCCTCCCAATTTGAACTTGATTTCTCTTTGATCGCATGCTTGGTTTCAATCTCAATGGGATCGGTGTGGTATCTTTATATTGGTGTGTCTTTCCATATGACGGGAAACAAGGAGTTGTTTAGTGACTTCGAGGAGAAGGACCTCCAAATGCATATAGAGATGGGCGACGATGGTCAATACAGTGCAACCGGCATTGGGACCATTACCTTTGAGAGGGAGCTAGGTAATCCATTTCTGTTGAAAGATGTTATGCATGTTCTAGGTCTGAAGAATAACTTGGTCTCGGTCGCAATGTTGGAAGACAGAGGTTATGACGTTGTTTTTAGTTAGGGAAAAGCTTTCCTTTGACATAAAATAGTGGGTCAAGCCAAGAGGATAGGGATTCGAGTTAAGAATCTCTACAAGCTGGAGGTAGATGGTTGCACTGCAATTATGGGAAAAACAGAAGAAGTGGTGAGTCGAGATGAGGATGAATTATGGCACAGGAGATTGGGCCATCTTCACCATGGCGCTTTAAAGATTTTGCAGCAGATTTCTATTGGACTTCCCAAGGGTACTCTTGCGCAGTCAGATCAGTGCAAGGGATGTACTATGGGTAAGTTTGTGAAGACCACCTTTCATGAGAAGGAGAACCGTGCTTCGGTGATCTTGGAGAGAATTCACACAGACGTGTGTGGACCTTTCTTGGTTGCTTCAATAGAAAAACACAGGTATTATGTCATTTTTTTTTATGAATATTCTCATAGATGCAGGATATTCTTCATGCAGAAGAAGAGCGAAACATTCTCAAAGTTCTGTGAGTTTAAAGCATTCGTGGAGAAGGAGTCGGGGAAGCATGTGAAAGCTCTACGGAGCGATAATGGTGGTGAATATATCTATGGCGAATTCAAAGACTTCTGTAGCAAAGAAGGAATTCGAAGAGAACTCATAGCACCTCATAACCCACAACAGAATGGGGTCACAGAGAGGAAGAACAGAACAATCGTGGGTGTTGCATGACCACGGCCTACCGATGCACTTGTGGACGGAAGCATGCAACACTGCGGTTTATGTGCAAAACCATTGTCCTCATAGAGTACTTGGCATGAGTACACCTGAAGAAGCTTTTACTAGTAAGAAGCCTAATATTTCTCATTTGAAGATTTTTGGCTCATATGTTTACATTCATGTGAGAAAGGATGCCAGGAAGAAGCTAGAGCTGACTGCAGAAGTTGGGATATTTGTGGGGTACACAGAAAAACCCCATAATTATCGTGTGTATTTTCCAAACAGTTGAATGACTGTGGTGTGACGAGATATAAAATTCAATGAGGTGAAATCCATGAATTTTTCGCTTGAGAGGGAGCTACACTTGCATGCAGAGGAGGAAATTCTTGTTCCCCAAGATGAGCCTCTAGATGTGGATCAGCCACAGGAGGAGATTCATGGAGTGGAGGAGTCCACTCATGCAGAACCAAACATTAGACAAGGCAGAAAGCATGCCACAGAAACTGAGAGACTGAAGCTTGATGCGGCACAGAATGTAGGAGTCCCTACATCACAGCGCAGACAGAGACAGTCACCTAGCCAATTTACTGGATACATGGCTCTTATGAGCAAGTGTATCGTGATAGAGCCATCTTCTTTTGAAGAAGCAGTGCAGGAGCCCACATGGGAAGATGCCATGGTGGAGGAGTATGACTCCATTGTCAGAAACAATGCTTGGGAGATTGTTCCAAGGCCGATGGGAAAATCAGTTGTAGGATCAAGATGGATCTACAAGGTAAAGCAAGTTGCTGATGGGAGCATCGAGAAGTATAAGGCAAGATTTTTTGCCCGAGGCTTCTCACAGATCGAGGGGATTGATTATGAAGAAACATTTGCACCTGTCGCACAGTGTTCTTCCATAAGGACCATCCTTGCTCTCTCAACACAGATGGGTTGGCACATTCATCATATGGATGTGAAGACTGCGTTCCTTAATGGGATCATTGAGGAAGAGGTGTAAATTGAGAAGCCTGAAGGATTTGAGATCTTCAACAACGAGTCTCATGTGTGCAGACTCAAAAGAGCGATGTATGGGTTGAAACAAGCACCTCGTGCTTGGTACACACGGATCAACAGCTATTTCACTAGACTCGGCTTCACCAAGAGTGAGGTGGATGCAAACCTATACCAAATTGTGGTGAGGGGTAAGCTTTTAATCATTATTCTTTATGTTGATGATTTAATACTAACGGATGATGAGCAGTTGATACACTCATGCAAGGAAGATCTTGCAAAGGAGTTTGAGATGAAGGATTTGGGCCTCCTTCATTATTTCCTTGGATTGGAAATATGGCAGCGGGAAGGTGAATTGTTTGTGTCTCAAGGAAAGTATACTCGGGAGATACTTGAGAAGTTTCACATGCAAGGCTGCAAGCCTATTGATGCTCCTCTTCCAGGAAATTGGAGGAAAGAGGATGCTACATCGGGAGAGGTAGTGGATGCCACTGTTTATCGATAGTTGGTGGGTTTGCTCATGTATTTAGTTAATACAAGACCGGACATATGCTATGTGGTGAACCAACTTTCACAAGCGATGGTTAAGCCTACCAAGCTCTTTTTGAAGGCAGGCAAGCATGTCCTAAGGTATCTCAAGGGCACATCTGAGTATGGCTTATTGTACAGATAGATGGATGAGGTGAAGTTGCATGGCTTCACGAATGCAAATTGGGCAGGCAGCCCAACAGATAGAAAGAGCACATCAGGAGGGGTTTTTAGTATCGGATCTACAATAGTTTCTTGGTATAGCAGGAAACAGAGATCCGTGGCACTCTGTTCAGCGGAAGAAGAATACATGGTAGCAAGTCAAGTTGCATGTGAGGCTATCTGGATGAGGAAGATCATGGTCGGTTTGTTCAGTTCACATTTAGATCCTACAATGATACATTGTGATAATTAGAGTTGCATTAAACTCTCGATTAATCCTGTATTTCATGATAGATCTAAACATATTGATATCTGATATCATCATATCAGAGATTGTGTGCAGCGGAAGATCTTGTTGCTTCAGTACATTCCTACGGAAGATCAGGATGCAGATATTCTAACGAAGGCACTCACCAGGAGCAAATTCGAATACCATAGAAGCAGGATCGGGGTGAAGGATAATCCCCATCTTGTTGAGAGGGAGTGTTGAGATTCAACAATATGATGAAGCTTAGTGAAAATCAGTCACCTTCACTAAGTGGGCCCGCAGGCTATTTTTAGTTGTAAGTCTATTTTTAGACATGGTGATCATATTTCAGAAGTTGCAGGATGCTATTTATGGATGGTTGTTCAAGTTGGAAAAATAGATGAAATTATATTTTTAGAATACTGGGCGAAGTCTATTTATAGATCGTCGATCTAAAAATAGAAGTGTCTATTATTATTAGCTCTTAATAATAATCTGACAATAAACATCAACTTATTCTCTTGGAGCACTTTATTTTAGTATACAGATTTGGAAAATCAGTGGGCTGAAGGAATTATGCAATTCCTAGGGTTTACTGGTGGTTCATGCATGGAGGACTCAGTTAGAACTGAAGTGTCAAAGTTATGATAGAGTTGGAAGAGTAGTTCATGGAGTTGTTATTCAGTTTAACTCAGTCAATGGAGTTAAACTTAGTTGAGCTAGTTGTATCTAGTCTAATTGAATGATACAGTAGTGAGAGTGGAATGAATTAATTAGTTAATTAATTCACAAATAATAACTGATTAATCAATTGAACAAATATAGTAGTTAACTACAGTGCATGTCAGTTCCAGTGGAGACCCAGTGGAGAGATAGGTGAAAGGGCAAGATGGACTATCCGTTGTGACTATAGTGATGCATTGATTGCATCACACACACATTGGAGTTGCCAATGAGGATTGCACAGTCAAGGAAAGGTAGATTTGAATTCATTCAGGGTTCTTCTTCAGCAGGGATTGTGCAATGGAGGCAGGCTATCAGGTGGCAAGAAATCAGTGCATGGATTTGCATGTTTCTTCTGATTAGTGTGTGATGATTGTATTGTACGGAGAGCTTGATGTACTAAGCTTTGTATGAGATTGTTACATGATCTCCATGATACATAGTATATGATAGTTAGGGTTTTCAGCTTCAAGCTTTCCCATTAAACAATTGTGTTATGTGTGATTGTTTTTATTGCTTCATGTGTTTGCAATTGAGTTTAAATTTCCGCAAAAGATTAACAGTGGAAGGATTTTGTATTTAACAAGAAGATAAATATTATTAGATCAAGATAATCTGGATATATAAATGCATATGTTATATAATTTCTACATGGTATCAGAGCAGTGTTAATTCTTGAAGATTGCAATCGTGAAGAATTGTTGAGTTTGTGTTGGTGGAAAATTTGAAATTGCTACAGAAATTTTTTGGTGCGACAATTGAGTATACATTGAAATGTCTTTCAATGGGTTGCACTTGGAGTATGCCCTTGATGGCAGCTTGAATTACATAGCCTGGAAGGATATATGGAGGCGGTGCTGGAAGATAATGGACTGAAGGAGTTCATCGATAACGATGTTCCTCCATCTTGAGCTTCCACAACTCAAAACTATGACGATTAAATTTCTCGATCTCTATCTTTCCACTGCTCGCCATCTTCATTCACTGCAAGAGTCGATCCCACAGATCTCCCATTGAACAGGATCTACCACATGCCCGAGCAAAAAACCCCTCAACAACAAAGGTGTCCCCTTGAATCTGAAATAACTCTGATACCAAATGTAGGTTTTAAACCTGTACATAAATTATCTGTAAACAAATTCTTCAAAACAGAAAATAAACAATAGTGAGAGCATAAAACATAAAACAAATATACACATATATTATCCCCTAGATCCCAAACCAAGACTACTAGCTTGATTTTTCATTATATTCCTTTTAGTGTTACAACACACATATATATACATGCTGAAGCATTAATAAACCCCAATCCATTATCCCTGGATTAGAACATAATCCTAGTTCCCTTGACTGGATCTACAAAATAACATGATCAGAAAACCATCATGCCCAAAACAATGTTCAAACCCATGCACAAAACCATAGGCGAGTCCGCCCACCTAATATAGGATCCAAAAAAATTTACCGGGGTGCTGCTCCGAATCCCATGCAGGGGGACTGCTACCCCCCTGTTCTGCCCCATGTAATCGAAGGATGCCTTCTGGCCCCCTCACAACCCCCGCTTCCCGCCTGATTCTAATCGTGGAAATAATATAACACACACCCAACATGGATGATGTTCCAAAACTTGTGACTTAGGGTGCGAAAAATGGTGAATTTCAAGTAGTATATGTACTTGATGTTTTTATCTAGTCTGATCACTTTGGGTGCAAGGGTAAGAGCCTACTAATAAAGTAAGAACTAACCAAAATTACTATGTGGGGTGTAGTAGGTCTAAAGCATCAAGTAAACATCACAAGTGTTTATCATATATTAGAGAAATAGATATAATGGGATCCATTGCTTTCCAATCTAATTAAGTTATGTGTGTTGTAACTTGCAAGAAAGAAAATATGTGTGTATGACGGGACACTTACTTTCCTCCTATTACATTATGTGGTTAACCTTTAATCTTATAAATAGATGAAAATTGGATTTCAAGATGTTTTTTATTCCCCCATATTGCTATGTTCACAAGGGTAATAACACACCTCAACATTTACTAGATCCACTTCTAGTCCCAATACTGCAATTGGTTAGAAAAAATAAATTCCATTAATGTGGAAAAGGAATTAAATTCTTCTACACTATCGGCTAATTTAAATGAAAACGACCTAAGTTGCTAAAACATGTAGGAGTGGGGGTAGGTCATTAAGGGGTTCCACCCAACTCTTAAAAGAAGAAAAAATTACAATGAATTGGGGTTATGTATACCCACACAACTATTCAGTTGATATTTGTGGGGAAAACATCATGACTATTTCTTCGATATCTGCATAGATTATCCCAAAAATTAGGTAGAACCAATTTCAAACACACACAAGCCAAGAGGAGGCCAAAAATGATATTATAATAAAGTCACATACATGACGAATGAAAAGGATATAAGAGGAGTGATCCAACTGGATATTGGTGCCCACCCACCTATTCCACTTGGACCCCAACCATTGTTTCTTTTCAATTTCCTTAATTGTAGCACAACCTACTATTTTTTCAAAATTTTCAGGTCCTAAAATTCAAGAGCCATTTTGAGGTACCAAAACACGTTTTTAGGGAAAAGAGAGAGACTAGAAAACTCATTAACTATTATACTTGTTTTTTTTTTTGCCTCTTCTTTGAGATATTTGAAACGAGGTATTATGATAGCCAAACAGAGATCGTATGTGAAAGCTACAAGCTCGGGAAGTTGATGTACCAATTTACCCAAATGAGGCTCACAATTTTGGCGCTTCATCTCCTAGGGTTAGATTTTTTGATGTTTAGGGTTTCCCCTTGTTTCTAAATAATAAATAGGCCTTTGAGACTCATTGTAACAAAGTTTAGAGGCATGTAGTTGCCACATATCTTCTCAAAGATAAGCTACCATCACCCAAGCTAGTTTATTTCCGTTCTATATGTAAGCATATTTCAGTTCTTTGATATTAATGAAATGAAGTATTATTTTTGTTGCAACTCTATATTTATGGTCATATAAGGATTTTTTTGCGTTCCTGTTTAGGTTTGGATCAGTGGTATTAGAGTCGTCTTCTCTTTCTTTGTTTTTCTTTACATTTCCCAAACGAGGTTAGGGTATAAGTAGTTAGGCCTCGAATTGGTTGAACCTTTGCAAGACCAGCCTCACAAACCTAGACAAGCTCCCATGGCAGAATAAAATAAGGACAAGGGGTTAGGAGATCCTTTCAAAATATTTCTCAAAGAAGCCCTTGAGCGATAAAGGAACATGATGATGGAAAATTTTTCCTAGATCCTTCAACGACTACCCATAGGCAATGAATCTCCTTCCAGCAGCCACTCTGGAAGCGCCATGCCATTTTAGGTACAAGTTATCTTTGACATCACCATATTTGAAGGTCAGATAGATGTGGATTTAGTAGATAAATGGTTAAATATGCTGGAAGGATATTTTTCGGTGCATGATTTTTCCAACTGGGAAAATATTACTTTTTAACTCCTCAAAGTTGCCCCCTGCATCAAGGATTGGCGGGAAACCTACTATGAGAAGAGGGACGAGAGTGCACCCTCACTATTTTTAGCCACATACACTTGGAATTATTTCTAGGACGCCATCAAGGAGCAGTATTACCTTGTTGGGAGCTATGAGTATAAATACATAAAGTGAACCACACTGTGACAGGGAAGGGAGTAAGACGTGCCATAGTTCACAAATATTTATCATACATTTCTCACAAAGTTATGTATCAAGGATTATGAGAGACATTTGATACTCAAGTACCATGACTGTCTACACAAGTAAATCCATGATGAGATGGGGTTCCTAGACATCTCCTCGCTTAGCACTACCTATTAATACACTGTCAAGATCGAACAAAAATTTAAACAAAATAAGCAAGACTTTGGATTTGTGAATCTGAAGCAAGAGAAAGCCGCCCCCAAACCGCATAACAAGGGACAAAGGTAAGGTGGGACAACCCAAGACAACCCACATAAGCCACAATCAAAGAAAAACACCAAGAAGACAGAGAAGGACATATGGAAATTATGTGAGTTCCATAAGATCCCCACTCACAACACAAGTGAGTGTCAAGCCAATTAGTCACTGGTGGCTAATTTGAAGGCTTCCAAAACGGATGCATGTTCTGAATTTGATTTAGAACCCGACAAGGGGAATGAAAAAGGGAAGTAGATTATTGATGTGAAGCCCAGTGCCACTGTTTCCACCACTAAGATCTAGAAGAATGAGCTCGAAGATCCAGAGGAGGGGCAGTGCCTCTTCCACTCACAAATGTGGGTGAAGGTTTCTCCACTACAGTTCATTGTCAACAATGGGAGCCAAAAGAACCTCATTTCAATAGAGGTCGTGAAGAGGATGGGCCTACCGACCATAGCACACTCACAACCATACACCATTGGGTGGCTTCACCAAGGGAAAGATCTCTAAGTCAGCCAGTAGTGTCGCCTTCCCTACAGGATCAAGCCCTTCATGAATGAGATATTGTGTGATGTTTCTACTCTTGAATTTTGTGATGTAAACCATACTTGTGGAAGTGCCATGTTGTGTATGATTCTAGGCCTTGTACCATTATTATTACTTTGGGTAATAATTTGTAGAAGATATCGGAGGTAGCACCACCTACCACCCTCTCTTTGATCACTGCGAAGAAATGAAGTAAGATCATTTCTCAGACCAGTAAATTTGTTTTTATTATGATTCACCCTAAGGGAAAGAAGAATATTTTGGCCACGACCTCTAGACAAGGCTCCTCCACATGGAAGCAGCAAATGGAAAAGGTCATGGAGGAGTATAGGGACATTTTTTCCTCACCCACAAGGGTAGATCTACTCTGTCAAGTCAAGTACTCCATTGATCTGAACCTAGGTCGTCGCTACCCAATGGACCGATATATCAATGTTCTGTTCTGTAGAATGATGAAATCAAGAGGTAGATTTAGGAGTTGTTACAGAAAGGGAACACCAAGCAAAGTTCATCAACCTATGGGAGCCCAATCATGTCGGTACCGAAGAAGGACGGGACTTGGAGACTTTGTATTGACCATCGAGCGTTGAAGAACTTCATTATACAGAACATGTATCCCATCCGATGGATTGGAGGCCTTATAGACTAGTTCAAAGGGGAAAAATATTTTAGCAAGATTGACTTAAAGTCTGATTATCACCAGGTATCAATCGAACCCTCCAATGTCTGGAAGACTGCCTTCAGATCCAAGTGTTGGTGTTCCCATGTTTTGGCCAGGTTGACAGAGACCAAAAGATGAGACAACATAGAACCACTTTCAGACCTTAGGATCTAGCCCTCCTAGGTCCAGAGAGGGATCTCTCTATGATTATCAAAGGATATACCTCTTTGACGTTCTCAATTGTGGTTTTAGGCTAGTTATAGGCTCAAGGTTGTTTGTTTGATTGTTTGAGTTTGGTTATTGAGAATCAGGAAGGAAGGTTTCACCATAAGACAAGGATGAGTAAAGAAGGAAGCTAGGCAAGAATAGATAACCCAGGGAACATCAAGGCCATTGGGCAATGGAGTCAAGAAAGGATTTACTTATGTTCAATGTGTAAGCTTCAATTGGGCTAGTCATCTAGAGCATTTGGATCTCAAAGACTGATTGGTGGGATGGAACACTAAGGGATGAGAATGAAGGATGGAAAACCATCTGATTCCGTCTATAGATCAGGCCAGAGGTCATTTAACTCCAGGCCTACTTGGACAAAACCATAGGCAACACAAGGGGTCTTGAAAAGGTTTGTATTGGAAGGGCAGGTTATGAAGAGGCAGCGACAGGCTTTACACCTCCAAATGTTCCTAACCTCTTCAATTAAATCTTAACAAAGACATCCGAACACTGATTCTATTAACTTGCACATCAGAGAGCAGGCAATAATCATCCACTACACTGGTTTAGTTAGTTAAAAACAATATTCAGACACACAATGAGCAGAAAACATTAAAGACTGAGAGAGCTGGGATATAAGGTACCTAACAAGGGTAAATCTTATATCATGCATTCAGATGTCAGTCAGAAGAACATGAAATGAAATGGAAATAAACACAGAGATAAGAAAACATCACCAACTGCTGTAGATCAGGATCCAATGAAAACTGCTTATCATGTTAAACACAACACCAATCAGGTACATCACTGCCCAAAGCTTTTACATTCAGCTTGAATACATCTTATTCCTCAGCCTATCATACCACTACCGCACAGGATACTTGGCTCGAGACAAAAAGGCTTGCAATTCACTGATAATGCATCAACAACCTTTAAAATGATATCCCTCTGTGCTTTATAGCAGAAGAGACACAGAGGACCGACTGAGGAGGTAGGTGAATCTTTAAATGTTATATTTAAACACAACAATGAATGCAGGGCTGAGGCCCATTCTATTTGATACACTGCATATTTAATCATTGTCACCTTCCTCATGAAAGAAAAATCTGCTCTGGATACGATCTGTCCTTTGGGCTGTAGTACTTTAGGTGATTTGAACAAAATGAAAGAACTTGCTGGGAGGTCTGCCTCATGGATGTTAGATTGCTTTGAACAATAGTTGGGACGGAAAGATCCTTCAGGGACACGGCGCATAATAAATACTGTATGGGAGACCTATCCTTTATGGAAAAACATTCTGCTGATAATGAAAACCTTGATATTACCTCTTATTGATGTTCAGGATCTCCAGAATCGATCCTCGGGTCTTCAAAATGATGCTTTGCCTCTTTAAACCTTTGTTTCAGGGCTCAAGATCTTCTTTGACGTGCTTTAATCCCTCTGCTCTGTACTGAAAATCCTTGCTGCTTCATGACTGCCTCTGTCGGGTTAGCTCGAGCTTTTAATGGCGCCGGCAAGATTTTGGCGTTTGAACTCCGCTTTCCTTTAATGTAAGTCCTGACAGTCCCATTCCTTGACTTTCCTGATGGTACTGGTTCATTGGATTTGATTCTGACTGCGCCGCTTACCATTAAGGCAGTACATTGAACAGAGGTGGTCCTCTTCCTCTAGAAACTCTACAACACGGCCAATCTGTGAAGAAATAGTGGACGGAGCAATGGACGCAGGGTGAACTAAATGGTGGTGCGGCGGTGGCGGAAACAATGGTATTATGTAAACGAACGATGAAAATGCGGTGAAGTGGTGGAATGCGCGAATAATAGGGTTTGGTATGATCATGCAGCGCGGACCGTTGGATTCAGGCCTGGAGATGGAGATCAACGGTGGAGATTGATCTGCGGGCTGACTTATGGACATGGCGGAATACATATGAAACTTTAGACTTTGGCAAAAATGTATGGAAATGCAAACAAATGCACGGAATGTATGTAAGAAGTGGGACCCAGCGGAGGCGAAGGGCGATTAAATCAAAACCGTTAGATCTTAACCCAACGGACGGACAGGATGAACTTGGGCCAATCGCAATCGGAGGAGATGCAATTGGAAGAGCACAAAAATGAGACACTCCCAAACTTTCGATTGCGATCGACAAGGGTGAGCGATGGAGCGCAGGCCGTCGATCTGGCGGGGAGATCAACGGTGCGGAACGCACTGCGGGACTAATCGAAATAAAACAATCGCATCGGGTTTTTTGAGTATTACAAAGGAAAAGCACCTGCCGGTTGTTTCGATTACGATTGGCCCCCAAGGCTTAAGCACTTGGTCTTGGGTGGCGGGCATATGTGGGGAAGTGGTTGAATGGGCCAGCGGAAAAGGGGCTAGGCCTTATATTAGGGTCGGAAAAGGGTTTTTTAGCCTATTTTAATGGGTTTTAAGGGGTTTAAAGGGGAACGATAGAGTAATAAAGGGGAGAAGAGGGAAAACAAAGGGCAGGGAAAAAATTTAAAGGGGATCTTGGGGGGATTCGAGGGGTAAATGGGGAAATAGAAGGGGAGAAAAAGGGGAAGAAAAAGAGGTTAAATGAGGAAAAACAAAGGGGAAAGGAGGCCTTTGGGCATTTCTTCACATAGCAGAGAGGCTTATAAGGGAAATCAGCAGAGGGGATTTAATCAAAGGATAAAAGACACAGAGAGGCTTCAAGGAGACTGTGTTTTCAGAGGAAATGCATTCCTTGAAGACTCAAAAATAATTTAGCCCCCTATTTGCTTGTCAAAAATTTCATAGGGGGGGCTAACACCAAGGAGGGCCTTTTTGAATGGTTAGTCATGCCTTTCGGGTTGAAAAATTCCCCTGCAAGCTTTGTGAGGTTGATGGACGACATCTTGTGACCCTTCACCAACTCATTCATGGTGGTGTATTTGAATGACATCCTGATCTTTAGACATAGTTGGGAAGAACACCTCCACCATATTTGACAGGTCCTGCAAACCCTACGACAACACAAGTTATGTTCCAATTTGGAGAAATGCACATTTGGTATGACCCAGGCTTAATATCTGGGATACATCATTTATGAGCGCAATGTGCATGTGGACCCAGCCAATATACAATTCATTCAGGATTGACCAGCCCCAACCACTCTAACATAGCTCCGCAACTCTCTAGATCTTGCAAATTTCTACTATAGGTTCGTGTTGGGGTTCTCTCATATCACTTGTCCTTTAATTCAAGTCAGTAAGGGCGAAGGAAAACAAAATTTCTTGGTATGAATCCCAACATAAGGTATTTTCTGAGTTGAAGCATCACCTCTTATCTACACTAGTGTTCACATTACTAGAACCGCAACAAATTTGAGATTGAGACAGATGCCTCCGACTATGCTATTGGTACAGTTCGTACTCAGCAGGGGCATCTAGTGGCATATCATAGTGAGACATTTTCAGACACAGTCTGAAAGTATCCCACCTATGATAAGCAGATGTATTCCATTATGCAGTCTTATCGATAATGGAATCAAATGGTCATCCACACAAACCACCGACCCCTATAGTTCATACAGATACAAGGGAAATTGTAGAACGATTGCCATCACAAATGGACCACATACCTGCAACAATTCCATTTCAACATTAAGTATAAGAAGGACATAACCAATAAAGTTGCAGATTGCCTCATTCGACCGTTGGTCGTGGCACTGACCACTGTGCTCGAATATTGTGGGAACGAGACTTTGGGGCCTTCGCATCTTTGCAAGAGCGATCCATGATTCGGTAACGCATACTAGATGCACCTGGAAGGCAATAAAGTCTTAAATTTTCACCTCCATGATGCACGGTTATGCCACCTAGGATACCTCTGTGTTCCTTCAAGTGAGTGTGCCAAAAAAAATTTCGAGGCACACTACTGTCGATTCATTGGACATTTTGGAGTAGAGAAAACAATGGCAGTGTTGCAAAAGTATTTTTATTGGACGAACCTTCGACAAGATTTTGGGAAGTACATCAAATCCTGCACTTCCTGCAACATTTCCAAACCAACCATCAAGAATTAAGGCTTATACACTCCTCTTCCTACTCCTAGTCAACCTTGGGAATCCATCTCCATGGATTACATGTCAGGGCTTCCTTCTACTAAGCATGGAAATAACTATGTTTTCGTGGTCGTCAAAAGATTCTCTAAGTTAGCCATTCTAGAGACTTGCAAGAAGAGTATCACAGTAGAAGCCACTACTAAGATCTTCTTAGAACGAGTGTGGGTACTCTTTGGGATACAATATTCCATTATCTTAGATTGGGACAATAGGTTCCTAAGTAAATTTTGGTCAATTCTCTATTCCATGTTGGATACCAAGCTCACTAAGTCCACGACTTTCCACCCCAAAATTTAGGGCCAAACAAAGGTCATCAATAGTATGATCGTACACATTTTGCATATTTACAACTTGAAGCATCCACACACATGGGATGAAAGCATCCCCTATGTCCAACACAACTAAAACATAGCTCTCCATAGCTCAACTGGCCATAACCCCTTTAAGGTGGGGTTGGGATTCCATCCACTATATCCCATTGATGTGGCCATACCATTTGCAGCTACTCGGGTAGATTCGGCTCATGTCCAGTATGAAGTTGAGAGGGGAACAAATTTATTGAGCGCATTCAACACATCCTCCATTAGGTCCATGACATATTGGACAAAGCCAATGCTAATTACAAGCTACGTCATGATCAACATTGGGTGCCACACAAGTTCCACATCGGTGACAAAGTTTTCTCACATTTGAAGAAGGAGCGGCTCACTGGGCCCCACCACAAGCTTCACCAGCTCTGATATGGGACTTACACCATCACTAAGGTTGTAGGGGACAATTATTTTGATCTCATCATTCCACCATTCCTTGGCTTGCACCTAGTGTTCAATGTGGACCGCCTTTGACCATACTTCCCACCATTACTAAACACATCAAACATTACAGAACAACTCACACCAACAGAGTTAAACCCAGACTGCATGGAACAGGAAACAACTAATTGGATCATGGACATGTATATCAAGAAAACTCGCCAACAGAAGATCCAACTATATCGGGTTGTCAAAACTGGCCAACTACTGCACCAAGGCAAGTGGCCCAGCAGGGACCAAGTTCAGTAGAAGTTCCCCATCTCATGGAGGCACTCAATGAAATGGGGACCATTGCTTCCTAAAGGGTGAGGATTGATCCAGGTGGATATTGGTGGCCACTCGCCTATTACGCTTGGACCCCCACCATTGTTTCTTTTCATTTTCCTTGATTGTAGCACAACTTACTATTTTAATAGTTTTTCGGGCCCTAAACTCCCAAAGCAGTTTTGAGGGACTAAAAGATGTTTTTCAAGGAAAATGGAGAGACTATAAAAGTCCCAAACCTATATTTTGATTTTTTTTCAGCCTCCTTTATAAGATCTTTGAAACAACGTATTATGATAGCCAAACAAATATCGTATTCCAAAGTTACGACCCCAGGAATTTTATGTTCAAATTTACCCAAATGGGGCCCACAGTTTTGGTGCTTCATCTCCTAGGGTTAGGTTTTTGGATGTATAGGGTTTTCCATTGTTTCTCAATAATAAATAGGCCTTTGAGACTCATTGTAACACATTTCAGAGGCATGTAGCCACCACATATCTTCTCAAAGATAAGCTACCATCGTCTGAGCTAGTTTATTTCCATTCTGTATGTAAGCATATTTCAGTTATTTGATATTAATGAAATGAAGTGTTATTTCTGTTGCAACTTTGTATTTAGGGTCATATCTGTATTATGTGGAGAGCCTACAAATAATAGAAAACAAAAGGAAAATAAAGTGGAGTCGTCAATTTATTGTTTGTTTTTTGGAGCAATGGTGTACAAAAATATAATATATTACAAAGTTGTTGTTCCCTACATAGAACCAACAAGAAAATGAATAGAAAGAAAAACACATAAACAAATGAAAAAAATAATTGAAACTAACCAAGACCATTAGTTACAATGTAATAATAAATGAAAACAAAAGAATGAACAATAGAGGCTAGGAAGCAAGAATTGTCTTTATTTCTTGGAGAAAACAGTTACAAAATAATGTTGGAGGCACTTAAGGGAGTTGATAGAGCAAAGGACCCTAAGAATATCTGGAAGGAAGGTCCCTTTTCCTTGCAATAATGGTTTATCCTCAAAGAAGTCCTATGGGAGCTCTCAAATGGTGAACTCAATGAAGACAAAGGCATGCTAGACTACTATACAATTTGGCGGCATAAATTTTCTTGGGCTCATATCTTGTTTTGGTCCCAAATATAATGATATTTATAAGCTAAAGCCCATACCTATCCTCCCCTTGGGTTTGAAAGTGGAATTCATCAAACCATGAAACATGGAAGGTGCATTATTAAGGCCAAAATGCACGACCAAAAATTCATAATGACCTTCATGAGTGTTGTACAAATAATCCCTTATGCGGACAAAAGTGATCTCTCTAGTCCTAAAGGAAGGATCTAGCAACAAACTAGACAAATATGTGTAAACTTCCCTAGATTATATCAGAAAGTAAAAAGTAATATAGATGGCCTACCTCACTCTGATGCTAACGCCTATTGGTTTCATTGCCCGACCTTCTCACTTCCAATTCTAATACTCTTTACATCATTGCGGATGAATACTTGCAAGGAAGATAAAATGGAGATGAAAAAAGCATACATAGCATAATTCATTCTAATATAAACTATATAATAGATCATAGAGTAGCACACTAAATGAGTAATGATTTACACATTTATGGGAAGAAAACGCATAATGTATTATTAATATAAAGTAAGGGAAGCATACAACCACTTAAGCTCTGATGTTGGAAGCCTCCTTTGGATGAGTTTCCAAGTCTTAGCCTAGACCTTCAAGCACTCCTTTATCCTTACGAAAATGGAAAAATTTACGCACAACTGAGCACAAGGATGGCAACCAACATTGATCAACCATTTGAGGAAAGTAGGGAATTCATTTATAGGGAAGGAGAGGGAGTTAGGGATCCAAAAAAGGGGGGAGAAGGTCCACATATTAAGGAGAAGATCCCTATTTGTAGGATCAAAGGCTTGAAATGGGAGCCCTCGACCCAATCCTCATTCAACTGTTTCTAACTCTCTGTTCGTGAGGCCTATAGTAGGAGAAGATTCTCCTCCATTTTTGGAGAAACTGCCAAAAGTGGAGCAACGTGCTTTTCACTTAAATTCCTGCCTGACAGCGCTAGACCCATATAATGGTGAAGGTGAAAAGCACAAGGAATAACATATTAGGATTGTGTTGGGCCTGTAAATAAGGTTTTTTGGAAAGCGCTTCTAGAATTAATTCAAGGAATTTCTCTTTTATTCTTCAAGGATGCTCTGGTCATGTTTTCATGGTGACCACATTAACAAATTTTGTCACTTTGCAACATTTGGGGAAAAGTTCAACAACTCAGGGCATCAGAAAATGAGTGTGACAAAATACTTTATAATAGATGCCCCCTAAAGCATGAAGGCAAAATGGGAAGTGATGGCTGAAATGCTTTACATTTCAAGGCCAGGACTTAGGAAACCACCGTCAAGAGACCTGCAAATTAAACATAGTACAATACATATGACATCTCTGATGTAAGTATGCCCAATAATACATCCATAAATAGGCATCTAATAATACATGAACCCACAAAATTTAGATAGTCATCCGACTATAAAAATATCATGTGTATGGATCCACAGTATGGACGCAACCATTCGTATAGAAGGGATCATGTGTAAAATCATGAATATTAAATAAATTGTTGAAGTCCAACAATAAATTTCAGAACCTACACTAGTGTGGGACCTGGAGGTCTAAGAAGCACCTACATTAGTGCGGGACCACAAGTCTTAGCAACACCTACACTGATGTGGGCTAAATTTGGTGCATGTCTATTTTAATTTTCCCTTAATTAAAATGAACAATAAAATGTAATCTTATCTCATAATCACTTGTAATAGTTAACTAAGTGTGATAAACTTAGTTGGCTCATGAATTTTGAGTTGAGGGTAGTTGGTGAGGCATGTAGAGTAATTCTAGTTGTAACAGAGTTCGAAGTGCAGTTGGTGCATTAGTTTAATGCATGTGTAATCAATTAACTTAGTTAAGTGAGTTAAAGTCAGTTGTGCTAGTTGTAATTGTTTGTTGAACTAGTGAGAGATCAAGTTAATTAAATATTATTTAATTCAAAATCAATGGTCTAACATGCAACTGATGATTTACTATTATTAGTTGCATGCATGTCAGTTCCAGTGGAGACCCAATTGAGACAAAGGTGAAAAGGATGTTAACTATCCGTTGTAGGATTATTGGGTTGCACACATGCAACCAAACACTCATTGGATTTCCCATGATCCTTGCGTAGTTTAGGAAGGCCAAAAATCCTAAATAATAGGGATTTCATTCATCAGGAATTGCACAATCAAGGCGGGTTGTTTAGAGGCTGAGAATTGCCTAAGCGTTGGTCAGATTTTTCCAGGACAGTGTGAGACAATTAGCCAAGTACAAGAGACTCTTGTGAGAAGAGTTGTATTGTAATTGTTTCATGTATCCATGTTGAATATACAATAGAATATAGTGGGGTTTTGAGTAGCAATCTTTCCTCGAGAAATTATCTGTGTAAAGGTTTGATTTGATTCTTCTTTGCTTCATGTGATTGACAATTTGTGTTTAATTTCCGCAATTGATTGTAGAAGTGATTCAGTATCTAGAATTAGTACATTGTTAGATCAAATTGAATCCATGATATACATATTGTTTGTATAATTTCTACATGGTATCAGAGCATAGGAAATCACAATAGTGGAGGAGAAGTTGAGTTTGTGACTGAATAGAATTCGAATTTGCAGAAGACTTTCTTGGTGCTATAGTTGATTCAGGATCGAAATGGTTTTCAATGAATTGAGATTGGATTATGAACTCGAGGGAAGATCTAACTATATTTATTGGAAATACATGATGGAGGAAGTACTAGAGGACAATGGATTGAAGGAATTCATTGACAATGATATTCCCAAACCTGTTGTGACAGATGCTGCAAATCTTGATGCATGGCAAAAGAAAGTTGCAAAGACAAGGAGGATCTTACTGGAAGGAGTACGAGACCACATTGTCTCAAGTATCCATGGAAAAGTAACACCATATAAAATGTGGAAAAATTTGACAGATCTATTTTAGAGCAACAATGATCATATAAAAGTGGCATTGAAGGATAAACTCAAGAAGATCAAAATGGAGAAAGGTGACACCATTCCAAAATACTAAAAAAAGTTCGTCCAATGTCGGGATGATCTTGGGAGCGTCGGAATTACAGTCGTGGATAGTGAGTTAGTGAGCCTAACTCTTCTAGGGCTTCCCAAGAGTTGGCACAGTTATCAGGACTCTGTCAATGGAAGGGAAAACTGCCAAATTGGGAATGAATTTGGTCGAATTTGGTGCAAGAGGAGTTCAGACGGAATACCAAAGATGGATATTCATCTAAGAATGAAGATGAATAATATTGTGCTTTCGCTGCCAAGGTGAAGAAAGGGAAAGGGAATAAATTTCATTCCAAATCCAAGTCTGGTAAAGATGGCAAGAAGCACGACATGTCCAGAGTGAAGTCTTTTCACTGTCACGAGCATGGAAATTATGCCACTAACTGTCCACAAAAGAATAAGAATAAGAAGGCTTCAGGATCTGTGGTTGGTGAGGCTTTGGCCTCACAATTTGAGATTTAATTCTCACTCATTGTATGCATGGTGTTAAGTGAAATGGGATCGGTGTGGTATTTGGATAGTGGTGCTTCCTTTCACATGATGAGAGACAAAGAAATTTTCAGTAGCTTGGAGGAGAAGGACCTCAAGATGCATATCGAAATGGGTGATGACAGGTGGTACAATGCTACCGGGATCGGTACCATTATCTTCCAAAGACAATCATGTAAACCCTTTCAATTAAAAGATGTAATGCATGTACCAGGCTTGAATAAAAATTTAGTCTCAGTTGCAATGTTTGAGGATAGAGGCTATGATGTTGTTTTTAGTGAAGGAAAAGCTTTCCTGCGACACAAAACAATAGGACAAGCCAATAAGATCTAGATTTGAGTTAATAATATCTATAAACTTGATGTAGATGGTTGTGCAACATTGATGGGTAAGGCAGACAAAGTGGTGAGCCGGGATGAGGGTGAGTTATGGCACAGGAGATTGGGCCATCTTCACCACGGAGCCTTAGAATTCATGCAGAAGATTTCTACGCATCTTCCCAAGGGTAAACTTTCACAATCAAACACATGTAAGGGATGTACTATTGGAAAATATGAAAATGCCACCTTTCATTAGAAGGAGAACCGAGCCTAAGGGATCCTTGAGAGAGTTCATTCAGCTGTGTGTGGACCATTCTCTACTGCTTCAACAACAAATCATAAGTACTATGTGATATTTTTTTATGACTTGTCTCGTAAGTGCTAGATCTACTTCATGCAAAAGAAAGATCAGACGTTTTCAAAATTTCTTGCATTCAAAGCACTAATGGAGAAAGACGCGGGGAAGCATGTGAAGGCTCTTAGGAGCGAAAATGATGGTGAGTACATATCCAATGAATTCAATAACTTCTGCAGCAAAGAAGGAATTTAGAGAGAACTAATTTCACCTCATAACCCACAGCAGAATGGGGTCGCAGAGATAAAGAACAGAAAAATTGTGGGTGCAGCAAGAGCGATGTTGCATGATCAGGGCATATCGTTACATATGTTGGTGGAGGCATGCAACACATCGGTATTTGTGCAGAACCGTTGTACTCATCAAGTACTTGGCATGAGTACACCAGAAGAGGCTTTTATTGGTAAGAAACCTGATGTTTCACATTTTAAGATTTTTGGCTCATCTGTTTATGTGCAGGTGACCAAAGGCACTAGGAAGAAGCTGGAACCAACAGCTGAGATTATGATTTTTGTGGGGTACATTGATACTCCCCACAATTATCAGGTGTATTTTCCAAATAGAAGAATGAATGTTATGCGACATGATATAAAATTTTATGAGGAGAAAGCCATGCAATTGTCCCTTGAGAGGGAGCTGGATTTGCATGTGGAGGAGGAACTCTTGGTTCCAAAGGATGAGCCTCAAGATGTGGATCAGCCACATGCAGAGGATAATGGAGTGGTAGAAAACACTCATGTAGAGCCATCCACCAGAAATGGTAGAAGGCGCACCACAGAAGCTAATAGATTGAGACTTTATGCAGCAGAGAATGTAGGAGCCCCTTCTTCACTGCGCAAACAGAGATAATCCCTAGAGAGATTTACTGGATATATGGTTCTTATTAGCAAGTGTATTGTGATAGAACCATCTTACTTTGAGGAAGCAGTGTAGTAACCAATTTGGGTTGATGTTATGGTAGAGGAGTATGACTCCATTGTAAAGAACAGTGCATGGGAGATTGTTCCAAGACTGGTCGGCAAATTAGTGGTTGGATCTAGATGGATCTATAAGGTGAAGCAAGCTACTGATGGGAGTGTAGAGAAGTACAAGGCCAGATTTTTGGCTTGGGGATTCTCACATATTGAGGGGATCGACTATGATGATAATTTCGCACCAGTCGCGAGGTACGCTTCCATTAGATCTACCCTTGCTCTCTCAACGCACATGGGGTGGTGCATTCATCAGATGGGTGTGAAAACTATGTTTCTCAATGGATTTATTAAGGAAGACGTGTACATAGAGCAGCCAGAAGGTTTCAATATCTTTGACAGTGAGTCACATGTGTGTCAACTCAAGAGAGAAATGTATGGGCTAAAGCAAGCATCTCATGCTTGGTACACTCGGATTGACATCTATTTCACCAAGTTTGGCTTCACCAAAAGTGAAGAAGATGCAAACCTGTACTAGATTATGGTTGATGGTAAGCTCTTGATTATCATACTTTATGTTGATGATCTAATTTTGACAGGTGAAGAGCATTTGATACACTCATGCAAGGAGGATCTTGCAAGGAAGTTCGAAATGAAGGACATGGGACTCCTTCATTATTTCCTTGGTTTGGAAATATGGAAATGAGATGTTGAAATTTTTGTTTCTCAAGGCAAGTACCAAAGATATATTGGGTAAGTTTCACATGGAGAGCTGTAAACCCATGGACACTCCTCTTCTAGGAAATTGGAGGAAAGAGGATGCTACTGTCTACAGGCAACTAGTAGGTTCACTAATGTACTTGATGAACACTAGACCAGACATTTGCTACGCAGTTAACCAACTGATTCAAGCCATGGTTAAGATGACCAAGCTCTTTTGGAAGGCGTGGAAGCATGTCTTGAGATACCTTAGGGGCACTATAGAGTATGGATTATGGTACAGACAGACTGAGGGAGTGAAGCTTCAAGGCTTCACGGATGCAGATTGGGCAGGAATTCCATCAGACAGAAAGAGCACATCAGGAGGGATCGTTAGCATAGGATTGACAGCAATTTCCTGGTACAACAGGAAGCAGGGATCTGTAGCGCTTAGTTCAATGGAGGTAGATTACATGGCAGCAAGTCAAGCTGCAAGTGAGGCCATCTGGATGAGAAATATCTTGGTTGGTTTGTTTGGTTCTCATATGGATCCAACAATGATACATTGCGATAACCAGAGTTGCATTAAAATATCGGTTAATCTTGTGTTTCATGATAGTTCCAAGCATATAGACTTCCAGTACCACCATCTCAGAGATTGTGTGTAGAGGTGCATAATGTTACTTCAGTACATTCCCACTGAAGATTAGGATGCAGATATTCTAACAAAGGCGCTCAGTAGGAGCAAATTTGAATACCATAGAGGTAGGATCAGGGTGAAGGATAATCCCTTTCTTGTTGAGAGAGAGTATTGAAGTCCAACAAGAAATTGCAGCACCTACACTAGTGTGGGACCAGGAAGTCCAAGCAGCACCTACACTAGTGTGGGAACACAGGTCTTAGTAGCACCTGTTATCTCCCCATAATTCTAGCAAATTGGTGAGACCAGAACTGCGGACAGGACACTTGAACCACTTTGGGATTCTAGGATCTAGCCCTCCTGAATCCAGAGAGGGATCTCTCTATAAGTGAAAAGATTGATTTATCTTTAAGGTTTTTGGGTATGATATTAGGCTAGTTATTAAGAGCAAGGGTTTTGCTTGTTTATTGGATGGTTGAGCATGATTTCTAGTTGAGTGGAAAGTCCTAAAATGAAAGAGTTTCAAAGGTGTGAAGTTGCAAGAAATCAGAACAAGGTTTGGCTGATAGGATAGATATAACATTGGTTTTTATTCCATTGGGCTATGGAGTCATAAAAGGGTTTAATTGCACAACAATTTCAAGAGAGGTCTAAGGGGTAAGTCATCTATATCACAAGATCTTTGAGATTAAATGATGGAAGGGAACAATAAAAGTGTTGAAGGGGTGGAAACAGACAATAATTTCAACTAGGATTTATCAGTCTGTCCAAACAAGAAAATCCTTTTAAGTAACTGTTTAAAACCAACCAAAGGACAGGGCTAACAATAGACTTCTTTGGACAAGCTCATATTAAAGTTGACTCAACAAACAAACAATCCAGTAATCTGCATAATTACTTTCAGAAAGGATGAAAATAGATAATAAAAACAAAGTGCAGCCTAAGATCAGATAAGATACTTTTAAATCTAAACTTCTTTCAACATACTCTTAGGGAAACTTTCAGAATTACCTTTGGAGAAAGAAGCTAGAAAATAGGGCAAACCATCACTTTTCTAGTCTATATTTACTGAGCATATAATGAAAATAACTTTCAAGAACAATGTTTAGTTTAGGCAGTAGGACGAGGGAACGCCAGCATTCCTAACTGTTTGGACCGTATTGAATCATTATTGAATACACAATTTAGAGGAAAACATTGAGATAAAGCTTATCATTCAGAGAAGGGTACTGAAAACAGTAGATCCTAACTCTATGCTTGTTGTTCTTTATCAGAGAATAAATGGGCGAAATGGCATACATGAAAGGAAAACAATAACACAGAAAGAAGCACTTCACCAGTGATATAGACTAGGATCCCAAGAATCAGCTTGTATATTGATGTCAATCCAGTTACATTCTCACAAATAGAGCTTCAAGAGCCTTTGAACACTATTTACATGTAGAAAATTCGAGCACAAGTATATTCCAAAGTTCTGCAACCAACCCTTTATAATGAGCTCCTCAAGAATATTTTATAGGAAAAATGAGGAGGTGGGATGGGATAAAAGATCTTCTAATTTCAATTAATACAGTTTAATGCTTCTCTACCTTTGAGGGGCTCAATGGAGAAGACTTCAGATATTCCTCTGTATTAATTGTTTTACATTAAGTTTTAAGCTCGCTGGGGAGATTTATTTGACTTTAAGGCTCTGTTTCATCTTTGTAATAACTCTGTTGATATTTTGCAATAAGTCTCTTTGGCTTGGAATAACTGCTCGGCTGTATTGAGGCAAATATCCTCTGCTCTGGTCATAACTCGGCCTCTTTGAATGCTTTGAGGTAGCAGGTGGCATCTGGTAGCTGAGAGGATTCAATTAGCCTCTGATGTGGCAGTGTAGGCTCTCTCGGACTGATAGATATTTTTTATTTTTCTTTAAACACTGTTAATTTGATTTGATTTTGTGTGTTAGGCTTAATTAGGCCTACATTCTGTCTCTGTTCTTTAACTATGTTTAATTGAGTGGATTAGGCGTTTGATTATCGATTCAGGCCATAATCCCTCAAACTGTGTAAAACAAACTTCAATCCTTCAGTTCTGCTCTGGTTGGGTCCTTTCACACTGATACTCTTTATTTGATTAAATTGTACCGTGTCTTGTTGATGTGCAGGTGCGCAGAGGGTTTCTAACGATGCCAGTGCTCATGTGGCACTGATAAAACATGGTGTTGAACCCTGTAGAGTAATCTCTTTGATGAATAAAGGTTTGGGGGATCGTCATCTCCGGCTTCCATTTCCTTTTAAAACTTTTGAAAAAAATATTAAAGCATGCACAAACAAGAAAAGTCAGAAAATCCTGCTTATTTTTGGTTTAACTGCTTCAGATGGCTGAGATTATAACACATTTGTTGGATGAAAACATCCAACGGCGGAGATTGCTTTGCGAGGGTCAGATAGGAGGCCGTTGAGTGAACGGTGTAGAGGATTAAGTCCAAGTCGTTGATCTGTGTTGATCGATGGTCGAGATCGATCGTGGACATATAAAGCGAATGGGTCACATTATAACGAAACGGCAGAAAATACAAAGGAAATGGCTTAAAAAACCTTTGGCGGAGGAAATATGATTAAAAAGGAAATTTGGGGTTTCCGAAAGGAATCTGGGCCGTCGGATGAGATCGGCCTCAGAGATCAATGGTTGTGGTTGATCGATGAAGTCCCTTGGAGGAAGGTGGAGGGCGATTAAGAAATGCAAGATTGAACTGAGACCGTTGATCTGCAGAGATCAACGGCGGAGAACAAACATGATGGAACACAATGAAAATGGGGAAAGCGGTTTTGGACAGAGAAACCACGGGTTTCGCACATCAAAAAGGTGGATGGGCAGTTTTAGCTTTTTGAACGCGATATGCGTCAAAGGCCGACACGTGGCCTTTCAATACCACCCATATCGCGTGAATTTGAAAAATTAACATTCAGGCTTAAATCTACGCGAAACTGCGCGTCTGCCGTCAGATCTGGGGTCTTAGATCTGACAGTCGTGGAAAGAGGGCGATAAAGGATAGATGCGCAGGCGATAAGATGTGGGGTAGGGGAAGGCAGTTTCAATCTTGACCGTCCGATCATGTGAATGAACGGCCTAGATTAAAACTCGGGGTTAAATGTAATAATATATGAGGCGGAGAAAAGGTCAGTGTGGGTCGTTGATCTGCAGAGATCAATGGTGGAATTTTGGGCGAAACAACATTATAAATCGGGGTTCATGATTTTAAAAAAGGTTGGGAGGATTGATCTGGACCGTCAAATTAAGAAGAATAGACGGCCCAGATGCAATTAGAGGATTGCGATCAGTGGGGGCAAAGGGTAAACAGCTTCGATGCGATTAGATGTGGACCGTTGATCTGAGGGTCAGATCAACAGCATGGAATGAATCGGAGGAGGTCACGGCAGGGGAAAAGGCTTGTGAAACAAAACAATGTGGGCCATCGGATCTAGATCTGGCGGGGGAGATCAACGGTAGAGAACCCATCGGGAAAATGCCAATCGGGAGGGGGAAATAAAATATTGAACCGCGACCAATGAAATCTCTGATGCGAGATTTTGGTTGATCGTTGATTGGTTTAAGATTAACGGTCGAGATTTGTTTAAAACGTGAATCGGCAGAACCCTTTGAAACATAAGGAAATCAAATTTTTTATGAAATACAAAGGAATATTGCATCGGGGATGGGTTTTATTTATGATTAGTGCCCGATTGCGGGGATTTTGGGTATATGGTGGGGAAGTGGCCGAGGGGTTTAACACAAAGGGGCTCATCGGAATCGGAATGATGGAGGGGCCTTTCAATTGCGCCCGATGAAAAAACTCCGATGTGATATTTATTGACTGTCGATCGGGGAAAAGATCAACGGTCCTTTTCCTTTAAAACAATGAAACGGCGGGTTTTCATACAAAACATAGGAAAGTGGGTTTTAACAAAATACAAAGGGGAATTTGATTTTTGGCCAAGTCTTTTTGTGTTTTAGCGCCCGATTGCGGGCTATTGGTTCTACAATGGAAACAAAGGATCGGGGCTTATATACAAAGGAGCCAATCGGCATCAGAAGTTTCAACGTAACAAATAGACTTGTGCTCGTCAGAAGTTCTGATGTGATAAGCGCTTTCGGCCTTTGCGCTTGGTTCCTGCGCCAAGTCGCATGGAGGGGAAGTGGTTTAGGGCTTAGGCCTATAATGCAAAAGGCTCTTTTTCATGATTTTTCAAGGTTTTTGAGAGGATTTTGAGGGTTTTGGATAAGGTAAAAAAGGGTTTTTAAACCTTATAAAAGGGATTTCTATGAAAGGAAGAAGGGAAATGAGGGAAAAAAGAGGAATTTTATGGGGAAAAAGGGGATAAAATGGAGGTTAATTTTTAAGTGAAAAGAGGGGTAAATAGAGTTTTTTGCAACAGTCTTTTCTTCATGAAAACAACAGATTTTCAGAATTAAGAGGGAAACAACGGTGAAGATTAATCAAAGAATAAGATGTCTTCATAAGACTTCAAGAACTAACAATTTTGATATAAAACTTGTTTCTTGAAGGCTTCAAAAATGATTTAGCCACCATTTGATATGACAAATTTTATAGGTGGCTAACAGCACCTACACTAGTGTGGGCTAAATTTGGTGCATGTCTATTTTAATTTTCCTTTAATTAAAATGGACAATAAAATGTAATCTTATCTCATAATCACTTGCAATAGTTAACTGAGTGTGATATACTCAGTTTTCTAATGAATTTCAAGTTGAGGGTAGTTGGTGAGGCATGTAGATTAATTCTAGTTGTAAAAGAGTTCAAAGTGTAGTTGGTACATTAGTTTAATGCATGTGTAATCAGTTAACTCAGTTAAGTGAGTTAAATTTAGTTGTGCTAGTTGTAACTGTTTGTTGCACTGGTGACAGATCAAGTGAATTAAATATTATTTAATTCACAATTAGTGGTCTAACATGCAACTAATGATTTACTATTATTAGTTGCATGCATGTCAGTTCTAGTGGAGACCCAGTTGAGACAAAGGTGAAAGGGATGTTAACTATCAGTTGTAGGATTATTGGGTTGCACACATGCAACCAAACACTCATTGGATTTCCCATGATCCTGCCACAGTTTAGGAAGGCCAAAATTCCTAAATAATAGGAATTGCATTCATAAGGAATTGCGCAAGCAAGGCAGGTTGTTTAGAGGCTGAGAATTGGCTGAGTGTTGGTCAGTTTTGTCCAGGATAGTGTGAGACAATTAGCCGAGTACAAGAGACTCTTGTGAGAATAGTTGTATTGTAATTGTTTCATTTATCCATGCTAAATATACAATAGAAGGTAGTGGGGTTTTGAGCAACAAGATTTCCTCGGGAAATTATCTGTGTTGTGTTTTGATTTGATTCTTTTTTGCTTCATGTGAAATTTGGTGATTGTGTTTAATTTCGCAATTGATTTGTAGAAGCGATTCAATATCTAGCTTTAGTACATTGTTAGATTAGATTGAATCCATGATATACATATTGTTTGTATAATTTCTACATAACTCCACACAACTTGGATTTATCATATGAAACCTAGGGTCTTCATCTTTGTCCTAACCCATCCAAAGTATGAATATAACCATGTGAATAAATGTATTGAAGTCGAACATGGTAGAAACCACCTGATTACCGGTCAATGATGTAAACCCTTAACAGGAACGAGAGGAGCCACTAATGATGACGATGGATCTCAAGGTAAAACAACACTATCTACGAGCATGAACAAAATCATCCGATCGAAGGCCAATGATGTGAACATGTCATCGAATGCGAAGAACTTTCCATTGAGGAATGCAAGCTCCAAGGTACTGAAAGAGAGTATCTAGATCATCTTCCTGGATAATGAGATGGAGTTGACATGAAGTGATCCATCAAAGGAGGGCCATAATGTTTCCCACATCATCGACATGAAATAAGGGATTTGATGCAAATTTGAGGAGAGTGATCCAGGATTGTGGTAGAGAAGTCAAATGAGGCGCAAGAGGTTTTACTTTTCATACTCGACTTGTCTTGAACATATTGGTGGCACGACTCTAGATTTGGCAGCGTTTGACTCAAAATGGGATCAATGGTCATGACGATGATAGGATATGATCGAATGGGAGACAAACAGATTTCCCAAACCTATGAAGGAAAGTGACAAAGTGAGGATATACCAAACCTGAAATGAGATTCATATGAGTGTCATGTTCATGAGTGACATTCTACCTTCCATACAGAATACAAGACACATTTACTTCCATTATTCCCCACTATTTCTAGTGAGTACCTCTTTATTTTTTATCGCAATCTTGAAGAGGATACCATATGCTTAGCGTATAATTTCACCCTTCAGATGAATCCATCTTATTAAGTTTAACAAGCCCTAGGAAGGAGTAGCTCAGTCTCATCATGGTGACAATTCCTGATTCGTTTCAATATTTACGAGTCCGACGAAGGTGTAACTCGACATATTTTTCAAGTTTATAGAGTTTGAAAACAAGGCGTAAAATACGACTGGCTGAATGTAGGGATTGCACAGTTATAGAACTCAAAAGTATGAATTGAGCATTGTGACTAAGTAGGGCATAGTTTTGGGAGGAAGATACTACACATTGTGCAGTTCCAAGAGGAAAGGTTGAGTCTTAAGGACTGAGACTATGCATTGTGCATTCTAGGAAGAATGAGTGATGCCAGGTTGCTCGGTCGAGAAGTTTTCAATATTTGGCTAAGTGTGGGATCAGAGAGACCGAAGTGAATAGTGATAAGACTTGAGTATTATCACACACTTATAATACTTGAAGACAAAACATAGATCACCAAGAACACATGAACAACATACTTTCCTCAATGCGATGACATTGCAACGACTTACCCCAAGTGCAACACTAAAGATACACTTTTCAACGATAGTGATGACACTTGTGCGATAATGCTTGAAACTTTGGAAATGAGTGTGATACATGTTTACATTATAAGAATAACTCATTAAGAAAAACATCATCCCTTGAAACAAACCAAAACTACATTTTTGTGATGTGCGACGCTTTCATACGCTAGAATACGACACTTTTATTTTCTTCAAAATGGGATAAGAATACTTAAAGAAAACACATGTGATGTCTCTTAATACTTGTGACGACAACATACAAAGTCAAAGTCGGCTTCGAAATTTGGATGTAGGCCAAAATTTTGGAGGGTGTTGTAGAAGTGACAACAGGACCATTGCGTCTTAAGGGGGAGGAATGATCCGAATGGAAAGTGGCATCCATCCATGGTATTCACCCACCCTTGGTATTTATCCACCCATGGAATTTACCCATGGTATTGTGACTCAAAAATGCTATAAGTAACAAGCTTGATTTTGTAAAAGGATATATTTCCATGAGAATGTAGTTGTTATAGTTATTCTTTGTTTTAATAATAAATTTTCTTTGTGGCTTTGTTTACTATGCATTCTCCTCTTTTTTTGGCGTTTCAATTTGTCAAATCTTGGGGGCTCCCCGAAGATTCGGATCAATATTATTATATGCATCAAAGGGACATGAAATTTTGAATATTTAAGGTGAGATTTTAACGTTTTCATTTGTTACTAAGCACCGATATGTATGTGCATATGTATATTTATCATACTGGTGCATATGTTTGTTATGCACACCATCACATTTTATATAGATAAATATAATCATGCATATGTCCTTTAAAATAGTAGCATTTTCACATTTTTAATCATTAGTGCAGTATTTTAAATACTAGGCGTCGGGGTTTGTTATGTGTTAAAATGTACTAATCTATATTTTATGGCAAACAAGATTAAGCGAGTTCAAAACAATATGATGTACCAAATGCAATATGAATATATTTTAATTAATTACTGTTTTTTATACAAATTTTCAATTAACAATCTAAAAATAAAATATTTTTTATAACAATATTGATTTTTATATGTTAGCTATTATATTTTGGCATAATGATTGCATTCTTGCATTATCCAATGACTTAAAGCTTTTCTATTTGTAGCAATTATTAGGATAATTTTGAGCTCTAAAATAGACATCTAATGAAAATAATAAAATAATAGTTAAAATAATAAAATAAGAGATGAATTTTTAAAGGAATTTTTCTTTTTAAAGTTGTACTTTTGGCTTATATACTTACAATTCTACTCAAATTTCAAGTCTAAGAACCCATCGAGTACATTATACATACTTTTGAGCAAAATTACATTATTATTTTTTTAAATACATGAAAAGAAACATGTTTTTCATGTATTTTCAATTTTTCTTGTATAGATCTGCTTGAATGGGTACTTAATTCCACATCCAACTATTGCATACATTTGAATTTTGAGAAAACTTGTAAGGATATAAGATGAAAATACAATTTAAAAATGTAGTTTTCTTCTTTTCCCTTAGAATAATTTTACTCCTTGGAATGAAAACATCATCATGAATCTTATTGGTCCTTTTAAAGCTGATTTTGATACTAAATTTTTGTTTTGAGATCCATTTTTTACCTCAAAATTTCCCTAATCGTATATATATATATATATATATATATATATATATAAGTCAATGATACAACATTTTCTGTTATTGGACAATATAATAATATCAAAACGCCATTTTATTATATATAAATAAGCAATCCAACATCATACAAAATAGAACAACAGAAAGGCCCAAAATAATCAAAATGCAACCTGTACGTAATTGTTACACTTATTGATAACCAATCCACATCCAATTCAGACAATATGTCCAATACATTAAACAAAAAGTTAATATGTAAGTGTCATAGTTATTGGTAACATGTTCTCATGTAATTGGGATAATATGTCAAGAAGGACATTAAATAAAATCTTAGTTTTTTCATAGAGAAATATTTCAAAACATTCAACTTGTAGTAACATTCAATTATATTTATTTTCAATCATCACTTGATGCCTCATTTCTTCATCAATTGTAGGTGATATTGTACTTGGGTTATTTAGCCTAAAGTTTTCTTGATCAACTTGTTTTTGATGTTCCATATGTAAACATATATCTATGTCTATGTAGTATAATTACATGATTACATAACTAAAAAAGTATACCATTGCAATAGGTGATTTATAATTGATACACATTCTTTCAAAACCACAATGCATATATTTCTCAAAATATTTTTTGTTGGCTCCACACCATACTTTAATTACTGCACGTTTAAATATACATCATCACAGTTGAAGCCCCCCTACCAAGTATTTAGCCCTCTTTCATGAGGAACAAGTTCATTTTTCCTTGCATCCATCAAGGTTAGACTCCATCAGTTGAGTCGGTCGGGGGTGAGGACCCACCTAAGGGTGCTAGTAAAAAAAAAACATGAAAAATGCATAGATATAATTAACATAAATGTTTTTTGTTGTTCCATGTATCATAGAAAGAGTGAAGTTAAACAACATGTAGCTAATTACAAATTGGTCAATTAACTTGTGATACTTCAATATATACTCATAACCTTTGCTTACCCAACGTTATCAATTCTTTGGTTAGCTCTTCTTTGTATATTAATACATATTAGGTGACATCCATGGATGAGTGTAGATTTGTTATGTAAATACATAAAAACCACAACAAATATAAAATATTAAGTGAGATACAAAGTATAAGTACTCACAAATTTGGCAATCAACCATTTTCTTCTTTGTTTTCTTATCTTTATTTGTTGAATGGGTTCCATCGTGTTTCTTTCTTTGCAACAAAACAATTATAATCAAATTTGATGTACATAAAGAATAAATCAATGAGTACTTGTCTCTAATGCACATTGTTGTTGAGAAGGTTCCTCTTGCCAATCAATTATGTTAATTTATTTTACTATCTCTTTGTAAACTTTTTTTGAACATTAGTACTAGCATGTATTTCGTTTCCCTTCATTTGTGTTTTGGAATTAGCATATAGCCAAGAAAAAAATATATATTTTTAACATATTATAGAAAAGCAAATTTAGTAATCAATTCCATATATATATATATATATATATATATGGAATTTTTTTCAATCAATTTTAACAAAAAAATTGTAGAGATTTTTAAAAATTATAAGTTTAAGTTGTTTAATCAATATAATTAGAATGTCCAAGGATTTTTTCAGTGATTAAATTCATTTATGAATTCAAAAACATATTTTAAACAACAACAAAAAATGACATTTGGCTTGAAATTGTATTACAAGATTCCCATGAAAAAATCCATTTTATTTCTTACTTAAACTATAGTTTAAATCTATTTCATCGGTTAATTAAACTATTTTTTTTCAATAAAAAGACTAAAAAAATTGTAAAAATAAATGAATCTTTATATTTTATATAAAATATTATATTACAAAATTAATTTTTAATTATCTCATTCATATATACCCAAAATAAAATTATATTAATAATGAGTTTAATTGAAATATATATATATAAACAATATTTATTTAAAAAAATTATTATTAAAAAAACAAAATTCATGTTTATTAAATCTATTTAAAATTTTAAAGTGTTAATAATTATTTTTCATATTTGACATAATTATTTTTCATATTTTTTTATTATTTTCATATTTTTTTTTAGAATAATTATATTTGAATTTGAATTTAATTTTTACTTATTAGGTGGATGATAAGGATTTAACCTCCATAGGATATTCTAGATTTTTTTAAATGGTATACCCAAGTCAAATGCTAAGATTAATTATCAAAATAGTTATGTTTTTTTTTTAAATTAAATTCACTAATAAAAAAATTAGCATTTGAACAAATATACTACGAAATGAGTTATGGATTTTTGAACATGTAATATTGATAAGCCAAAATATTGTAGCCAAACCTATTTACAAATTAAGAATCTCCATAATAAAATAGAAATGAATCTCCATATTTAAGAATCTTGTCACATGTTTTTTTAAATATATATATTTAATTTATGTGTTAATAATAATAATATTTTTTTTAAATTAAACTATAATTTAATTAATTCTTATAATTTTAATAATTTAAGATATATAGAGTAAGTATTTTGATTTCTAATAAATATCTATTAACATTTATCAACCATAACGATATCTATTTTATTTGTATTCCATAACGATGACTATTTTATTTTTATTCCATAGTATTTTCATGCTCCTCTTCTATCTTTACACCCTTTTCGCTTAGAAATGGACTCCGATAATTAAATTGTTCATTATGGAATATTCTCACGCTCAAATTCAATTAAGAAACGCAATATACTCGTCCCAGAAATGAAGAGATATTCAATTAAATAATACAAATGTCAAATTACCAGGTACACTTTTTATGAAAATTTAATTTTGCATGTGGCCTGATCACAACTCTGGACCGTCGTCCTTCAAAGAGGAAATTGAGCGTTATTGTACATTGTATTTGCTAGGTTTACCATGAGCAAATAAAAACGCGTACCGGATAAATCGGCGCGCGGCCCAACTCCATAAGTTTCGGTCAAATTGCGAGCTGTGTTGGCAACTGTATTTGGCACGTGGCATATTCACACACAAGAGTCATCAAACGAGACGTTTTAAGGCCAGCATTTGTTTTCGTTATATAAAATTGCTTTTATCCATGTATTCATCACTAATACTATGTAGTTATCATTGAAGACACACATTTATGAGATTAGGAATCAATGGAGTTGAACTTAACTAGACTCTTTTATATATTTTGCAAAAAAAAAACTAGAAAACCAAATTATCATTCACATTATTATACTTACATTTTTTAATCTAATTCTAAATAATACAATGCCTAAAAATTATGGTTTTTTTTTAATCTTAGTTGTAAAAAACCCGATACAAATATTATTGAGTTTTTATAACATCCTTAAAACGGGTTATTATATAATCTTTAAAACTTAAATTATTATTTTTGAAGAAAAAAAAAATATATTATTATTATAATGGTTTTTTATTATCATTGGTTGAAAATGTGTACAAGCTACATTTTTAGCCAAAATCAGGAACATCCAAAATGATATTAAATCTATAAATCTTAGAATCCAAAAAGGTAGGTTAACTTTAACACGATGATGTGCCCATGTTGGATTCCTGCTCTTCACCATCTTGTCTTTGCCTCTCCCTTGGTCCTCTTTTTATTTCTCCCTTTAGGTTCTTTATTTTACTTTATTAATTAATTAATTTTTTTCCATAAATTATGTAGGTATTATATTATGGTTTAACTTATTAAAATTACCTATTAAGTAAAGTAAATAAGAATATAGTAAAATTATATAACTTATAATTATTATTGAATTCTAGTTTTATGACATATGATAAAATTGATTATTAATTAAGAATATAAAAATATTATGTTATATAACATATAGTTATTAAATAAATAATCCCCTGATCGGGGTGCCATCTGGCAGAGAATGTTATGCGCAGTGTACAAGGTGTAAAAGGTGGAAGGTTACGTGGCGAGGAAGGACCGGAACGTGGCTCCCACATGCGCCGAGAGGCAGAACACGGTCGTCGAGGAACCAGAGAGGACATTTCCCAAGTCCGATCATAACGACTATCATTACTCCGCAAGTGAAACAACTGTGGGGGCCAGCTGGGATGTCAGAGGGAGGTTGGGGAAAGTGCCTACGGGACTTCTTGAGGCAGGTAAAGGCGTTCTGTTTGCAAAGTATTGTTACATTCCTTCTCTGCAATGAAGCTAGTTCCTGGCGCGCGCAACTCGGCAGAACCTGCAGACGTCGCTAGTGGCCTGCACTGGTTTATTGGTATGTACCCAATTCACCTTTTGCTATTATGATGAAGAGGGTGTCTGAGTTCCGCAGCATGCAACAAAAAATCTACATTTTTCTGGACTATCTTTTCTCTTTCTGTCTAAAAACCTGCAATTGTATTGTCAAATGTCAAATTCGCTTGGGTCACCCCCTACAAGGTCATTATACTTCCTGCTTAGCTAAGTTTTCGAATGTAATACCCTTGTTTGCTTTTGTTTTGGGAGTTAGATGTTGTAAGAAATTTGTTAGCCACCCCCAGTTTCGGTCAGAATTGTCTTACTATAAAACTAATAGGTTTTCCAGGGATTGGGAAAACACCTGCATGCAGTCGCATGATGTTAATATTGGCTGGGGAAGGGGAGGAATAATTCATCATTTGTATGTCTTTGTTTTCTGGTTGAATTCGCTTGCTCGTCTTCCTCCGTTAGAGAATGGGGAAGGCAGTTTCTATGCTAATAGCATCAAGATATTCATGTTGGGTGGGCGGAGTGCATGTAGTCTTAGGAACAGTTTCAAAGTCGGCAACTGCTTGTCTTTCTCTGTTTTTTGGTTGAATTTGCTTGCTAGTCTTCCTCTGATAGAGAATGGGGTAGGTAGTAATAAAGTCAATAATTTCATGGTGGGTAGGCAGAATGCATGCAGTTTTAGGAACAATTTCAACTCATAATTTGTCATGGGGTTCACGACCACCATTATCCCACAGCTGTTGTCACCAACCAATCTGTGTCTTACACTGTGTTCATTAACTGGTTGGGTACCTTTTATTATGTTTCTTCTCCAGGGATTGTAGTTACTCAATTTAGTATCATATCATTGTCGGACCGAAATCCAACTATGGTGAAGAAGAACTGAGGCAAAAAGGTAGACACAGAAAAAGACAAGACCAAAATTTCGGGTTCGCCAACCAATCGAGGCAGGAAATCCAGCAAAGAAATCATGGAGCCCTTGTTCCAGGCTTGTTTAGAGGAAATGCCATGTTTTATAAAATCCCTCATTCATGGCTGGGAGACGAAAGCTAGAACTAAAATTGAAGAAGAGGATGACATTGTAGCGGAAGAACTACAACAGGTTATTATAGACTCGGGTCATACCCGGGGGAGAATTTCTCTGTTTCACCACTCAATCAGAACCTACTGACTAATAAAATGCCTTCTGGTTAAGGAAATTATGTCAGTCCAGGAAGTAGGAGGAGATCCCAGGGCAGTCACCACTCTGACAGAGATTAACAGAAGCATCTAGGAAATGAACTTGCACCAACACCACCAGTATGTTCGTCTTGGCAGAATTGAGAAGGAAATCCAGGTATGTTCGTCCGCTCCTGATCAAAGAAAGCGTCACTTCTTATTTTTTGGGGAGAGGTTACTTTCTCTTCGAGTTCACTTCCAAAGATGATAAAGATCTGATCTTCCAGAACGGCCCCTACTTCATGGGCCCCCAGGGTTTATACCTAAATAAGTGGACTCCTGACTTCGATCCTGCTGTGGATGTGCCCAAAGCAGTCCCAGTGTGGGTTAGACTCCCAAATCTCCCAGTTCACTGCTGGAATTGGGATTCTCTGATGCATATTGGAAATGCCCTTGGGAAGTTCATCGATCGAGCAAACAACAAGGACCAGTACGACTGTGCTAGGATCTGCGTGGAAGTAGATCTTGAGGTTGGGCTACCAGAGGCCATCAAAATCAAAGTCGGAAGCTGGACACACGTGCAGAAAATGGACTATGAGCAGCTGCCCTTCAAATGTCGGAAATGCCATGTCTATGGCCACTTCGCCAGAGGTTGTCCATCCAACAATGAGGATGTGCAAGGGAAGGAGGACGGATGGAATCAAGTCAAGCGCACCAAAACCTTCCATAAGGCTCAAAAGTCGGGAGGCCCTAGTGGCAAAGGCCCCCAACAGTCCGCTCCTGAAAAAAAGTTTGAACTCTTAAGCTCGCACCAAGAGGACACCCAGGAGGTGGAGGTTCAAAAGACAACATCCCCGGTCAAAGAGACCCTCTCTGTGTCTTCCAAAGACGCAAGTGTTGCAGAAAGCTCAAAAGGAACACCTATTGGCGTCGAGGAAGAGGACCTAGAGTCGGAAGATTCGGAGGAGGAAGGAGAAATAGGCGACTCTCAGGCCTCTGTTAGGAGATCCACAAGAGGTCGCAAAACAGATCGGGAGAAAAGAGAGCAGGAAACGTACAAGGACAAGTTACAGGGCAGCCAGCCAACTCTGGAGAAACTACTAGCAAAAAAGACGAAGATGGTGAGAAGCCAGCCCCCAGGCTCCAAGGGAGCCCAACAGAACAAAGGTAAATAATGAAAATAATCTCCTGGAATTGTAGGGGTATGGGGAGCAAGATCAAGGAAGAGGCAACAAGAAATTTAATAAGAATAGAAGCCCCGGACATATTCCTTATCCAGGAGACTAAGATGGAGGAAGCAGACTTCCTCCAAACAAGTAAAATAATCTGGAGTAAAAGCAAAGCAAAAGCTGTCTCAGCCCGAGGAGCCTCTGGAGGGTTAGGCACTCTTTGGAATGATAGCAAGTTCTTGTTAATCTCTGAAATTTCAAACACTCACTGGCTGCTCCTAAAAATGCAGCATCTTGACACTAAAGAATACTTTTGTCTCTTTAATGTTTATGTTCCGGTCAATGCTGGAGAAAAAAAGGCCTGTTGGGACTCTATAAGAAACCAGGCAGATTTAGGGAACCTTGACAACATCATTATTGCAGGCGACCTCAATCTCACATTGCACTCCTCTGAAAAGAGAGGAGGCTGCATTGTGCGAGATCCGGCAAGAGAATGGGCAGAGGATCTTCTGCAAGATTGGGATTTGCTGGACATCAAGCCCTCTTCAGGTAAGTTCACTTGGTCAAACAAAAGAGTAGGCCCTGGTCACATAGCAGCAAGACTGGATAGATTTTTTGTTCAAAGTTCCTTTCTATTACTTGGTTTAGATGCTAGTATGCAAATCCTTCCTTGCAGCATATCTGATCATAAGCCTATCAAGCTTGATCTCCGAGCTCACCCCGACCTTGGCCCCATTCCGTTCAGGTTTAGCCCCCTCTGGGTCAAGGAAGCCAACTTCATGCAGATTGTCAAAGAAAGTTGGTCTCAGCCAGTTAATGGATCACCCTTCTTCGTGTGGGAAGAAAAACTCAGAAGAACGAAAGCTGCTTTAAAATGCTGGGCCAAAACTCTCCCTAACCCAGCAGCTGAAAGGAAAAATCTCCAAAGTCAACTGGAAGCACACCACTTGCTTTCGGAAGAGGCATATGTAACTAGAGAAATCCTCGAAAAGGAGATTCAACTCCAACAACACTTCCACAAAGCCTGCCTGGCAGAAGAAGAGTTTTGGAGGATTAAGTCTCGTTGCCTATGGCTCAAAGCGGGAGACAGAAATTCCTCTTTCTTTCACAAGCAAACTCAAGCCAGAAAATGCTTCAACACCATATCTGAGATTAAGGATGACAATTCCAATCATAAAGACTTTGCAAGCATTAAACGAGCAGCTTTTCTTCACTTCCAGAAGTTGTACATTGAGGATGTGAATCTGATTCAAAATTCTGATCTTCTGGACTGGGTCCCTCCTTCAATCTCTGCTGAGATGAACCTTCTTCTAGAAGCCAAAGTCACCAAGGCTGAGATCAAGGATGCTCTCTTTGCCATGGATCCTGACAAAGCACCAGGACCGGATGGATTCACCGCCAGATTTCTGCAATCCTGTTGGCACATTGTGGAAAAAGAACTCTGCAAAATGGTTCAAAAATCCCAAGACTGTCAGAAATTAGGAGGCAGCACAAATTCTGCGTTCCTTGCCCTTATCCCCAAGGAGAAAGGCGCCAACTCCTTCAACAGATTTCGCCCCATCTCTCTCTGCAACATTGGTTATAAAGTGATCACCAAAGTCATAGCACACAGGCTGAAATATCTTCTCCCCACAATCATTCCTGAAAATCAAGGGGGCTTTATTCACGGTAGACAGCTAGTGGACAATTTCATTTTGGTTCAAGAGGCAATTCTCTCTAGTCAGCAGCGTAAGGAAAGAGGTATGGTTGTCAAACTGGACTTAGCTAATGCCTTCAATCGAGTCAGGCATTGCTTCCTTTTGAATGTTCTGAAAAAATTTGGATTTGGGGAGAACTTTATAAACTGGATTCGGGCCTGTATCTCAGAGCCTTGGATTTCTCCCCTTGTTAATGGTAGAGCAGCTGAATTCTTCAAAGCCTCAAGAGGACTAAGACAGGGCTGCCCTCTTTCGCCTCTTCTGTTTGTCCTTCAAGCCTCCGTTATCAGTTTCTATCTAAACAAGAAAATGCAAGAGCAGGAGATCACAGGGCTTTGCATTGCCAGAGGAGTTAAAAGCATCAACCACGCCCTCTTCGCGGATGATACTTTACTGCTGGGGGCTGCAACTCTACACTCAGCCAACAGATTTAAAGAAGCTATAGATGAATATTGTATGATGTCGGGAAGTAACCTCAACAAGGGGAAATGCCATATTTACAGCTGGAATACTCCTCCCAGCTTGCTCAGCTCCATTACAAGATGTTTTGGCTTTGTAGCCTCACCAGCTTGGACTTCTTTCAAATATCTTGGGCTTCCTATATTCCTCAAGAGGGCCTTCAGTAAGGATTGGCTCCCCCAAGTGGAAAAATTCAAAAATAAGCTCCAGGCTTGGGGGCTCACCTGGGTCAATATTGCAGGCAAGTCTGTCCTCATCAAAGCTGTCCTTTGCAGTCTCCCCCTATTTCAGTGCTCTGTTCTATTGGCTCCAATTGGCATCCTTCAGAAAATGGAACAACACATTCGAAACTTCTTTTGGAAGGGGGGCAAACAAAATGAGAGGAAATTCCATCTGGTTAACTGGGAGACTGTCTCCAAACCGCTGAGGGAGGGGGGGCTAAACTTCAAGAATCTCTCTCTTCAGAACATAGCCATGGGTGCCAAGCTGCTCTGGAGAATCATTGCGCCCAAGCCTTGCTGGGCCCAATTAGCACTCTGGAAGAAATATTTTAAAGGAAAGAGACTCCGATGCCTAGATGGTCCTCTCCCCCAAGGCTCCTCTCCCTTTGCTAGACTCTGCTCCAAAGCTGCCCCCCTGATCAGCGCCAACGCCTACTGGATTCCAGGAAATGGTAAGAAGATAAATATCTGGACAGATCGAATCCTGGATCACGATCCAATTGGTGACTGTTCCTCTTTGAATGCGATTCGTTGTTGGCTGACTTCTGCTGGGAAAAATACACTATGGGACATCTCCTTGTGGGATGGGATGCATTGGGCAGGATGGAATTTCTTCGACGCGCCTCCGGAGCTCCTCCAGGATTGCAATTGTCTTCGCTCCATACTGAATGGCTTTGCCCCCATACATCTGCGCAGAAGAGATTCGTGTGGCTGGGGTGTGCTGGCTGCAGGTTACACGGTAGCCCAAGGCTACGCAAAGCTCACCTTGAGGCCTCACGTCCCCCCGGACCCTGCCCCTTGGACTGCGATCTGGCGTCTGCACTCTCTGCCTAAAATCGACATGTTCTGTTGGCTTATTTTCCACAAGAAAACTCTTACAGATGACAAACTGCAGAAACGGGGTTTCCATGGTCCGTCCAGGTGCTCATTGTGCAGAGAAAATGTGGAATGTGCCACGCACTTGATCTTGAATTGTAAATTCACTGTGCAGGTTTGGAGTGAGCTGATGGATTACTGGAACCCCAAATTTGTTCTTCCCACCACTATTCCTAATCTCTTTGCAAATTGGCAGTACAGTTACCCCGGACCTCCACCCAGAAACAAAGTGATAAAAAAGGCTTGGTCTGTCCTCCCCAAAATCTGCTGCTGGCAGATCTGGCTTGAGCGAAATAGCAGAATCTTTAGAGATACTAAGCACGATGTTAAGGTGGTGGCGGCCAAGATAAAAGTCCAATTAAAGGAAAGCTTGGATAATAAAAAAGATGCCTCAAACCTTACTCAATTAGATTCAGTCTGGGGTACCTCCCTAAATCTGCAATTTCCTCAAGCCACCAGCAACACTTCCCTCATTGAAGATTGGCAAATAAGGGGGAAGAACAATGATGAGTTTCAAGAATGGATCTCCAAGCAGCAGGTGCACTCTTTCTTCTTTGATGGGGCTTCAAAGGGCAACCCAGGAAGGGCTGGAGCAGGTGGTATTGTAAAAAATGCTGAAGGTGTTTTGATCCACAACTTTGCATGGGGTCTGGGGATCAACACCAGCATTCAAGCTGAGGCGCTGGCCCTCCTTCAAGGCCTTAAATCGCTCTTGAATCTAGAAATCAAGGAGGCTAATGTTTTTGGGGATTCCCAAGTGATAATCAAAATTATGGTGACAAACTCCTCCCCCCGGGATCTTAGATTGGCAAGGCTGATATCCAGAGTCAGGACTTTGGGGAAATTGTTTAAAAAGTTGAGCTACTATCATGTGTTGAGAGAAAACAACAAAGAAGCAGACCTTGAAGCAAATAAAGCTGTCCTCATCTCTACTAGAGCAATAATTCGAGATGAGGACGAAACATGGGATCCAATTCCATAATCTGCCAGCTTAAATGTTCTACTGCTTTCTATTGAATCAGTTTGTTTGTATTTTTAAGCTAGGGGAAATCACAAAAATCGAGTGCATAATTGTAGTCAAAAAGAGTTGGAAGCTGTCCACAAGTCTCATAGCACTATTGGCTATAGATACTTCCTGGGCCCTCCCCCCTCTCATTGTAATCCGAAATCTGGCATTTTGATCCAGCAGTTAATATATCTCATAACCGTTTCTGTAAAAAAAAAAAATACTAAACTTTGATATCAACTACCTAAAGACTATTCAAAGTAGACTAAGGAAGTACATGTTTTGGATGGCGTTCAATGCACTCAGATGGCCAATAGACATGGTTTCCTACGGGCAGGTTGAGGCCTAATTTTTGTATTTACCAAACCTGCTATTTCCTAGAAATAGAAAATAGAGAGGACCTACTAAGCTTACAAAAACAAAATATTAAATAAATAATAAATAAGTAAATAAGTATATATATATATATATATAATACATTTGTTATTAAATTTTAATTAAATTTCTTATTCTAGTCAAACTAGTCGTTATTTTAAAACAGTTAGTTGGAGTTTTCCTCATCTATTTAAACTGGGTCCTAGATCAGATTTATCATCTTGTCCTGATGATGAACCACACTGCCTGGTTCGAAAAGCGTCGACAAATTTTGCTCGGATGTGATTTTCACCTAAATAATTTTTACACATTTCATGGATCACAGGAGCCAAATTCCTAATCATTCATATATGTTTAAACAACTTAGACAAGAATAAATCCATGAAATTTGATGTTGGTTATCCCTTCTTAGATTTTCTTTTTTGTGTGCAAATTCCTTTATGAAATTATGTTCCATCTACATCATAAAAAAAATACATATGCCTTGTAGCTACTAGCCTTTTACTAGGGAAATCATATTTTTTGTCTAACCAACTAGATTTTCAAAGATAATACAATAAAGTAGAGCCATGAGTATCATAATATCTAGGTTTTTAATGTCCATTTTATACTTAAAATTAAATTGTTGCATATTTATTGTGGACGAAAAGTAAATACTTAAGATGATTACTTAGAAGGTTAATTTGTTTTTCCATTAGATGAATATCTTCTTGATCTAAATGAAGAAACATGAGATTGGAAATCTTCTCAGTAGCGGAGAGACTTTGTGATCTAGTTTTTTCATGCGGAGCTAGAGAGCATCAATACATAGCAAATTTTTCTATTGAGCCTCATTCCTTTTCACTAGTACAACATCAATACATAGCATAATTTTCTATTGAGCCTCATTCCTTTTCACTAGTACTTTTCCGATAATGGTGTTCACCTACCAATATAAATCCAATGCCTAAATCTATCTATTGTAGATCTCCCTTTCCTTGTTCCAATATTAGGAATCTATTAGGCGACACTTTATTCTAATTTTTTCATACCGCATGAATTATGTTTCTACTCTTGCTTTTGTGTTTTCTATATTAATTTCATTTATCGCTATCAAAGGAATCTTCTCCTAAGATGTGCTAGCATAGTTCTCAACATTAATTTGGGCATGGGTTCGGGGAAGGGCTCTACTCCTTGTCTTGGCTTTACTATGCTAGCCTCCCACAAGCCAAGGCATGCTTATTGTAGTGCTAATGACAAAGACAAAAAGATGATTTGGCGGACTAATCGAAAGAAGGAGGCCAATGTAAAAAAGAGTAAGTGTAAGTATGTTAGAAGGTTAACAAGATAACACATACTTCAGGGGAAATATGGTATGAAAGTAATGTTGGCCGAGGGAAGAGGTCAACAAGTAAGATTGCCTTGTTGATAAACGATTAGGGGGTGCACCTAACAATTGATACTCTAAATGAAGAAGAAGGGACAACAAAGATAAAATCCACAAGCAAGGGCTTCAATGAACCACAAGATAGGGTGATACCGACAACCTATGAAGAGCTTGAATATAAGGCATGTAGGAAGTTAGGAGAGGGGAGGGCCCAAGAAACAAGAGAACACTCCCAGACCAAACACTAGAAAGAGACCAAGTAAATTACTTCCATAAAACATAAGGTAGAAATAACTAGAGACAAAAGTTTAACTTGTTTAGAGAAAGCGGTCAATTTGGTGCTAGAAGAGCTTGAGAGTTCATACTAGCCAAATAAATCCCTCATTTTGGCTTCATAATGAGCAAGTGAGGAGGTAAAGGGAGTATATAATATTTTATGGAAACAAAAGGGAAACTACTTGCACAACCAAGCAAATTTTAGTACCATCTACTATGAATAAAATTTATGTTACATGCATTGCCTATTACCATCAACTGCTAATTATCCAAACCAAGCTAGGTGGATTGAGATTGGATGAGGACGGCTCGATCTAGTAAAAGCAAGGTGTTACCCTATCCAAAGGCCACTCCTTAGATTCATCAAATTTTACATGCATTGCCTATTACCATCAACTGCCAATTATCCAAACCAAGCTAGGTGGATTGGGGTTGGATGACGACAGCTCGATCTAATAAAAGAAAGGTGTTACCTCATCCAAAGGCCCCTCCTTAGATTCATTGAAATTGATGATTAATTAGTTGATATAAATATCTTATTGTGAATTTGTTTTAAAAATGATTATGAAACCTATCACTCTTAAAAATATAGACATTCTTAGATTAATTAAATATAATATCAACCTTGTCTTCATAATTAAAATCATAATTAAAAAAAAGAAAGACAAAGACTATCTCTATTCCATATGAGTCTTTAATTCCATTCATTTTGAATATAGAAAAAAATGAGTCACCCCAATGTTTTTACATCACAATCCTTGTGGAAAAACTTGGAATTTTTGGTTCAATACTTCCAATTCAACGTCGAACATTTTCAAAACTTTTACACTGCCAGTTGACTAGTCCACCATTAATCCTTTATTTTTATTAGAGGTTTGGTTCAATGTATACTCACTGGAGATTCTTTTTGTGGTTTTGAAACTTTGAACACTCCATTTTTTTTGGCGTGCGGAGAGGGAAATGTTTTTCTGCCTCCAATCTCGGTTGCTTCTTACCACCAACGGTCAACTTTTCTACAAACCTTACTTTTGAACCGACTCTCTCTGGGGTTGGAGTTACTGGAAAGTGGGGATATTGCACCGAAACAATGAACCCAACACACTCAATATTATTCTCTTTTCTTTGGACCGCTCTGCTGTCCCCTGGCCTCACGATATGACAATACGTTTGCTGAATCATACTTTTTCAGGTGGGCGGTCAGGAAGGGGAAGGCCCTGTTTACATTTGGGCAGTGTTTGTACGCTTTGCGTTTGGTACGTGGTGATTTAAAAATATAGGGAACAGGTTGGAATTTCAAAACCGATTTATTGGTTAAATTTGATGGTTTTCACATTTCACCAACTCATAAAAAATGAGGACTTTACATTTTTTTTTTTTTTTAAGTGTATTTGACTGACAAAACTAGCGATATTCCCTTCAAATTCAGTCTCTGCCCAAGGGCCATTCTCTCTCTCCCAAACTGCAGGTTTATAAGTAGACACTCCCACATTTGGGGAGTGTGAGACAGGTGGCACAAAGCTATGAGGTGAGCCAATATCACTGTTTTATTAAGGAAAGCCATAATTACATTATTAGATTATGGTAATTAATATTTTTAGAATTATAACTTTATTAATACAATAGGGCAGTATATGTTAATTTTTGGATTTTATACTTGCTTAAATTCAAAGATTAACATATACTACCAAGTACACACCTTAATGGAACTATAACTCCAAAATATTAATAGCTTTAGACATTGTCATCATTATACACTTATGTTAAATTTGAAAAATATTTGAAATATAATACTAGAGTCTTAGTAAAATACAAAAAAAAAAATACTAAAGAGAAAAAATGAGTTTTAGACATTGTCATCATTATACATTTATGTTAAATTTGAAAAATATTTGAAATATAATACTAGAGTCTTAGTAAAATACAAAAAAAAAAATACTAAAGAGAAAAAATGAGTTTAAAAGCACTAGGGAATAACAACGTATATTCTTGGGATCTGCTTACATATGATATTAGGGTGTATTGGTATATACCTTATCAATACCTGGACTTTCCATTTTAATAGGTCACTTTGCCATTTCTTCTAGTTCATGTGTCTACTTACATATGATATTAGGGTGTATTGGTATATACCTTATCAATATGTGGACTTTTCATTTTAATAGGTCAATGTACCTTTTTTCTACTTCATGTGATGTCACTCTTTTCTCTTCTCCTTTTTTATTATTTGCTTAATGAATTTGTGGATTGATGAGTTTTTTTTTTTTTTTGATTAAAATGTTTATAATATTTAGGGTTATTGATTTATTTTTTGTTTATATATATATATATGAAATTTTTCGGAAAATTGGCAATTTCAATAGATTGATTGTTACCATTACACTATATATATCTATTAATTGTTAATAAATAATATTATTTTGTATTAATGGAGAAATTGTTACATTGTTGTAATGTATCTCTTTAAGTTAGGATTAGTTCCTAGGTTATAGGAGTTTGTTTACAACTTCCTATTCCTTTGTATGTATTTATTGTTATATCATTCATTCATGTAATAGAGAGAGTGTAGAGAGTGTACTCTCCATTTGTGTGTAGTCTCCAGGTGTAGTACTCACCTGAGAGCTGCCTTTCTATTCAATTTAGTTTTTTATCATCGTATCAGAGCTCACACCGGGTGAACCTAATTTCCTTTAGAGCCCTTGTGGCTACAGAGCCTTCGCGACGACAAAGCCTTCACGACTACAAAGCCTTCGTGGCTACGATGCACACAAGAGCCTCAGTGCTCACAGAGGAGTAGGTGGACTACAGCAAACACCTCACTCACAGGAGGAACACAGTTCGTCACAGGGTCTCAATTTTTTTATTTTTATTTTTATTTATTATTTATTTATTTATTTATTTTATTTTTTCCTGAGCACAAGGCGGGTTGGCACAGTTTTTTGCGCAACAGTCGCGTCAATCGGTGCAATCGGCACATGCCTTTGAGAAATCAACATGGTTTTTCTAGCCATACCCACGCCGATCAAGGGTTACTTAGAGAAATTCTTTATCGGTGCAGATTTTCTACTCATAAAGGTGTTGACTTCCTTTGTTTGGTTCTACACATGGGATTTGCCCATTTGTGGTGGATTTGAGTCGCAAACACAACAACTCTTCAGATCGGTGGTGGATATGAGTTGCAGTCATAGAGATCATGGTGGATCGGTGGCAACTCTGTGATTAGGTTTTGGTATGTATTGAGTTTTTTTGTTAGCGTAGCTTGTAATTATTCAATTGGTTAGAATTATCAGAGGATCTACAATCTGATCAGTCTAGTATGAATAACTTTATAGAAACATATCTCAACGAGTCTAGAAAACCTGATTGGTCTAATTATACCAATTGGAAATTCATGTGACGGACACTTCTTGAGGGAGCGAATGCGTGGTCGATTGTCAGTGGTGATGAGCAGAAACTGAATACTGTAACAGGGACAACCACACTTATATAAGACTAGGATAAAAGGGATAAAAAGGAAAATTTCTTACTAAAGATGTTTGTGAAAGAAAATATTATCCCACACATCAGAGATGGAAAATCGTCCACTGAGATCTGGATGATGCTCAAAAACTTATACCAGACACAAAACACAAATTGCATCTTATCACTCAAGGGCAAGTTATTTTCAATGAGGATGGAAGAGAATTAATTCGTTGTTGGATTCATTGCAAGGGATAAAGACCTAAAGGACAAATTGGGTGAAATCGGGGAGAAGGTGTCTAATTCCGATCTAGTCACAATCACGTTGAATGGAATGAAGGATGAATACCAGATGTTCATCACAGGCTTGGCAGAATGAGATAAATCCCCCGCATTTGAAGAATTGACAGGAATTTTATTACAAGAAGAAGAGTGGAGGCAGAATTTGAGACCTTAGAGTGCCGATCTTGCGCTGATGGCAAAGAAAAAGTTGTACAAAGGGAAACATCCACAACAGCAACAAAAAGGCGGCAACACTTTTCAAAAGAGACCATTTAGAGGTATGTCTGCAGATAATTTTTCTAGCGTTAAATGTTTTTACTGTGGGAAAAATGGCCATCAAGCTAAGTTCTATTTTAAGAGGTAGATAGATGAGGCTAGGAATAAGCAGAGTAAGCACATGAGATATTTTGCCGATGAAGGTCACAGTCATGATCTTCAAATGTTTGTAGCTAATTGTGCTCTTTCAACTTCTGAGGAGGATGAGGACAACTATGGTATGTTGATTCTGGCGCATCCTCACATATGACAGGTAAGAGAAATTGGTTTGAGTCTTTTGAAGAAACCTCTTGTGGATCTAAAATTTATTTAGGAGATTACAAAGGTTATGAGATCAAAGGGTATGGTGATATTCTGGTAATGTTTCCTAGTGGTGACATCAAACATATTAAGAATGTGATGTATGTGCCCAGGATTAAGAAGAACTTAATATATGTATCAATGATAACTAATCATGACCTGTAATTTGAATTCTTCAAGACATACTGTGTCATAAAGGATAGGAAGATGGAACCAGTTGCATCAGGAGTGTCAAGAGCATGCCACACCAAGCTCTGGTTTCAACAGGATTGACAGCCGAAAATCTCTGGCACCAGAGATTCGGTCACCTTAACCTATAAGACCTCATGCTACTTCAAAGAAAAGGTATGGTCGATGGACTCCCTACTTTTCATAGTGTTCAGTTAGATTGTGATGGATGTGCATTAGGGAAAATGCATAGAGAAGAATTTCCTTTACATGTTGATAGGAAGAAAAGAGATATCCTAGAGTTGGTGCATACAGACATATGCGGACCTATGCAAACTAGGTCTATAGGTGGTGCATATTATTTTCTACTATTTACTGATGACTGCACAAGATTCTCTTGGATATGCTTTTTAAGTAAAAAGAGTGAGACCTTTCAATGTTTTAAAGAATTTAAGACTTTGGTGGAGAAGCAGACAGGGAAATTCATAAAAATTCTTTGCTCCGATAAAGGGGGAGAATACAGGTTGGGTGAGTACATGAATTTTTGCAGATATCATGGGATTGTTCAACAGTTCACAGTGCCACACACTCAGCAGCAAAATGGAGTTGCAGAGCGAAAGAACAGAACCCTAGTGGAGTGCCATGAAGTATGATACAAGGTAAGGGTCTATCAAATGGTTTTTGGGCTGAAGCTATCAACGTTGTTGTTTATTTAAAGAATAGGAGTCCTACTAAATGTATTAACTTTAAAACTCCTTTTGAAGCACTTTATGGATTTAAACCAACAGTGAGTCATTTAAGAGTTTTTGGGTCAAAAGCCTTTACCCATATACCCAAGAAGGATTGAAAGAAGTTATATCCTAAGGCCATGAAATGCATATTTATAGGATATTTCACTGAGTTTAAAGCCTACAAGCTGTTTAATCTTGTGACTCATAAAATATGTGCAAGTCGAGATGTCATATTTCATGAGCAGGTTGAGGAAGGAAAGGAAGGCAGTCATAACGAATGGAACATTCCATTATTGATGGAAGAAAGCAGTGAGGATAATCAGTAGTAGGAGCATAAAGAACAAGAAAAAGGTGATGTAGTCAACAAGGTAATCCCGCACAGGTCTAAAGCAGACAGATTGAAGGTGAGTCCTCTATCCAGAAGATCAGGTAGGCAAACACAATTACTTGTGAGATTGAAAGACTATGCTCTAATGTCAAACATTTTAAATATTATAGAGCCCACAAACTATAAAGAAGAAAGTCAATCTAATGAATGGAGGGCTGCAAGGAATAAGAAAATAGAATCAATTATTAGAAACCATACTTGGGATATAGTTGAACTGCCTAAAGGAAAAACACCCATAAGTTGTAAGTGGCTTTACAAACCTAAAGTTAATGCAGATGGGAATATAGAAAATTTTAAAGCTAGATTGGTAGCAAAAGGTTATTCGCAGCAAGAGGGAATAGACTTTGAAGAAACCTTTTCTCTTGTAGCCAAACTAAATACCATTAGAATTTTAATTTATTTAGAAAAAAAATATCAATGGAAGCTACACCAGTTAGATGTGAAGTTTTCATTTCTGAATGGTGATTTAAAGGAAGAGATTTATTTAATCCAGCCTGAAGGGTTTGTTAAAGAAGGGCAAGAACATCGAGTGTGTAGGTTGAAAAGGCACTATATGGTTTAAAACAAGCACCCAGGTCTTGGTACGAGAAGATTGATTCATTATTTTTACATCATAGTTTTCATAGGAGCATGAATGATCCAAATATGTATACCATGTATAATAAATAGAGGAAAATTATTTTAATATCATTTTATGTGGATGACATGATTATAGCAGGTAATGCATATGGCTTGATCAAAGAAATCAAATTGCAGATGTCACAATTTTCTGAAATGAAATATCTCGTAATTCTAAATTATTACTTGGGTCTAGAAGTACAGAGAGAGTCTAGGCAAACTTTTCTTACTCAAGGGAAGTACGTTAGAGGTCTGCTTACAAGGTTTGGGATGGAGCAGTGTAAGACAAAATCAACACCTTTGCAGCAGAATCTGAAGTTATGTAGTGACGATGGCTCTAAAAAGGTGGATACCACTTTGTATAGAAAACTAGTTGGTAGTCTGATATATCTAACTACAACTAGACTAGACTTAGCAAACTCTGTTAGTATGCTACGCCAATTCATGTCTAATCCTCTCGAAATTCATTGGATGGCAACAAAAAGTGTGTTGAGGTATCTTCGTGGTACTAGTGATTATGGTATTTTATACAATGACACATCTGATATTATTTTAACAAGTATTTCAGACTCGGATTGGGCAAGTAATCTAGATGACCGAAGGTCCATCACAGGTTATGCATTTAGTATTGGATCTAGGTTCATAGCATGGAGTAGTAAAAAATAGAGTATTGTGGCGTTATCGTCAGCCGAAGCCGAGTACCAAGCATTATGTGCAACTACATGTGAAGCAATCTGGTTGAGAAGGCTTCTCCATGATGCAGGAGAAAATCAAGAAGAAGCAACTATCATCAAATGTGACAACCAAAGTTCCATTATGCTATCATACAATCCAGTATTCCAGAAGAATACGAAACACATAGATACTCAGTTTCACTTGGTTCGAGAAAAAATCCAGTCAAAAGAAATATTTGTTGAATATTGTAAAACATGTGACAATATGACAAACATTTTTACTAAGCCTCTTGGGAAAATTAATTTTGAATTGTTTAGAGGGATGTTAGGAATTTAGGACAATCATTTCTCCATTAAGGGGGACATTTGAAAATAATTAGTATTATTTTGTATTAATGGAGAAATGGTTACATTGTTGTAACATATCTCCTTAAGTTAGGATTAGTTCCTAGGTTATAGGAGCTTGTTTACAACTTCCTATTCCTTTGTATGTATTTATTGTTGTATCATTTGATCATGAAATGTAGAGGGTACTCTCCATTTGTGTGAAGTCTCCATGTGCACTACTCACCTGAGAGCTACCATTGATAGAACTAGGATTAAGATGGATCTAGGCTTGTTGTAATAATAATTATAACTTAAAATTATAATTTTTTTACAATTATCAATTTAAGACTAAGTCTTAAAGATTTTTATTTAATATAATAATGATTTTTATTACTTATCTTAGGGTGGATATGAATATTTTGCTATGAATATTTGAGCATGCTATTTTGATCATACAAGTATGAGAGGAAGTCATATGATGAAAGAAACACAAAAAGAGACGAATTTAACTATAACACTATCATTTACAATTAAAAAAAACACAAAAATACATTTAATAATATAAATATATATTGAATATAATTTTTTTAATTTTTTTTTACTTGGTTTTAAAAAATAATATATTGAATATAATTCTTTATTTTTCTTTTCTTGGTTATGAATTTTTACAAGGAAAAAAATGACAATTTACACCAAAATAAAACAAATGTTAATGACACTAAAACTTTCACAACTTCAAACACCAAAGACACGAGAATGAATGATTCACAACTTCAAACAACAAAGACACGAGAATGATATCCTGAATAGTGATATTGTTTAAGGATGCATGTAACTTCATATTAACAACACAGGTATTATCTTTTACAAATAAAATATAAAAGTTGATTAGATGTAATTGTACAGTTTCGCAGTTCAAAGATGTTGTAATTTATGATTTAAGGATGCATGTAATTTCATATTCACAATATGTTTATTATTGGTTAACTATAAATAAATAAAGTTGATATATTAATATTTTATGTAATTGGTGTTATATTTCTTTCTTTATTGATAAAAAAGTTAAAGTATTTTAAAGTAATATAAACATTTTTGCTAAGTAAAAATAAAAATGAATTATAATATTGACTCATGGTATTGATAACTTATTGTATAGAGCCACTCTAATCTATTATTTGGGACCAATAAATAATAATAAGTCTATACATATATTATACTAATATTCTATTAATAGTTGCAAAAGAAGTTCTCCTTTTCAATCAAGTATAGTATAAATGTTATAAGGTAAATTAACTTATTATAATAAAAACATTTTAACTAACTCAAAAAAAAAAAAAAAAAAAAAAAAAAAAATGTTATGATATTGAGAACCCATAGTCATAATATTTATGTCAAAATATAACTTATTAGTAAATTAAACCACCCTAAATTCCTTTTAATTATGATTGAGATCACATCTCTTAAATATTGATTAAATATGAAATAATTCAGATTAATTGAACTATAAACTATGTAAATTAATTGACTATGAGCTATGGCACCATGATCAAACCTCCAAATACCCCACCTTTACATAGACAATTCTAAAATTGAGCCAAGGTCCATAGAGTTAAACACTCATATACCGTCGTGCTCATTAGGTATGGATGAATCACTCCAGATACACAACCCTAAAATCAACTCAAACATGTAACCCACACATTTCATATGTTGCAGACCATCCTAGTACTAAGAATCTTGTGCTAAAAAGTGCTTGCAATAGTTCAATCAAGTTTGATTTCCACTTCAATTAACATATGGTTCCAGTTTCATTCCTTTCCACTAATTTGCGTAGCAAAATATATTTGCGCACGGGCGGAAAGCCTCGATCATCTTTGCACTAGAAGAAAAATGCTTGAAATAGTTCCAGCTTAAAGTGTCCACTGCATGCTTGAAAGGATTCAAATAGGTTTTCTTTGCTTTATTCAAATATTAGTGTTGCTATTGGGTTTTTTCCTTTTGGTAGGAGTATTGATGTTGTAATGTAAATATTTTGAATAACAATACACAACAATTTTCACATATCTAGTGAGTTTGAACCAACAAACTACCACCAGATAAATTAAAAAAATAAAATAAAATAATTAATAATTAAAATAAAACACTCAATCACCAACAAACTACCACCAGATAAATTAAAAAAATAAAATAAAATAATTAATAATTAAAATAAAATAATATATTTTGATCACATTAAATTATATATAAACAAATTATAATAATTATATTTATAATTCTATTTTTAATTAATTATAACGATGATTAACTTCCATTTAGATTTATCTAAAGTTTAAGGAGATTTGATACTTTTATCTCTTTGAGATATAGCTAAACTTGTTTATAAATTTGAAATAGAGTTAAACTTGTTCATATCTACAAATTATTATAGGCATTATTAATTACACTTTTATATTCTTTACATGTGCCATGTTGTAGTAAATGTAGATATTATTTTTTAATTATAATTGAATTTATATGAATAATTTATTATTATATTTATATGTTTTTGAACTGAAAATTTTAAGATTAAAAATTAAGTTATAATAAGTCTTAATTCTACTATTAAATTTATTAATATATTATTTCATAGAGCACGCCATAACTAGGCATATAAATTATAATAAGAAAATTATTAAAAAAATTATAAAGTTATGATAGATTATTATTTTATAAATAATTTCCACTATAGCTTATCTGAAGACTATAGCTCATCTAAATATTAGAGATCAATTCTATCAAGGTACAAATTTCTTTTTTTGAATGAAATGTTTGCATCTCTAGAAATTAGCTTAATAAATATAGAGTGAAGATGGATATAGGGGTTGATTTAATTTCTAATAATTATAATTTTATCTTTTTAATTTTATTTCTATTTTTATATAATTTCATTGAGTCAAAATATTTTAATTAATTTTTTTTTTTTTTTAAATTACGCTGTAAAGTGTCTCTCTTTGAAAACAACTCTCCTCAATTGCCACTTGTACCATTGCGTATCTTTGATTTTTATGTTAGACGATGGAAATAATATCTACCTTGGGATTGAATACTGTTACTAATCAGTTACAGAAATAATAGAATAAGGAAAACTGATTTATGTCCTCCAAACAACTCCTCAATACTAATTATGATTACGATGAACCGAAGCCTGAGGGCTGCTACATTTGTAGAAATCCTTCGAAACGATCCATAGCGCTTTCAGAAAGGCCGAGGAGAATATTAATGCTCTTGCTTTGTTTTCGATGGGAGAGAAAGAGAACCACTTCCGTGACAGGCAGAGTAATAGGCACAGACTGGACTGGTTCTCCCCACCCAAAATCTGTCATGTGGAACGAGAGCTGAGACCAGGTAGTGATGAGCAGAGTTGCAGAGAGGGAGGGCCTGGACGTTGTGCTTGAAGGCTCCCAGCCATTCACCACAACCCATTTAATGAGTGGGTTTGAGTACCTGGCCATCGACCCAAGATTGATGAGCAAGATTCTAGATAGTTACGAGGGTTTTAAGGAGGTTCACGAATTAGTGGATGTGGGAGGAGGAGTTGGGTCGAATCTTAGTCTCATAGTGTCTAGGTATCCCCACATCAGGGGAATCAACTTCGACATGCCCCATGTGGTGCTTGAGACTCCTCACTATCTATGTAAGTCCGAATCCCCAAGTTCAACCATTGATATTAGAATGTAACATTTTTGCAGGTGACGAAAGCTGCTGTTGGGTAGTTTTAATTATATTGGATAAATGATTATATATGTATCGATTGTTTTTTTTTTCCAGTGAATTATGCATAATTGGAGTGACAATGATTGTGTAAATATTTTGAAGAATTTTTACAAGGCATTGCTAAATAAAGGGAAGGTGATTGTGATATATAACATCCTCCTAGTGGCTGCAGAGACATCACCATCTGCTCAACAATAATTTCATTTAGATTTATTGATGTTGGCATACTTTCCGGGTGGCAAGGAGCAGACAGTGAAAGGATTTCAAGAGTTGGGGCTTGCAGCAGGATTCTTAGGAGGCGTTAAGCCAATTTGTTGTGTCAATGGATCGTGGGTATTGGAGTTTCACGCGTAACTTTGATGTGATTACAACAAATGGACAGTGGGTATTGGAGTTTCAGGCGTAACTTTGATATGATTCCATAGTACTTTGGTTATCTTATGGTATGCTTCATGTTTAATTTGATTTCTTCCTATAATGTTGGATGGGTTAAACAATTTAAATCAAGTTTGGGGTAATGTTCTTTTTGAAGACAAAATCCAATCTCACAACTTCAAGTTGAAATGGCTTAGTGAAACTTTTACATGTTTTATTATTCATAAATTGTTATCCAAGATTACACTTATAAAAACCATTTTTAATATCCGTTAGTTGAGCTATTCAAAAAGTTAAGGTGGTGGTTGAGAAAAGTTTAGTAGTTAATAATAAAAGTTTAGTATTTTTACAAAATTTTTATGGTATGATTTCTCTAAATTAAATTATAATAATAGTAGTTGTTTTTAAAGAGTTAATTTTTTTACTATTCTCATTAATTGTTATTATATATTATTAAATTATTATCATGCATAATAATAATTAGTGATTTATCTGTGTTATATATATATATATATATATAAATTTGACAAATATTTAGAAAAATGACTCATTAACATCAATATAATTGGGTTGTCATATTTTTTTAAATTTTAGTATACATTGTTTTTATTTTCTTTGCAAAAAAATATTAATAATCTTCACAACCAATTTAAAGTTTTCTCTCAAATTTGTAATGTTTAAAGATTTGACTAGAGTCTAAATAATAATAATAATAAAATTTGAAAGAAAAATAAAAAATAAATTATTTCTTAATTTCTATATTAATAGTATTTTTAAAGAAATGCAATCTTAGAAATACTTAAAATTAAAATTTGCCTTAACATTTCTATCTTAAAAAACAAAACTAGTAACTAGAAAACTTATTATAACTTTAAAAGTAAACCAAAAAAAATATTAAACTTTAGAATCCATAAAAAATTTATGGTTTTTTATTTTTTTATTTTTTAACACTTAACCTAATTCATTTATTACTCTTTATTTTTATGAAGTTTGAATTTGCAATATCTCAATGGATACTTGGTTTAAAATTGAGAAAACCCAAAATAGTAAAGAATTGAAAATTAACTTTAATATTTTGTACATAATTCTTTAAATATAAATAATATAATTTAATATCTTTTATGCATAATTATTTAAATATAAACAATGTAATAACATGAGAGTAGTCATATCAATTCAGGAATTAGCTTAATGCGACCAGAAAAATGTGGTAGAATTGTTTAATCTGACAATTTTTTTTAACCAATATGATAATATAAAAAAGAAAGGAGTATAAAATTTTAAAAAAGAAAGGAGTATAAAATTTTAATATGAGAAAGAAAGAGTATAAAAATATGAAAATCGCTAGATTTAATTCAACCAACTGTCATCATATCAATACACATTCTCGAACTTTCCCATTTCCCTTTAGAATTTGAAGAAAGAACTTACCCCTGTAAAACATTAAATCGATTTTCACTCTTACTACTTCGGGCACTCTCGGCGGGGAAACACCAGGTATTATTTCGCCCTCTCTTTGGGAGGATGACGCTTTTGTATCTGCAAATGAGAATAATGATAGGCTTGTACCGAAATTGAATGCACCTGATAGGATACTGTCTCATCATTCTCCTATTGACCAGAATAGGGTCCCTTCACCTGAAGTCTTTAACTCATCCCCTGCTGATAAGTCCGACCCTCACATAATGCATGGCCTTCCTCTCCATTCTACGTCCTATAAACCTACACAGGAGCTGCCTCCACTGGACTCTCACCATGAGAAGGCTATCAATTTTACTCGTCCTTCACATAGCGGTCATTTTGAACAGGATCCTCCGTCTCATCAGTCTGTGACTTATTCGGTTGGAGGCCCATCTGCGCCATCCACCTCTCCTGTGGCTCGCCCTATCATATCGCAAGCCTTCTCTGATCCTTCTGATGTCGTCTCCCCTCCTGAATCCCCTAGAAATTCTGTCGGGAGCGACATCGAGTCTCTTTTACGCAATCCCAATTTCGATCTGGCAACACTAACAGTATTTGATAGACCCCCTAAGGATCCAGGAACCCATGAATCTCTTTCTAAGAATGCCAATGTCACTATAAGGAAAAAATCTAAGAGCTCTAAGAAACTGGTCAAAGGGAAGTACAAGCCTATATCTATGTTCACTAAAGGAGAGGACAACCTCTCAGACATTCCAATTTCGGTGGGGGATGTAAATTGGGATGGTTTGCGGGCGCTTAGAGCAAGTCACCCGGATATGGGTGCTCCATGAATCATATTTTATCACTGAATATCCGGGGTATAGGCGATGGCCCCAAATCACATTGCCTACGTGAATTGATTGTTGACTGTAAGTGTAGTATATTTTTGGGTCAAGAGACTTTGTGTCGGCGGGAAAAAGCTATAAGGACATTTCTAAGTTTCAAAGAAGGCTGGTATGCGGCGGCTATAGATTCAATTGGACACTCTGGAGGATTAATTGCTATATGGGATCCAGGATGGTTTACTTTTAAAGCTTATAGTTTCTCTAGAGGGATTCTTCTCTCTGGTCATATGAGAGGGATGGTGGAATCTCTCAACATTATAAATTTATATGCGCCATATGCGGGAAGACAATCTTTCTGGATTAAGATGAGGGATTCTGGTATTCTGAGTTTACCAAATCTGATTTTGATGGGGGATGATGTAGGAGCATCTAACCCCCCCTTAGTCAAAGAAGAATCCAAAGCGAAGCGAGGAGAACGTGGACCAGCAAAGCTGAACGAAGGGAGAAAATAGGGGAAATCTATTTTAAAACAGATTTAAAATAGAAAAGATGGATATGTCTCGAGGAGACTTACTATTGTTATCTGCCATGCATGCATTATGGAGGTCTTCTGTTGGAGAAAAATAAGGAAAGGATCTGATCGGATCCTTCCGATCTAACACTTCTTATATATATATGTAACAAAGATAGAGAGCGTGATATATAATGATAGATAGGCATTTGCGAGTGAGCGGAATGTAACTGAGAGTGAGCTTGTTTCTAAGGCTGAAATGCCTTAGCATGTAACTGTTCTGTATAAATATATAAAAGTATGTTCAGTGTTAATTATGTACGCCTGCGTGTGTGTCTTTTATAAATGTGTTAATATTGCGAGCTTGTTGATCGACCATCGATCACTCAAAGGATCGATGACGATCTAAAATATAGTTTAACTGTATATATATATGGAGGTCGACTATAACCTTGTGATTGTGATGTCAGATTGGGTTTATGTAAATTGATTGCCATAGTGGAAGTTGTGTGCAGAGGTGTTGAGTAGTGAAGGTTTCAGTTGGGATCGATCTTTGATTCCTCAGTGTTGAACGATCCGCGAAGGTTACAATGGAAGAGCAATATCAGTGCTGGATTATTGAATAGGAGGCGTGTTGAGAAGCAGATGAAATCGCGTATAAATGGAGAAGGCGTTCCATATAACGATGGATCCGGATGCGAAATTTTATATATTTGTTTGATGGAGGATCGAGTCCGATGAATATCGAGTTGCTTACGGGTGCGAAGTCGTCCAATCCTTGCGATTGGCGACTTCCGATCGTATCGCATCGGAACTTTGGAGAGATGAAAGTGAAAGCGCATTGCAACTATGATTAGCGATTCCGATTGAATCACATCGACACTGTGGAACCTGCCGAAAGTTGTGATATATAATCCCTGCGATCTTCGATCGCCAATTGGCATCGCATCGGATCAGCGATCTCTGATCTCCGATTTCCGATTGAATCGGATCGGAACTGTGGAGAGTGGTATCACATCGGAGCATTGAAGACTTACATCATATCGAAGTTGGGTGGATCGGCGGACCCACTGATATTTATAGAGTTGGTTGTATATGTTTTGAGATCCATATATGTGGATTGGAGCGAATTTTATATAATTTCCATGTATATTTGTATTATGTGTGGTGTGGGGTTTTAAACCTTAATGCCTATATTTAAATGATTGCGATGGTTATTTAGTTCCTAAAAGGGATGGGTCGATATTTATAGAGATCCACAGTTATAATTTGAAAAGGCTTAAAGTCTAAAATGCTTCCGATGGGACTTCGTGGGCCATAACCCACAGGTCCAGGTTCGAAATTTATACATGAAAGGGGATTTTGGCAATACCCCAAGATCTCTTTGCATCAGTGGTATCAGAGCGAGGAAAGAATTTCCTGCGAGAAGGAAGAAGAATGAAAGCAGAAGGGGAAAGAGGTACAGTTGTGTTAAAGCTGGAGAGTTTATGGTCTTACTGTCATGCAGATGGCGACAGCGAAAGGTGAGAAGATTTGCAGCAACCTAGAGCAAGGTGTGCTCAATTGGTTCCAGAAAAGAGAAACAGAAGGATGCCAAAAGATCGAGTGAGGAGGGCTTGGTGAGGTATCGTGTAACAGAGGAGACTGTTACTGCAGAGGTTGGTTGCAGCTCACAGAAGATCATGAAGGCAGTTCCACTGAAGAAATACAGTGGGTAGAATTGCTAAGGACAAGGAGAAGTATATGACCAGGAGGTCATAAATTTTTTTACCTCAGGAGTCTGATGCAGGAGCATCTAACCCCCCCTTAGTCAAAGAAGAATCCAAAGAGGAGCGAGGAGAACGTGGACGAACAAAGCTGAACGAAGGGAGAAAATAGGGGAAATCTGTTTTAAAACAGATTTAAAATAGAAAAGATGGACATGTCTCGAGGAGACTTACTATTGTTATCTGCCATGCACACATTATGGAGGTCTTCTGTTGGAGAAAAATAAGGAAAGGATCTGATCGGATCCTTCGATCTAACACTTCTTATATATATATGTAATAGAGATAGAGAGCGTGATATAGAATGATGGATAGGCATTTGCGAGTGAGCGGAATGTAACTGAGAGTGAGCTTGTTTCTAAGGCTGAAATGCCTTAGCATGTAACTGTTCTGTATAAATATATAAAAGTATGTTCAGTGTTAATTATGTACGCCTGTGTGTGTGTCTTTTATAAATGTGTTAATATTGCGAGCTTGTTGATCGACCATCGATCACTCAAAGGATCGATGACGATCTAAAATATAGTTTAACTGTATATATATGGAGGTCGAATATAACCTTGTGATTGTGATGTCGGATTGGGTTTATGTAAATTGATTTCCATAGTGGAAGTTGTGTGTAGAGGTGTTGAGTAGTGAAGGTTTCAGTTGGGATCGATCTTTGATTCCTCAACGTTGAATGACCAACGAAGGTTACAATGGAAGAAAAATATCAGTGCTGGATTATTGAATAGGAGGCGTGTTGAGAAGCGGATGAAATCGCGTATGAATGGAGAAGGCGTTCCATATAACGATGGATCCGGATGCGAAATGTTATATATTTGTTTGATGGAGGATCGGGTCCGATGAATATCGAGTTGCTTACGGGTGCGAAGTCGTCCAATCCTTGCGATTGGCGACTTGCGATCGTATCGCATCGGAAATTTGGAGAGATGAAAGTGAAAGCGCATTGCAACTGCGATTAGCGATTCCGATTGAATCGCATCGGCACTGTGGAAGCTACCGAAAGTTGTGATATATAATCCCTGCGATCTCCGATCAACGATTGGCATCGCATCGGATCAGCAATCTCTGATCTCCGATTTCTGATTGAATCGGATCGGAACTGTGGAGAGTGGTATCGCATCGGAGCATTGAAGACTTACATCGTATCGGAGTTGGGTGGATCGGCGGTGTTGTTTAACCTTTAACATTAGTCATTGGTTTATTAAAATTTTGACAAGTCATGCATTGAAACATTATATCGAAGGGTGGGATACTTCAAAAGTTGGTTGAAATGAAGCAAGGTAACGAAAGTCACGTGCATAAAAGCCAAAGGTGGAGTATAAAGCGAAAAGGCTAACAGAAACGTAAAAGTGCAAAGAAGCGGTACGAAGAGCGCAAAACACAAACATTAAAAGAATTACCACCGCGTGAATATGCACACAAGGGAAATTCCGAGGGGGTTGAGCGGCGAGGAAGGGAAGAGACCCATACCCCCGCGGAATTGTGATAGCGTGGCGTGGTGGGGACCCAAGGCTAGAAGGAGGTGTCAGGAGCGTGTCGCGTGACAGGGTGACGTGGCGGAACGAAAGGTGGACCCTTACAGCTGGTGGGTTATGTATTTAATCCGCATTGGGAATAATATGTTTCAGGAGTTATACGGCGCATGCTGCCAAAGAGGTAAGGTAAGTCCTAGATGAGCTGGTACTGAGGCCCGTACCGGTAGTAAACCCGACACGTGGTGTTCACCTGTCCCCAAATAACACCCAATCCCTACACGCCGCGTGCCCCATTGTTAGTGTCCTTACGACACTTGCCCTACCTATTTCACTTCTACCCCTTCCTCCCTCAAAATTACCAGTCTTCACAGCAGTTTCCCGTTTTCTGCGGTAAAAGTCTTAGGTCTTCCGGTCACGGTATATACCAAGCGGGAACAAGTACCGGGTCTACCCAATCATCACCAGACTACCCTCTGCGTCACTTTCCCAAGCAAATCTACCTCTTGTGCAGGTACTCCGTCCCTTTCAATTCCCTTTGTTTTCCCTTCGTTTTTCTTTTCGTTTTCATATGTCAATCATGGGAAGGGGCACACCCAAGAAGAACGAACCAGAGACTCCCCAGGTTTGGGAAACCAGAAACCCTCCCGGTTTTGAGCCTTTCATCGACAAGCAAGCTGGAGTCTGCGACCACCAGTACCCTTTCCCCATTAGTAGTATAAGGCCTGAGCTTTTTTCGCGTCATGTTCATAATAGGGATCGATAACGGGTGGTTGTGTCAAGCTTTTACCATCAGATTACCCCCCCAGTCTTCCCGGTGGTCGAGTTCATCTACTGGCTCAGAGACGCCTACGATGAAGACTGAGGTACTTTTACCTCCGCCCAAGGAAATCAGATTTTCTCCCTTTCGCCCGACATCATCAAGCAAGCCCTCCATTTTCCCACCAGCGCCACCTACATTGCTTTCAGCGACGAAGCTTTAACTTCCCAGTTTACTAAATCGCCATGGGAGCATCAAAAAAGCTTCATTGCTTCTATTTCCAGCAGCCAGGCCACTACCCTTCCCAGAACGGAACTCTTCCCATTAAACCTGTTCAAGGAGGAGGTACAACCCATCCTCGCGCTCATTGTCGGTCTGTTAGGTGTAGGCGGGCTGGGGGAAACCTCCAAAGTATGTGTTTTCTTTCTGTGGTTAATGTCTCAGAAGGGGGTAGTCCTAGATATCCCGGGTTACTTATCTGCCAGCATCCATACCCAGTTCCAAGAACTTCCCAAAACCAGTCATTTTCGTTTCTGTTCATTGGTGTTCTATCTTTTCTTGTATCAGCATGCTGATAGTTTCGAGCGTTTGGGCTTGGATAGGGTATACGAGGTCAATTCTTAGCCCCGGCCTGTTTTTGACTGGAACTATGCAGTGCGCCAATTGCCAAAAGGGGTGGGTTACTCTAGTTTCCTGAACGATTTCATGTCCATCGCTTACACCATCATTCATGGTTTGCCCTCCCCTAGGGTTTTTCCTAAAATGAAGAACTGGCTGCAAGCTGGTAAAATCCAGAGCACCGGAAATTGGTATCTCTCTGATAATTATACGGAAATTTGGGTCTATGGAGCCAAGGTCGCCCCTTACCTACTACCAGTGTTTCCTGCCCGACGAGTTTACGCTCTGGAGTATATTCGGCAAACCCTCAAAGCTGACCAGCTCCATTTTGTCCCCGCTAAGAAAGGTTACATTCTGAGGCTTCCTACCCAAATCGGCCCGTTCGTCGTGAATTCAAGACTCGCCCTTCCCATTGTCGAAAAGCTATTGCAGGGTATGGACCTAAGACAGGGGAAGACTTGGGCTTATGATCCCTGGGAGATTATTTCAAACAGGAGAAAGAGAAATCGGTCCGAACCTTATGTACATGAACGAAGACGGTTTATGGAGTGGAAGGTTAACATGGAAATTTGGCCTTTGGTTTCGCAGATGGAGACAGATTCATCTGCCACAGGGGAAGAGGAAGGCGTCAACAAAGACCAAGAAGAGGAAGTCGATCCTTCAGGAACAGGTTCTCCCTCTTGTAAAAAACAAAAAACGGTCTCAAGTGAAGCCGAAATTATAGGAGAGGAATAGCTGCTTGAGCCGTTCATTCCATAGGTGCCACTTGACAGAAGCAAGGCCGGGATCAAAGTGTTGAGGGACATCACCACCTCTTCCGACTTCACTGAGGTTTCACAGGCCATGGGAGATCATACCTCACCGGTGGCAGCCGAAAGGGTCAAGAAAAACAGTATAATTAGAGAGAAATATAAAACTGAGCTGGAAGGGTATGTAGAAAAGTATCACACCAGGATCTCCGCCACCATGAATGTGGATACCGAGCATCTGGTACTGTCTATAGCTGAAGCCCTTTTGGACCCTGATACAGGCACCACTAGCTACCGGGTACTCCAACATTCAATTGATATGTCTAAGGTGCCAGCAACTGATATGTGTAACCTATTTCAGGTTGTAGCTGATATGCTAAAAGATGAGGTAATGCGAGCTACCATCGCACTAAGGAAACTTGAGAAAAAGCATGATCAGATGAGGACCACCCTGAAGAACGAGCAGGCAAGTGCCCGCGCCCAGGAAAATCGAATACGCAGTCTCGAGGATCAAATCAAAGGGAAGGACACTGGGGAAACAAACCCGCAGGCCTTTTTAATAGACCAATTGCGGAAGGAAGTCAACTCACTGAAAGGAAAAGCCCACATGCCAGCCTCCCAACATCTACAGACAGCCGAGTTGGCACAAGTAGAGAAAGAGAAAAGGGAGTTGGCCGGCACTTTGTCACAGGAAAGAGAAGAGAAGGATAAGTTGGCAGGAACAATCGTTACTCTTTAGAGTAGGTTGGCAAAGCTACAGAACACTTGGGACACGCACAACTGTGTGCCAGCTACTACGCCACCTGAGACGAGCTCACTTTCAGAAAAGTTGGACGTAGAAAAAGCTGAAAATGACGTACTGGAGAAACAGGCTTTCACTGCAAGGCAAAGGATCACAGATTTGGAAAAATCACAGTCAGAGAATACCAGAAGGATCGAAGTCTTGCAGAATGGAAATTGAACAGGAAAAGAAAACGAGGGCTGACCAGCAGAAGACTATAAACGATCTCGAAGCACGCCTAAAAGGTAACCTCACTCTCAGAGAGGGCAGAAAGATCATTTGGTCCGAGATCATCTCAGTTGTAACAGGTGTTGAAGAGGTAAATCCCCTTTGCGGACATAGGCGATCCCTACTAGCCCAGAACGAGTCTAGCAAAAATCATCAAATGCTACAGCGCAAGTTCCTAATTGCGAATAAACAGACCAACGATGGAGGCCTACCTGGAGTCCAATGCTATGATTCGTAGAAGAGACAGTGTTCCCGTTCCTCAGCCTCGGTAGATCACGATCCCCACGATCTCCGTGAATGGACACTTGCACATGCAAGAAACAATACGAATATAAGCATAAAATCCAGAATACGCAACTATATATCAGTCAGAAAGGATATAACTCATCATTATCATAAGTGAAAAACAGAGTGGAACCATAAGCAGTAGTCATTCATTAATAAACAATCGAAAGAGAGTACAACCAATGTTCTGACGCTGAGGTCTCCTTCGGAGGGGTCTCCAGTAGAACACGTCTCGCAAAGCCTGCCAAGGATGGGACAAGCCTCTCTTAGAGTCTCTCGACGATAGTCTCCTTGCTTGAGTTTGGCCTTAAGGGAAGAATGAGGGCTCTTGCGGCATTAAGGCTCTTGGGAATTTGAGAACTTGGAGATTCAAGACTTGGGCACTTCAAGACTAGCTTGCAATGGAAATGGGCAAGCTTTTATAGATGGAGGAAGGGGAGTTGGGATCCCTATAATTGTGGGATTGGCCCTATCTTCAAGGAAGCTTCCATGAGAGGTGGCAAACCACTTCCCCTACATGGAATTCTCGGAGCCAAACCTCCCAACTCAAGATAGATAACAGTTTCTGAGTCTGTTGAAACGAAACTTCCGCCATTTTATTTAAAAAACACTCCTTAAATTGGTTGGCGCGACTGTGACTCTGGGACAGAGCGCCAGTTGGCGCGGCCTCTTTGTAGGATTTTCCCCATTGGCGCAAGGATGAGCTGGCTACCCGCGCCAATGCAAAAAGGGATGTTTTTATGGTTTTTTGCAAGGAGATGTGTTCAGGGCAATTGAAGCTCATGTTTAGAGGAATGCAATGATAGTGGTTTCAAGGCATGAAATTACTCACAGGTCACAGAATGGGCCCTCCAATGTGTGGGATGGGGAATGGTAGGGACGGTGACAAATTACTGTGTAACAGATGCCCCCTAAAGCATGAGGCCCGAGAGAGAGAGAGGGGTGAAATGCTTTACGAGAACGTGTCCAACTGAAACTCCGCCAAGTGAAACTGAGTGGAAATAAACATGTCTCAAGTGTACACCAGTGTGTGTTATGGTGCATCACCATCCTATCATCCATAACAGAGGCCTCAGCATCCGGATCGTCTATATGAACTGCAGCCATCAGTGGTTTGTGTGGAGACCTCGAAGCTATGGTGCATTCATCCAGTGAATAAATTGATGCTAAATAATCTTAATAATCCAAAATTAGCAACCTGGTTGGGCACAATCAGGACTTACGCTTCCATCTTGACCCGAAACAATCTTTGGGATTTGTATGTGAATACCATGAAGATTTGAAGTCCAGCAAGAACATCGTCTGATTTCCAGCCAATGATGAAAGATGTTAACAGACGCGAGAGGAACCACCAATAATGACAATGGCCCTCAAGGTACTACAGGTACAATCTACGGCATGTGAATTAATGAGCTGGCGTCGAACACCCGTAGAATCACTCGATCGGAGGCCAATGATGAAAACCTCACGTCGAATGCGACGAACCTGCCATTGAGGCATGCAGGCTCCAAGGTACCATAAGGGAGTCTCTAGATCAGTGTTTGGTCAATTTAGTGTATCCTAAATTGCTGCATTTAATTTGTCAATCCGGGAATCGTAGGCTGATGAAGTGCGGCGCACTATATGTGCAAGATAACCTATTTCTTAAATTTTTGTCGTTTTTGGTTTTCTAAGGTGAAATGGAAATTCTAAGATGAAAACAAGTTTGGTTATGTTTGTTCAAAGAAGTGATATCCCCTATAATGATTTACCAACTTGAAATTTTAAAAAGAAATTTGAAATTTACAATGACAAGACTTGAAAGGAAATGAAAATGTGCTGCTGAAATGAAAAAGTGCTGCTAGTCTAATGAATCAAAATAATGAACTATTGAGCATGAAAACCAAACTATTCTTGCTGCCGACTAATCATAAAAGAAACTATGCTTAAGGAAATTCAAAATTGCAACAAAATAAATCTAAATCAGATTACATCAATTTATCTTCTGATCCTTCATCATTAGTCCAGCTATGATTTTCGGAAGTAATCATAAACAATTTGAGTAACTGATGTTTAATTTGCAGAAAGTAAACTAATAATAAACCATACACTCATGATTCAATCCCTCACCATCAGTCCATCTGTGGCTTTCGGAGGCAACTGAAGATGTCATGCATGATTTAATATATCTAAATTTGCAGAAAAGAAACTAATATTAAACTACACATTTCACAATACAATCCCTCACCATCAGTCCACCTGTGGCTTTCGGAGGCAACTGAAGATGCTATGAGCAGCTTAATATATCTAAATTTGCAGAAAAGAAACTAATACTAAACTACACATTTCACAATACAATCCCTCACCATCAGTCCAGCTGTGGCTTTCGGAGGCAACTGAAGATGCTATGAGCAGATTAGTATATCTAAATTTAACTATTGAAGCAGATAAGCAATACTGAAATTAAACAAAAGCTATGAAAATCAAATTAGCAGCAGAGCAATGTTAGTTCCATGTCACTAGTCAAAAAGCTATGAAAATGCCCGGGCTGCCTATCTATAACCTGAAACAAGAACACTGATCAGTGATTATCAACATAAAACATGAAAGACAGAAATGAAATGGAAATTATGGAAGTTTATAAACAGAAATGAAACAAATGCAATGTATGAACATATGAGTGGATTATGACACAATGATCTCTAAAGAAACGAAATTAAAATTATACACTAATGCACAAAACCTTAGCTGAGCAGGGGCCCTCTACACCAGCCTTGGCAACGGTCCTCAAATACGAATTAAGTTGGAAAACAGAGTCTTCTTATATTAAAAAGCAGTCATTACAGAATGGTGATGTTACGGCACAAGTGCAGCGTAATCACACTACAGAGCAGACTAATAAAAGATAACAGAAGCTAATATTCACTAACTCTATATGCGTATGCAAACGCATTATATATAACAAAAGAAATATAACTGTCTCCTAAAGTTCATGCTGGTGGAGAGCACGTAGACCACTACGTCCACGGATCTAGGATCATGGCCGTGTTGGAAAGTAAATCTACGAAAGGTGGATGCTTGAATTCGACTAAGGAACCTTGTACAGATGTCGATTTATCCTCCGTAGGCTTAGAAACGGTCGTATGAATCTTCATGTGACACGAAACAGAGTCCTGCCGACATGAGACTCCATGGTTGACTTCCATGTGGACGCCTTTGACCGCGGCTTCTTTGAATGAGTTTTCTTGAACCAATAGGACACGAACCATGTCCACGTCATTCCTGACCTGCCCATGTGGCTCGTTTTCCTTGTAGACACCTGTAGCATATAGTTTCACAAAATAGCTGCAGAAAGTTGCAGCAGCTGCGGAAAGTGGCAAGATTCCGCAGCTGAATGAAAAAAATCTAAATCAAATAACAAACACAAAAATATAATTAAAAACCATGTTAGATGCTCTTTTGCACATGATATTGACAACTTGGGAAGTTCAGGTGAGTGAAAAAGGTATGGAAAAGTGTATGGAAAAAGATGCAGATTTGAGACTCAACATACCCCCACTGTGAAGGTGTTGCATGTCCTCATGCAACCAAAATTTTGATACTCTTTCTTCAGTTCATGTGCCTTGACACTTCAGCCAGCACATCCAATCCTCTCCTCTTCTTTCTTGGTACTGCCAACATCCTGGGTTTCTTCATTAAGCACCTAAATTTGATATTTACAAGTGCTTTGCTCAATTTCTGGCATTTCCTTTTCAGTTTTTTATTCTTCTTCTGCCATATTCCCAAATGTAACATAGTATTATCATGGATGATCTTGTCCAGTTTGCCTTGTTCTTTCAATGTCTCATTTTCATTTTTGATGTGCTTATTTAAAAGCTCTAGCTCAAAAATTTCTTGTTTTAGTGATTGGACTAAATCATCCTGCAATGTATGAGGCTGAATGGAAGAAGTACTTGGACCTGTGGCTGCCTTTTCCAAAGATTCTATATAGTCATATACTTCCTGCTGCTTGGGGTCTATTTCAGGTGTCATTTTTATTGGGCTGTCCCCATAATGCCGTGAAGGAGAGTTATGTTCAAAATCTGGCCGAGGAGGGCTTACATCAATATCTTGCTGAGAATAGGATGGAGTATGTTCAATGTATGATTGGGAATGAAATGAACCAGGTTCACTAACTGACTGAGATGGACTATGGTCAGCTAGGGACTGTTCAGATGTCTCCTCACCCAAATCAATGAAATGAGGACCCTTAATTTGTGTTTTCCTCAATTTCCCCTTAAGTGTGCTGCTTCTCCTCACACGCTGTGGTACACTATCCTTTTGTTTTTGTTTTCCTTTCTCTGCCTTCTTGGGTATAGATGACTGTTTTTGAAGATAAACTAATCTTTCAGATAGCACTTGATGATCTTCTTCTTCAGAAGAATGAGTTTTATGTACAGCCTCAATAGTTTCTCTCTCTTTTGGTGTTATTGGCTTCTTACTCTTGATTTTCTCCTTCTTCCTTTTTACCAGTCTCTCTTCCTTATCAGTTCTTTCCATAGTAGTAGTAGGAGTATTTTGGATTTCATCAATTGTTCTTTTCCTCCTACTTCTTCTTGCTATGCTAGCTGCAGGAATTTCCTGAGTAGGAGTAATTTGGGTTTCAACATTTATTCTTTTTCTTCTACTCCTTCTTGTTGAACTACCTTCAGGAATTTCCTGAGGTTCCTCAAAGAAATTTCTAACCAGAAATTGTTCCCATGTATCTTTCTTTTCCTTTAACTCCTTTTCAATTAGAATTTTTACAAGGCCGTGGTGATATAGATGGGGTTCTACATCTCCCAAATGTTTCTGGACAGTCACGGACATTTTCTTCAAACTATTGAAGAGAAAATATGGGAGATTGAGAGTTTGATTTTCTAGAAAATTCATCAATAGCCTGGTATGGTACATATACATGGACCCAAAACGGCCTTCACATGTAATGAATTTCTGAACAACTAGCAGTAAAGTAGCCCATTCTTCTTTCAATGCATGCACAGGAATTCCCCTTTTAAAAACAGTTATGTCCATACCTTGGTTTCGTAAGATTGTCCTCCATGCTTCATCTTTTATTTTTAAACCAACGCTCACCCTCCTGAAGGAGTTCCGTGGCTGTTGCTATAGATGCTTCATTGACCGCAAACTTGAGGTCTCCAATCTCTGCTTCCAAGCCATTAAATGACCTTGCAAATGCTTTCGTAAATTCTTTGTGATAACCTCTGAATTTCTGGATAAAACACAGCCATTTTGCTTTCTTCAATATCTCCTTTACTTGCGGATATCCCTCTATAAACTTAGGTCCTTCCGGCTCTGCTCTTAGCAATTTACCCATTTCTCTTTTCTGCTCTTCATAAATTTGCCTGCGTAAGGGTTTCAAATGGAAATAGAACGGTTGAATGCACAGGAACGAGCACAATGGCTGTGGGAATGTTTCATAAAATGGGAATGAGCACCATAAACGGAATGGAGTAAGACTGTGGGTAGATATCCGGGAGTGAGAATGAGCTCAATGAACGAAATGGAATGAGACAGAACAGAGTGGGGTTTAGTAAATACAGCAGAGACACAACAAAGAGATTAACAACGTATAACACATTCGGCAACGTTTTGAATTTTGGTGGCTGCGCAATAAATATGAACACATTTCAACAACGGTTATGGATTTATGCGGCTGTAAGAGTCCTTGGTCAAATCAAATACGTCTTATTGTCTCCGGTGGGATATTGGAACATGAGTGAAAATCGGAATTTTAATGATGAAACCGTTTGTGAATGAATGCAAGAGGATAATATGGAGATCGTGAAAGGTTACGGAACTGTCAATATAATCATTGCACGTAATGGATAGAGCTCATGGTTCAGAACTATATAAAAATGTGTTTTTCAATGCTATTTGAAATAAATTTTATTCTTACCTTTGGAATCTTTGCCTTTTCCCTTGGTCTTCAACTAATTGATCTCCATTGGTGTCTTGAATGCTCCATGTCTTCATTTTTGATCCTCTCACCTGCATTTTATTTCATAGTTATGGAAATAAAGTCTGACTGTACATTCTTTTTGAAAACAGAGTAGTAGCTGCGTAATCTGCTTCTGGCTGCGGAAACTGGAGTCAGCTGCGGAAACAGATGTCAGCTGCGGAAACTAACACAACTATTACTTGGATGAATAGAAATGAACAAATGACAAATGACCAGATGGAAATGGTCATGAAAAAGATTTTTATTGATGGAATGGAATGAAATGGATAAAATGAAGTGGAATGGAATGGAATGAAATGAAATGAAATGGAATGAAGTGGAATGAAATGGAGTAGGTGGTGACAAAACTTGTGAAATGAAAGAGAGAGATTTTTTTTGGAAAATATAGTGTCCGGTGTTCCTGATTTTCACCCTATATTTTCTGTATAAGACTGCCAATCAATGATTGGTTTTCAGGCTTATACCATTTTTTTTTTTTTTTTTAATTGAAAAGAACAAATGCTAGGCTGGTGGAGAAGAAAAATTCTTCTGTACCAGCCTGATTGCAGAACTTTCTTGAAACAATTTGACAAAATCCTCTTTTGAGAGTGGCTTATGATAAATTTTCAATCTATGGCCATTCACAATAAGAGGAATTTGAAACTCATCAATGGTCTTGATTCTTACCGCTCCATTGCTAAAGATCTTGTCAATTTCATATGGCCCAAACCAATGAGTCTGAAATTTTCCTTGAAAATATTTAAACTTGGAATCAAATAACAATGCCCAATCTCCTTCTTGAAACTTCTTCTCTTTGATATATTTGTCATGCCATTTAGCTCTTTGATATTGAACTAGATCAGTTCTTAGAATTGCTTCTTGTCTAATCTCATCTAGCTCATTCAACTGCTCCATTCTATGCTTTTGGGCTTCTGATAAGTCCATCCCCAACTGAACTGCTATCTTGAAGGTCTTGACTTGGAACTCAGTGGGGAGCAAGACTTCTTTCCCATAAACAAGTTCATAGGGAGAATGTCCTGTTGTATTCCTCCATGTAGTTCTGTAGGCCCACAAGGCTTCTGGAAGCCTTTCTGCCCAATCTCTTCTATGTAGATGAACAGTTTTGGTGATGATACTTTCAATAACTTTGTTTGTGGACTCCACTTGACCATTTGCTTGTGGATGGTAAGGAGTAGATTTTTTGTGCTTGATTTTGTATTCTTCCATCAACTTCTCCACCAAATTTGATGTGAATTGGCTCCCCTGATCTGTTACAATTTCTCTTGGAACACCAAAGCGAGTAAAAGTATCCTCATAAAGAAAATGAACAACTGAATTTTCAGTAGCAGATACTAATGCTTTAGCTTCTACCCATTTAGTAACATAATCAGTGCAAACCAATATATACTTCTTTTGATTAGATGGTGGATTAATAGGTCCAATGAAATCTAAAGCCCATTTTTCAAAGGGTTCAATACAGTACTTAGTTTGCGATGTCATTTCATTTGAAAGGGATAGGTTTCCCTACTCCACGGTAAACTGTCACATAACTGGCTAATTTAAACAATTCGTTAGAAATCCATGAATATTTTGAACTCTCCTGAATAATTTTTCGTTTTTCACTTGGAAATAAATGTGAAGGTAGTTTCCCTGTAACCAAATAGTTAGCAATATCTACATACCAAGGGGTCTTAATAGTTACTGCAAACAAGTATTCATCAGGAAACTTATCCTCTACAGGAGAATCTTCTTTAGTATTCTGAATCCTAGACAAGAAATCAGCTACTGTATTTTGTTTTCCTGGTCTATCCAACACGGTAATATTGAATTCTTGCAAAAGTAAGAGCCATCTTGTCACTCTGCCATTAGTAACAGGTTTGTTCATTAAATATCTAATTGCAGAATGGTCAGTATGAATAAAAGTTTCATAGCATGTTATGTAATGTCTAAACTTATTAATTGCATGAACAATAGCTAAAAACTCTTTTTCAGTCACAGTATAGTTCAACTCTGTGGGAGTCAAATTTTTACTGGTGTAATAAATGGCATACGGAATTAAATCTTTTTGACCCAACACAGCTCCAAGAGCTGTATCTGAAGCATCCGTAGAAATATGAAAAGGGAGTTTCCAATTTGGTCCTCTCAAGATAGGTGCTTCAGATATTCTTGTTTTCAAAGTTTCAAAAGCTGATTGACAATCGGGATCCCATTTAAATTCACAGTCTTTTGTTGGGGCCCGTGTTTT